>OZ038510.1:31984642-32044642 GCA_964036315.1 Acanthosepion esculentum | reverse complement strand
GTTTATATTCTTCCTAATATCTTTATATCACCTCTTATCTTTCCTAGTTTGGCCAATTTGGATCCAAAGTGTTAGCTGACGCACGACTTCTTCCGTACTTCTCTAGTTATATAAAAACAAATATATGAAATATCGCCTTGTTCATATTTTCTGACATTTCTTTTACAATCGTCATTTCCAGGTCAAAAAAATGTGTTGCTATTGCTTTTAGTCAAACTAGGAGTAAAGCTCGCAACATCTTGCGATAACGATGTGATTTCAATATGCACGCATTGCAACATTTAGTAACCTTATTTTGAACACAGTAAAAGCAGCTGAAACATGCCACAAGTTGGCGACGAACAACGCTTTTTGAAATAAATTGTCTCAAAAAAAAAAAAAAAACAAACAAAAAAAAACACAAACATGGAACCTTTTGTTATTTTCCGAGAGTTTGCGAAGAGAAAATCTCGAGGGACAGATCTTCGTGTATCAATTTCTCTAGTCGCCGGATCACGTTTTGAACAAATTTGTGATAAAGCTGACTTAAACTGAAAAATCACAGATTGAAAAAGACAAGACCAACGGTAATTTCAAAAGCATATCTTACACGACAAATACAAATGCTCGAAATAAGAAGGATTAGAACCAGTTACAAAATACCAAATCAGAAAAGAGATAGAAACGGATCCAGATAGATAGATAGATAGATAGATAGATAGATAGATAGATAGATAGATAGATAGATAGATAGATCGGAAAGGACATAGATAGATAGATAGATAGATAGATAGATAGATAGATAGATAGATAGATAGATAGGAAAGACCAAGATAGAGAAGAAAGTCAAAGATATATATATATATATATAGAGAGAGAGAGAGAGAGAGATAGATAGATAGATAGATAGATAGATAGATAGATAGATAGGAAAGACCAAGATAGATAGATAGATAGATAGATAGGAAAGATCAAGATAGATAGATAGATAGATAGATAGATAGATCGCAAATGACATAGATAGCTAGCGAGCTAGATAGATAGATAGATAGATAGATAGGAAAGACCAAGATAGATAGATAGATAGATAGATAGATAGATAGATAGATAGATAGATAGATAGATAGATAGATAGATAGATACGAAAGTCCAAGATAGATAGATAGATAGATAGATAGATAGGAAAGACCAAGTTAGATAGATAGATAGATAGATAGATACGAAAGTCCAAGATAGATAGATAGATAGATAGATAGATAGATAGATAGATAGATAGATAGATAGATAGGAATAGATCCTGAATTTAATCTGAAGATCAAACTATCGGTATATTCTTCAAAACGCTCTACATTCTGACACACAAGAGAATTCCACGGCAAATTTGATTAAAAACATTTTTTACACAAGTTCATTTGAGTCATTCTGTTAATACCTCATATTTCGACTTGTCTATTCAATATTTAATTTTCGACTCGCGAACTGTAGAACGAACTGAAATATTATGCGCCTATTGGCGAAGATCAATTTCTCAAAATCTGATGATGGGGAGTCATGTTGGTTATACCTACATAGCTTCGACAGCTTCAACAAGAAGCGCCTAGAAAAACAAGACACATCCTGTCGTCCTCTCTCTTTTCCCATCTAGCATACGGTAGAAGCCACTCCAACGAGGCTTTTTTTCCAGACTCCAATTCTGTTAGGGTTGTCAAACACTGCTGAAGTTTCCTTTCTTCGTTCTCTTCCTTAACTATAATCTTGACTATTGGATTTTATAGATAAAAAATAAGAACAGCCCCAAAATGTCGTCTATCTCTCTCTTTAATGTTCAAACTGTAATTCTATTAAATCCTGATTCAGTAATAAAATCGGACCCACAATTTTCGCCCGTCCACTTCTTTTTCATACCGGTATAGTCACAAAATACATCAATAAGTCTGGACACAAAATGTCGTCCACCTTGTCATATGGACATCACGGCAGAAACTCCTCTATTTTGTCTTTCCCGCTCACGTGATATATTTCTCTCTCTCTCTCTCTTTCTCTCTCTCTCTCTCTCTCTCAGGCTCACACACACACACATACATCTGTATAACACACATAATTACTAAATTGTAACGTCTTTTTTCAAGCATACCAATGTATTTCATTCTCTCACTCTCTATCTCTCTCTCTATCTATCTATCTATCTATCTATCTATCTATCTATCTATCTTCCCAGTCAGATCATTATCTATCTATCTATCTATCTATCTATCTATCTATCTATCTCAGTCAGATCATTATCTATCTATCTATCTATCTATCTATCTATCTATCTCTCTTAATCACTTATATAAAATAATAATATAAAATATCGTTTTGATCAAATTGTCTTCCATTTCTTTTACACCCGCCATTTACATTCGCAAAATATTGTTGTCAATGTCAGTCCGAGCCAGTCCTTTTTGGACGACTTGGATAGACGGTCGAACTCTCTGCCTCTGAGGCAGAGGGGAACTCTCTGCCTTTGGGCGGAGAGGAACCCGGACGAGGTTCCGCCGAAGGGCAGAACCTCGTTCGGGGTGGTTGACCGCCCCGATCCCGTTTATACGGGTTCTACGGGCAATTTTTTGGCCGAGCCTACGGGCTCGGGTACCCCACTTTAAACCCGGCCTTGTGCCACATCTGTCCCTCGTGGGGAGGACACTAAATACTGTCAATGTTTTAATCAAACCAGGAGAAGTTCCCGCAATAATCTGTTTTCCAAACTTTCAAAGCTCGCAAACGGATTAGTCTCTCATTCTGACATGAAGATGCCTACCACACGGAGGTAAAACGTCTAAAAAGATTTCCTCTTTGTCACATTATCCCCACTTTTTATTCGGATAATATTCTGCAGCCGATTAACACCTATTTGATGTTATTTTCACCAGGATTGACAGATTCATAAAAAAATAATATTTTCTTTAAAATGGCTTTGATAAATACGACTCCAAAGGTAAAAATCAGTTAATATGATTTTATCTCACTACAGTAGTAAGTTCCTGATAGATAAATATATGGACTATTAGCCCAGAACCAGCCTTCCTAAAATGCAAAAAGTAGGCATTTCCTATACTGCCCGACCTGGGTATGACGATAAACTACGTCGGGCAGATCGGAAGATTGGTGCTTTTGAGAAGATTGCAAAAATTACATTAATAAAAATTTAAAAAATAGGAAAATATAAAAATACATTTTTATAATAATATATTTTTATTAAAAAAAATATCAATAGTAAAATTTAAAAAAATAGGAAAATATAAAAATATAAAAATACATTTTTATAGGAAAAATACAAACAATATATTTTAATTAAAAATATTACCAATAGTAAAACGGCAATCAATACCTTTTATAGTGAAATTGAAGACATGACATATATTGTGAAAATAATAAAAAAACAATGTGCTATGATTAATTTCATTTCTTGTAAGGACATAAAGTTTTCACACCTTGTTTGATTTTGCAATATTATTTGGTTAAAAGTATACAGCTAATTATGATTTAATCATAAAATAATTTCATTCTCTTGAATTAACTATAAAGTTTGATTTTTCATATTTTGATTTCGGGATTGAATGACCCATACGGGTTAATATGCCGTTAAACAAAACCAAACAATCAAAAGATATTCTACAGCAAGAGCTATAATTGTAGATCACTCAGTAACATTTGACCGGCGGTTTCGAAGTCATATATCTCCTACTGACGAATCTTTACACAATGTTGCGTTCAAAAGCTGTCTTCATCTTATGTGTCGATTTATTAACCACTTATATAAATTCTCCAAGCCCTTTTTTATTTCTCTACGTCAAGCAGATACGTATGAAACAGTACTGACAATCTTTCTCGACGTGAACTAACAAAGAACAAGTTAGGACAGCTAGTATACTTGATTGTTCTTAAAGCGGGCGGAATCAGTTCGACATTCATTCCATGGCTGCTATGCTTTTCAAAATATCTGGCAAAATACACGGTAAATTTGAAAGAGGCTTCCTGAACAAGGATTCTCATCAGTTCCAAAACGCTTCGACCGCCTTGACCAAAATCTCAGTGAGATAAGCATATTTCTTTCAGTGATGGAATGGTACACTTGCCAACATTTCATAAAACATGGCAAACAGATGGGAAGTTGCAAATGGGAACAGTAAAAACAATAAACTTTCTCTGTCTATATTTCTGAGATGAGGTATTATGTATATTATTTACATTATTCGGACTATTGTCCTCATCTTTGTCGCCAAATTTATTACAACGTTTCGGCCCTTCAGTATCTGTCTATATTTCTGAGATGAGGTATTATGTACATTATTTACATTATTCGGACTATTGTCCTCATCTTTGTCGCCAAATTTATTACAACGTTTCGGCCCTTCAGTATCTGTCTATATTTCTGAGATGAGGTATTATGTACATTATTTACATTATTCGGACTATTGTCCTCATCTTTGTCGCCAAATTTATTACAACGTTTCGGCCCTTCAGTATCTGTCTATATTTCTGAGATGAGGTATTATGTACATTATTTACATTATTCGGACTATTGTCCTCATCTTTGTCGCCAAATTTATTACAACGTTTCGGCCCTTCAGTATCTGTCTATATTTCTGAGATGAGGTATTATGTACATTATTTACATTATTCGGACTATTGTCCTCATCTTTGTCGCCAAATTTATTACAACGTTTCGGCCCTTCAGTATCTGTCTTTATTTCTGAGATGAGGTATTATGTACATTATTTACATTATTCGGACTATTGTCCTCATCTTTGTCGCCAAATTTATTACAACGTTTCGGCCCTTCAGTATCTGTCTATATTTCTGAGATGAGGTATTATGTACATTATTTACATTATTCGGACTATTGTCCTCATCTTTGTCGCCAAATTTATTACAACGTTTCGGCCCTTCAGTATCTGTCTTTATTTCTGAGATGAGGTATTATGTACATTATTTACATTATTCGGACTATTGTCCTCATCTTTGTCGCCAAATTTATTACAACGTTTCGGCCCTTCAGTATCTGTCTATATTTCTGAGATGAGGTATTATGTACATTATTTACATTATTCGGACTATTGTCCTCATCTTTGTCGCCAAATTTATTACAACGTTTCGGCCCTTCAGTATCTGTCTATATTTCTGATATGAGGTATTATGTACATTATTTACATTATTCGGACTATTGTCTTCATCTTTGTCGCCAAATTTATTACAACGTTTCGGCCCTTCAGTATCTTGTCTATATTTCTGAGATGAGGTATTATGTACATTATTTACATTATTCGGACTATTGTCCTCATCTTTGTTGCCATATTTATAACCCTACAGTATCTGTCTATATTTCTGAGATGAGTTACTATGTACACTATTTACATTATTCGGACTATTGTCCTCATCTTTCTCGCCATATTTATTAAAACGTTTCAGCGTTTCAATATTTCTGAAATGAGGTATTATGTACACTATTTTCATTATTCGGACAATTGTCCTCATCTTTGTTGCCATATTTATTACAACGTTTCGGCTTTTCAGTATATGTCTATATTTCTAAGATGAGGTATTATGTACATTATTTACGTTATTCGGACTATTGTCCTCATTTTTGTCGCCATATTTATTACAACGTTTCGGCCGTTGTATACTCCGGCCTTCTTCACATTCCAACCACCTAAAGAAGGCCGGAGCGTACAACGGCTTCACTGTATTATCTGTGAATTGCCATACCTTCTTGGGAACGATAGTGGACTGATTTCCCGTTCGTGCATGTGAAGGTGGTGTAAGGGATGTAGGGTCGGGATGATAACTCGGAGAGCCGAGTTCGAATTCCAGTCGAGTCTATCACATTCACTTACGCGCAAATACCTTTGAGAAAAATATGAATCTATATCTTCTAGGTTATGCGTTAAATAGATGAACAGATTTGACTCTTCAGCCTTGTTTGGCAACCCGTCTAGGAGATGGACAATTCTGAATTCGAAAACTGTATTAAGACCTATCGAAGTACGTACCATATGCAGCTTATGGAAAGATCGTGGAGGTCACAATGATTCCATGATCCCGGTTGAGGTCGGCCTTGGTTGGTGGTTTCACCCATGGTTAATAACTCAGACTCGTCTTTTTTTCCTTCAGGCCGTTGTTTGTCGCGCTCATAGACGGAACGCTTTTCTTTATTATCTGTGAATTGTCAAGGCTACTTGGAAGAGATAGTGGAATGTTTTCCCATTACCGTATCCGTGGTTTTGAATTCGGACTCGTCTGTCATAAGGAATGATGGTTAAGTGGTCTCCCATTACCTTCTCCATCGCTTTAAATGCCATGTCCTTTCATGCACCTCCACAGATTATTTTCTTTATTCATCTGTAACAACTAATTGCAAAATATAGTGAAATGAATCCTCGTTATATTCTTCATTGATTTGAATAAAAACATCTTTCTTTCTTAGCTATTAAAGCTCTACACAAATTCCTTATATTTATTATCTGCAAATTTCTATGATTACTTGGGAAAGTAAGTGAAATGATTGAAACTCTTCTTTCTTCTTTCGGTGCATGGGTGTTGTGGTAGGATCCACCTAATGTGCATAGTGGAGTACCAACCATATAAATATGGTTGGTACCGGGAAGAGAGGGGAAGGAATCAGGAGATTCAACCAGAGACTCTGCCCGACTGCGACTCAAGTCAACACATTCTCCAGGAACGGTCTTCCCAGGAATATACAAAAGACTATATGTAAATATTGTGTACACTTTCTAGTTTCAATACATTTTGTTCTAAGTACATTTTGTGTTGCATTATTATTCCATGCATTAGTCAAGTTTCAACAATGGGTGATCATGACTCTCCACACATTCCTTTTCTTTATTAACCGCGAATTTCTATGATTACTTGGGAAAGTAAGTGAAGTGATTGAAACCCTTCTTTCTTCTTTCCGTACATGTGTGATCATGACTCTCCACACATTCCTTTTCTTTATCCAACTGTCGATTGCCATGACTTTCTGTGAAAAATAATAGAATTATTTCCCGCTACTTTCTTCATAGTTTTGATTTCAAACTCGACTTCAGGATATAGCCGGGCATTGTTCTGCACAGATTCCTTCTGTTTACATAAATTGTCATGCATTCTTGGGGCGTAGGTCTTCATGCCTCTCTAAATATTACGTTTCTTTATAATTTGTCAATTGCCAAAAGAAAAAAAAAGATACTCATCTCCGTGGTGATCATTCACTGATATGAAAGACAATTTGGTTCGTTTAGATTGTTTTGTTTTAAGGCATAGCAATCTCAATAGGTTATTTAATGCCGACAGTATTTTGTTGCTGGTAATATTTTTATCTATCTATCTATCTATCTATCTATCTATCTATCTATCTATCTATCTATCTATCTATCTATCTATCTCTATTTCAGTATATATTGATTTGGTTTGGTTTGTTTGACGGCATATCAACGTCAATGGTTTATTTAATGTCGACAAGATTTTTATTGCTGGTAATATTTTTTATCTATCTATCTATCTATCTATCTATCTATCTATCTATCTATTTCAGTATATATTGATTTGGTTTGGTTTGTTTTACGGCATATCAACGTCAATGGGTTATTTAATGCCAAGATTTTTTATTGCTGGTAACATTTTTATCTATCTATCTATCTATCTATTTCAGTATATGTTGATTTGGTTTGGTTTGTTTTACGGCATATCAACCTCAATGGGTTATTTAATGCCGACAAGATTTTTATTACTTGTAATTTTTTTTTTCAAAAATATATTGCTGGTAATATGTTTTCCAAAAGGTATTGCTGGTAATATTCTTTTCTTCAAAAATGTATTGCTGGTAATAATGTATTGCTGGTAATAATGTATTGCTGGTAATAATTTTTTTTCCAAAAATTCATTGCTGGTAATAATTTTTTTACAAAACTGTATTGCTGGTCTTAAAACCTATTTTTACACTTTCATAGCGTTTTGACCCCAGTATGGTGTTAACTATTTACCCATAGCTGGGACCCTAACAGCTGCTACCACCCACGGTCAGGGTGGACCTGGGAACACCAGCAAATTAAGAGGTGGTTCAACACTTCTCAACCATCAGAGGCCTTGCAGTTGGATGTAGTTTATCGTCTTACCCAGGACGCAAACATAATTTGTCTCTATTCAATGTACGTTTTTTTGTGTCCTTGTATAATGCTTTTTAGTTGCGCATTTGTTACAATTCTGTCTGAACGGCATTGAGATTGTTTTTGTCTTTTTCTTTCGCGTTTTGAAATGACTAAAATCAACGTTGCATAATTAAATTTGCAATAAATTTACAAGATAATTGCCTTAAAATGTAAGGGGACATCTTATCTGATCATTATTCTTGATACACTGTAACTTGGGCGATGTTTATTTTGAAATGTGATATAATGCAATTACTTAGTAGAGAATTGGCTGAAACCATTTCAAATTGCAGACAGACTCCAGACATTTGAATTAAGCTTTTAGAATACTGAATTATTATATAGTGAAGAATTTACAATAAATAAAATAAAGGTAGTGAGTGCCAAAATGGAATTAACGATTTTTTTGTTTTTTTTAATATATATATATATATATATATATATATATATATATATATATATATATATATATATATATATGTAGTTGTGTTTCAATCCTGGCTTGAGACATTCGAAAGTCTAGTCGCACTGAGGAGCTGTGATACAGCGAAACAGTGCTGTCTGTGAATGACATAATTTAACTCTTGAAAATACATTTCAATTGAGCACTGTTGAGTGATAAGCTAATTCTATAAACAACAGCCACCTGCACTAATGCAAATCTCTTCAGTAAAATGAATGGAGCACTTTGGCTGACGGGCATTTGTTTACATTTGTAAAAACAATATGCTAGATTTAGTTGTGTAACTCTACCGAGTGAAGATAGCTCTGGCTGACACCGAATTAGTTGTGTTTCAATCCTGGCTCGAGGCATTCGGAAGTCTAGTCGCACTGAGGAGCTGTGATACAGCGAAACAGTACTGTCTGTGAATGACATAATATATATATATATATATATATATATATATATATATATATATATATATATATATATATATTTGTATAGTGCTGCTCGATAAAAGTGACTTACCTGATTTTTTTTACTTAAAAAATTATTTCGCCCATTGTTTTGGGGGTCAAACTAATTTTTAATCTTACTAATATAAAGATCCCTTCCCGACCACCTAGTAAAAAAGTTTACTCGCCCTAAGGTATTCTACTGATAATTATAATTTTGCATATAAATGAGATTTAGGGTTAACTTTGTGCAAAAAAAGTGACTCACTTATTTCTTACAACTTGTAATCAATAGAAACATAACCGAACAGCTTTAAATAAATAATAATAGAGGTATAATTTAATTATAACAGGTAATATAGTTCGAAATATTTAATAATCTATGGGTCCTCCTTTATTTTGAATAACCTTTTCAACCCTTTTTGCCATTGACTTGATTAGGTTCTGACAAATCTCATCTCCAAGCATTGAATTCCATTCGTATATGAAATTCACAATTAAATCCTCTTTGTTGCTCAACTGCTTTCTCGAGAGCCTGTACTTTATAATGCTCCATAAGTTTTCTATGGGGTTGAGGTCAGGAGATTGGGGCGACCATGTCATAACACTCACCTGCTACTCATCAAAATATTCCTTTGTCAATTTTGATTTGTGACAGGGGGCATTATCCTGCATAAAAATGAGCTTGGTGGGGTCGATTTGCACCCTTTCAGCAGAAGGGAGCAGACAAGACTTTAAAATTCTCTTGTACTACTCGCTCCTGAGGGTCTTTTCAATAGGTTTTAAGAAACCAGTTCCATGAAAAGAAAAGCATCCCCAGAACATTATACTGAACGGATGCTTGACAGTACTTACTGCTAAATTCAAAGAGCTTTCAAAGCTTCTTCTTCGGATTTTAGATCGCTTATCCTTTGAATTTAGCTCAACTTTCGTTTCATCGGAGAAGAGAACATTTAGTAAAAAAAATCAGGTGAGTCACTTTTATCGAACAGCACTATATATATATATATATATATATATATATATATATATATATATATATATATATATATATATATATATATATATATATATATATATATATATATATATATATATATATATATTACAGAAATAAAAGTGTGTAGATTAATATTGCAAGACATGATAAAAGCGAAGGAACCGGTTTCGATCCCGCCTCTACGGGATATTTAAATGAAATTAAAAACAACAGAAAATGTGTAATGAGAAGGAGAAGGGAAAAAAACTTGAACACAAGGAGCTAGAGACAAATGACAGCGAACCCGAACAAACATTCAGGCTGTTTACACAGGGAATGCTTGCGGGACCCGATATAAAGTGCCTCCAGAACCTTGAGATGAAATAACGAGTCTGACCGGGACAGTGAAGCAGTCAGCACTAACATTAGCAGCACAACCTCTTTGTCACATGAACATGACGAACCCAATGGGAATTTGAACTCGGCTCTCCAATTAATATTTCCGTGCCATTGTACATTACACCACCCGCACATCCAAGTTTACAGCACCTGGTATTATCAAGTTGTCACCCATCTAGGTACTGACCAGGCTCGACGTTGCTAAACTTCAGGGATCGTATAGTGTTTCAAATTGATGTGTCGGGAGTTCGATCTTGAATAGGCACTCCGCAAATTTGGCGTTGAACCCGATCAATATTTTTTTCTAACTGATAACTCAAACGGTTTTCTTTCGACAAATGGTGTGAAAACGGCTAAATGTTACACGATTTAGACAATTTTGCTGTTACATCCGGTATACGCCTGGTTGGATGTGTATTTGGGTTCGCATGTGTACCCAAATATATACAGGATGGATATATATATATATATATATATATATATATATATATATATATATTATGCCATTCTCAGACAGCATTGTTTCGCTGTATCACAGCTCCTCAGTGCGACTAGACAACCGAATGCCTCAAGCCCGAATCGAAACCCAAACGATTTAGTGTCAGTCAGAGCTCCTACACTCGACAGAATGAATCAACCAAATCGAGCGTGTTGCTTTTACAAACGTAAACAAACGTCAAGCAGCCAAGGTGCTCCATTCATTTTACCGATTTACTGTTTGTGTGTGTACGTGTTTGTGTATTTGCATGCACGTATATATATATATATATATATATATATATATGTGTGTGTGTGTGTGTGTGTGTGTGTGTACGTGTTTGCGTATTTAAATGAACGTATACATATATATATATATATATATTTATATATATATGTGTGTGTGTACGTGTTTGTGTATTTGCATGCACCTATATATATATATTTATATATATATATGTGTGTACGTGTTTATGTATTTGCATGCACGTGTATATATATATATATATATATGTGTGTGTGTGTGTGTGTGTGTACGTGTTTGTGTATTTGCATGCGCGTATATATATATATATATATGTGTGTGTGTGTGTATGTGTGCATTTGCATGCACGTATATATATGTGTGTGTTTGTGTATGTATTTGCATGCACGTATATATATATATATTAATATGTGTGTGTGTGTTTGTGTGTATGTATTTGCATGCACGTATATATATATATATATATATATGTGTGTGTGTGTGTGTGTGTGCGTTTGTGTACATGTTTGTGTATTTGCCTGCATGTATATATATGTGTGTGTGTGTGTGTGTACGTGTTTATGTATTTGCATGCACGTATATATATTTATATGTGTGTGTGTGTGTGTGCGTGTGTGTGTGCTTATCCAAATGAAAGAAAGAACAAATGGAGTAAAATTCCACTGTTCGTGGCATTTACTTTTAGAAAAGTGCTCAACACAATATATTGTTATTATTTTATTATAAGAGATTATAATAAAAACATGTTGAAATTGCTACACAAAAGCTTTCAAGTTTCAATACTTTGATTGTACTTCTTCAGGCGATAGTAAGTACCTGGTTATTAAATGATTTTTTTTTAAATTTAAAAACAAAGTTTAACATCTTTTCCGAAAGATAAAGAGAGCATGGAAAAACATAAGGTCGGAAAGGTTAGACTTGTGGGTATGTCTCGATTAACCAATAAAATGTCAGATCTACGCTAAATAGAAAAGTAAGTTCAGAGGGTGGAGGTGGGCTAGTTATTTTTTCATGCCATGATAAACCGGAACATAGACAGACCATCATTGAAGATTGCGGAGAATATGTATCATGACCGTAGACAAATAATATTATGTATGTATTTATAATTCCCCTGTAACAGCTCTAAAAAAGATGCCCAAGAGGTGGATTTAATTTCTTTACTCTGCGATGTTCACTTGTAGTAGCAAAAGAGAACACAGTTTTTCTCCGGTGACTTGCATCTTTACTAAAAAGTTCCACTTTATCATTTTCATATATATATATATATATATATATATATATATATATATATATATATTCATACATGTTTCATTAAATAATATAGATAAATGTTGTCTATATATTTTTTGTAAGTTCTTTTCATATCGTCTGATAAGCTTAATAACATTATCATTAAACAATGAAAGAAAATCACAATATTGATACATATTTTTTACTCCAATCTAAGCTTTCGGCTTACATAAGCCATTATCAGAGATGACAATTACACAATATATTAAGCAATACACGAACAAGATATATAGACAACACTTATCTATATTATTTAATGAAACATGTATGAATGAAAAAATGCTGCCTAAATACACACAATATATATATATATATATATATATATATATATATATATATATATGTTTTCATAATAAATAATTTTTATTTTTGTTTAGCAAATTTATTCTTCAAATATTAAAGGACAGTTTCATTTTACACTATTTACATTGTCCTCACCTTCACGACGTTTCAGCCGTTGTCCACTCCAGCCTTCTTCAGGTAATATACGTGGACATTTCGAACCGAACCCGTTATTTCGTCCACGGGTGTATATTGTTCTAGTCCCACGTACCATCCCTTTTCTGGATATCCCAGTAACAGTTATTACCATTTAGAAACTCAACTCAAAGTTTTTGTTCACTTCTGCTGTGGTCAGGTATTGAACTCAAAACTCATTGGGCCAAGTCACTGGATTACTTCAATCAATGCTTTTATCTACTGGGCCATGTCTCCATGAGAACACCAACGTATATCCCCTGAAGAAGATCAGAACGTACAATCGCCGAAACATCGTCAATATGACAATAAAGATGAGAACAACGGTCCGAACAATTCCTGCCGCTTAAGGCTAGATCGATCTATTCTATTTCACACATAGCGAGGGTTCGAGAAAAGAAATGCATTTGTGCTTTTCCTGAGTTCGTTGATGCTAAACACGAAATGTTAGATATCGGTTGAGGAAAGACCTATGGCCTTACTTACGCTGCATCAGTGTGTGCGCGGAAATCGGAACTGGTGATAGCATCAACAGGAAATGCATCCGTTGGTTACAATAAACGGGATTTGCAGATTTCCTGAGACTTGAATAAACAGGCGCACAGCGGAAGGAAGTGCGTGCTTGCGTCGGCGCATGCCAGAAGAGGCCTGGCCACACGAAGTTACGTAGCCGACATACCGGAAAAAGGCGCAGCCACGTGACGTTGCGTAGGTGCTCAAATTTTATTTAACCGGCCCGATTCTTGATCTGGACAGAGAGGCTGGCTAGAGCTTCAGCGAAGATTTGTCTCCGTCAGTTCCTGTGTTGGCAATCCTAACCTGTTTGATTCTCCCTCACTCTACCCATTCTCCGCTATACGAACCGTAAAGATATTTATATATTATTATTTATAAGTGCTCGTCGCCTTAGTTGACCCCAGCAGCAATATATTACAGAGAGTCTCGGTTAGATTTCGAATTTCACCGATATCATTTTCAGCCCCGATAACTCTCACGCAAAATTGAGGCAAAGCTTCAAGTGCGGAACTGTATAGAAAGCTATTTTTTCAGTTGCTTATTATTGTTTTACAGGTGTGGAAAGTCTTAGATATGACGATAAACTGCATTCGACAGCAAGGCCACTGATCGGCAGGTTTTACGGAGCGTGGATCCACATCTTAATTGCTGTTGTTTCCCGCCTCATACGGGTTCGTAGCACCAGGTCGAGCCCCAGGTATGGTCACAGAGTGCACATTATTTAGATTTTCCATTCACCCGTAGATGTTGATATACCGCTAAAAATCAAACGACTAACCAACATGAAAGAAGTCTTTCAAGACACTAAGCCGTAATAATATCCTAAAATTTCTTTTAAAAAAATAAAACTGTATTTTAAAATATAATTCAAAATCAACCAACCAACAATACATATTTATAGTAAAATGACCAAAAATACATTTTATCTTGAGTTGACGACATACAATTGGTTTCAAAATATATTTAGTTGAATCCATAAAATTGTTTTCAAATTATTTCAATTTCGGCATTAAATAACCCTTATAGTTTGATAGGCTGCTAAATAATATCATCTTAGGTCAACTATCTGTCTATATCTCTGAGATGATGTATTGTGATTACTTGCATTATTTACATTATTCAGATTGTTATCCTCATCTTGATTGCCATATTCACAATGTTTCGGCCGTAGTTCGCTCCGGCGTACTCCAGCGAAACTCTTTACTTAGTCCATTAGGGTAGATTTTTCTAGTTCCACGTGCCATGCTTCGGAAGAGGCACTAGAAAAGAACAATCTACCATGTGGAATTTAATTACGGAGCTAGACTTTTATAATGCGGTTCTGCAGTAATGTAAGATAGGAGTCCAAGATAGTCTACTCACTCACTAGTTAATCGGGTATATACGAATAAATGTTACATGTAGATGTAAGTTTAAACACAACCAATAGGTACTTACAGGCTCAATTGTATAAACTACCAGTGTGTACCTACAGATTCAATTTTAATGTTTATTTGTTCATACACACTAACTATAAACACAAGTGTAAGCACGTTTAATGTTTACCTATTGGCCCATATGGATACCCGCCAATGTTTGCCTATAGACTCTGTTTATTTGTTGACTCAAGTATGCACTCTGACTATAGATTCATATGAAAACACGACTGATGTAAATCTATTGACTCAAGAAAGAAACTGACCAATGGTTACCTATAGACTCAAGTATAAACCCAGGCAATATATATTTGTTAGTTCAAGTGTGCATACTATCCATAGACACACGTGAAAACACAATTCATATTTACCTATTGACTCGTGTATGAACACGACCATTGTATATCTATATACACAAGTATAAATCCAGCCAATATTTATCGGTTGACTCAAGTGTGCCCTGTAAGTTAAAGCATACATTTTAGATGCATCAAGGGTGGTCTTCTGTGATGCACTGTTCTCATTGCCGATTTCGGGTTTCGCATCATATCGGCTCCAACCTGATTCTAAGCGAGTCAGGCAACCTCCTTGAAAGCGTCGTGCTACGCACCGCGACATTGCAAAAAACAGTAATCATAATAAACTAGCAAGGCCGGACTTCGACCGTTCTTATTGACTTATGTCAGTCAGCGTTAGCCAATGAAAACAGGGCTTTTCATGCTCCACTACAATATAGTGATGTCTTTTTACTACGTCCGGTTTAGATTTACTACTTCCGGAATTCATACCGAGGTGAACTGGTATCTTTATTGCATTGTTTAAGCCCATGTTTTACATATTAAATATTATAGACTCAAGTGAAAACGCGACAGATGTTAATCTATAGACTCAACGATGAAACCAACCATATTTTTTTTTACCTATAGAATCAAGATAGGTAAATCTTTTGGAAAGAAGTAGACATGAGAAATTCCACCAAAAATACATACCAACACTCAACTGAGGCAGGATCACATCGGCAATCCAAACTTTTTTTGTAAAAATTGTTATTGAAATTGAAATAACATTGACTGGTTACGAAACGGCAGATTTTTATTATTGGTAAGAAGAGGTTTATCTTTGATTTTGTTTGATGTTAAAGTGATTTCAGCATTTTTTTAATCGGAATATTAGTGTAAAGTAATTTTATATCTAATCATATCTTGAGTTTGTCAGTCATATTTATTTCCCTTAGTTTTTCAAAACGGTTGACTGAATGTTATTTTATATGAGATGGATTTATTGTTCCAAAGAAAGGATTTAAAGCCCAACAATGTTTATTTATAGACTCAAATATATCCTAGCCAATCTGTATCTGTTAATTCACGTATGCACACTAACTATACACTCAAGTGAAAACACGATTAATGTATACCTATTGACTCATATATAAAACCAAGCAATATTTACCTATTGACTCAAGTATAAACCCACCCAAATTCACTCAAACTATAGGATCATGGGAAAACGCAACTGATGTTAACCTATTTATTCAAGTAAACTACCGACAATGTTTACATACAGAATCAGTTATGAATCCAGTGAATTTATACATGTGGTAATTAAAATATACCCACTTGTGAAAATTGACACAAAAAAATAATAACGTTATTATTTACTTTTTTCGTATGTATCCAATATAATATCACCCAGTGCACTACTTTCTATGACCATTCCACGAAGTCTGTCTTTGCAGACTGACCACAGATTCTCGATTGGATTTAAGTCAGCAGAGTTTCCAAGCCATTCGATAGTACTTTGATTTTCTCACTGGTAAGACTTGCCAGTGTGTCCGTGCAGCGTTACAATTTTCGTACGCTTCATTATAATAACCTCCGTAGGACAACTAATCGACAGTCGAAAAAATAGCGTTTCGGCGAGATGAAAATCTGATGCAATCACAGATGACAAAATATTTACCAAGGCCAAACAAATTTCATCATACACCCTGAAAATATGTCCATATTACTGAACACGACTGCAAATGACGCCTGAGAAAAAAATAGAAATCAATTACATCGTTTCACTCCAGTGGGTCTAAAACCGACCGTATGATGAAAGAAAGGAAAATAAAACGGCTGTTTCAATTAATTTGCACAAGGGTGTACACATTAAGTACAGACTCGTGTGAAAACATGACTGATGTTAACCTATTGACTCAAGTATAAATCCACCCAATGTTTATCTATTGACTCAAGTATGCACTCTAACTATATACCTGTGAGCAAACGCAACTGATGTTAACCTACTGACACGCATAAGCTACCGAGCAATGTTTACATATATAATCAAGTATAAGTCAAACCAATGTATAACTGTTAATTCAAACATGAACATATTCTATATACGTATGTGAAAACATGACAAACGTTAAGCTACTGACTCAAGTATAAAGCTACCCAATGTTCATCGATTAACTCAGTGTTATATAGGAATAAAGTGTCGCTGTCGACACCGGAGTTTGAACACAGATCACCAGTGAGCAAATATAGCTGATTTCATTTCTCATAAGTAGACCAGGTGATCGCAAAGGAAATGTATATATGGGAATTAACGTGGCGTCTAAGCCATCACTCTTTCTATTCTATCCTCTATTGCCTACCTTTATGGACCCGTCCTATTACTATATATACGGAGAGATTATGTCTCTCAAGAGAGCTGTCTACAGTTGACGAGTTGACTACTGTACTTTGCCGGCAGTCGGACGTGCAACGCTTTTGTATTCGTTCTTTTGTTTAATATGTTTTCACTAAATTGCTGAGTTCGAGTTTTCTTTCGGACCTATTCTGGGTCCACAACAACTATATGGATCACACATTCTACACTATCCTCTATCTCTATACTATTCGCTATGATACATCTCGATACTGATCACACATTCTACACTATCCTCTATCTCTATACTATTCGCTATGATACATCTCGATACTGATCACACATTCTACACTATCCTCTATCTCTATACTATTCGCTATGATACATCTCGATACTGATCACACATTCTACACTATCCTCTATCTCTATACTATTCGCTATGATACATCTCGATACTGATCACACATTCTACACTATCCTCTATCTCTATACTATTCGCTATGATACATCTCGATACTGATCACACATTCTACACTATCCTCTATCTCTATACTATTCGCTATGATACATCTCGATACTGATCACACATTCTACACTATCCTCTATCTCTATACTATTCGCTATGATACATCTGGATACTGATCACACATTCTACACTATCCTCTATCTCTATACTATTCGCTATGATACATCTCGATACTGATCACACATTCTACACTATCCTCTATCTCTATACTATTCGCTATGATACATCTCGATACTGATCACACATTCTACACTATCCTCTATCTCTATACTATTCGCTATGATACATCTGGATACTGATCACACATTCTACACTATCCTCTATCTCTATACTATTCGCTATGATACATCTCGATACTGATCACACATTCTACACTATCCTCTATCTCTATACTATTCGCTATGATACATCCCGATACTGATCACACATTCTACACTATCCTCTATCTCTATACTATTCGCTATGATACATCTGGATACTGATCACACATTCTACACTATCCTCTATCTCTATACTATTCGCTATGATACATCTGGATACTGATCACACATTCTACACTATCCTCTATCTCTATACTATTCGCTATGATACATCTCGATACTGATCACACATTCTACACTATCCTCTATCTCTATACTATTCGCTATGATACATCTCGATACTGATCACACATTCTACACTATCCTCTATCTCTATACTATTCACTATACTATTCTCTATACTGATCACTCTTTCTACACTATCCTCTATCTCTATACTATTCACTATACTATTCTCTATACTGATCACTCTTTCTACACTATCCTCTATCTCTATACTATTCACTATACTATTCTCTATACTGATCACTCTTTCTACACTATCCTCTATCTCTATACTATTCACTACACTATTTTTTCTATTCAGATCACTATACAGATTACTATTCGAGCGAGTACTATTAGTGTGAGGCACGGTGGAGTAATGGATAACAGCTCGGATTGAGGAATCGTAAAGCCGAGTTCGAATTCCAGTCGAATCCGTTACATTCACTTACGTGCTAACACCCTTGGGAAAGGTGTGAATCCTCTTCTTCTCCCTCCAACTATGGGTAAATAGCGGGACTAGGAGAAGATCAACTCTGAATTCAAAACCATCCGGCGGCCTCTTGGTTACTCCTGCCTCTGCGTCTGTGGAAATTCTGCGGCAAGTAAGAGTATATTCCTCCCTCCACTGGGATAGCACGCGAGGTGTGGGGACCGCGTGTGAAGTTCAAACTCCCTTGTTACTCCGTTTCAAGAATTCACCTCCGTTGGAATCGGGAATGGCTGTCGCTTGGTCGGCCTTCGTTCCGGACGCGGTGGATTCCTTGGAAGGAGCCGGCTTAACCGATCCGCAACATACATACATACATCCAAGGCGTCTGATACCAACATTGTTCAGTGGGGAAATGTGTTGGAGGTTACAAAATAACTCATCGCCCACAGATCTGTGTAAACGCTTTTGAACTCAGTCAGTGCTGAAAAGATATTGTGAAGCTCCAACCTAAATATGAAAGCAATGCACCATTTTTGGCCTGATCTAACACTTGTCCGGATAGAGTATGGCAAAAGAAGCCGAGGACTTTCTGGAATCGGAAACAGAATCTTAGGTCAGTAAACTGCGAGTAGACGTTTGAAATTCCGTCAAGAATGCGATTACAGTTTCTTTTTTATTGCGTTCTTTTCAGTTTCCGACACTTTATTTTGCCATTATTGAGACTAGAATTTCCCGCATACGGACCAAATGTTACTATAGTTGTATCTGCAATTACAAACGTCCCTACTGTCACGAGCATTACGAAAGTGACAACAAAGGACTTCCTATCGGTTGTGAACTGGGGCAGGAATTGGCTGGTTAACTTTAACGCCTCAAAAACAAAACTGCTCTCTATTACTCACCACAGAGAACCATTCCTGCCCCCACCCATTAGAATGTCTGACGATCAACTTCCCGAGAGCTCCTCTTTGCGACTGCTCGGCCTCACATTGACTGCTGACCTGAGATGGAACGAATACATTGAGTCAATAGCTTCGTCCACCGCAAGTAAAGTTGGCTCCCTGTGCCGCGCCAGGAAATTTTTCTCGCCGGAGTCGATCCTTCAAATCTACAAATCAACCATTCGCTCTTGCATGGAGTTTGCTGCGATATATGGTCTGGAGCCCCTTCTGATTCTCTCAAGGTTCTTGATAGGATTCAGAGACGGATATGCAATCTAATTAGCTCTGATCTGGCATCTCGTCTGAAGTCGACCTTTCACAGACATGCCCTTGCCTCTCTCTGTCTTTTTTACAAATACTTTCACGGTAACTGCTCCGGTGAGCTGCTTTCGCTGGTTCCTAGACTTCATGAATTTAAGCGTTCAACTAGGCTGGCATCTCACTCTCACACTTTCACTGTTGGAACTGTTAAATGTAGCCGTCTCTTCTACTCCAATAGCGTCATGTCTCGCACTTCTCGCCTGTGGAACTCCCTTCCCTATTCCTGTTTCCCTGATGGCTATAATCTCCAACTATTCAACTGTAATGCCAATCGATGTCTCCAGATGTCCTGATCTATCCCCCTATCCTTCTCTTCATCCTTTCGTCTATCACTCCTATTTGGTCTCGCTCCCACTCTCTGTAACCCCTTGCGTGCTAGTGGCTTCCCGCCTTGCTTGGGGTGAAACGCTTTAAAAAAAAGTATTCGTTGACATTAAAAAAGAGGCAACGAGTGTTCACTGACATCACAACACTCAAGTATACACGCGACAGACTGATGTGAAAACTAATATTCCTGGTATGTCGTTCATTTTGATTTGCCTTGCCAAAGTTCAGCTAGTAGTATTAGTTGAATTGGAAGAAAGAAAGAAAGAAAGAAAGAAAGAAAGAAAGAAAGAAAGAAAGATTGTAGAATGCGAAGAAAGAGAAGTTTTGGGGAAGAAGAAGAAAGAAACGAAGAAAGACAAATTCTGTTTATGCCAAAGAAAACTCGACATCAAATATTTCAAATAACGAGTATTATCAAATCTGTAGACCTTTTAAAGAAAAACGTTACTCATACAATTAAAAGGAATAAGAATGCACACAATATTAGACGGGGAAATAACGATATTCATTCTTAATAATAATAATCTTAAATATCAAACTATTCTCATTCCCGTTCAAATGAATGAATCCATTTTTTGTCAAAAACGCCGGCTTAATTAGAGAAACGCCAAAGTGAATTTTGTAAAATTCTCAATCAGAAACAAGAGACTCTCCATCTTTTGTTTTAGATGTTTGAATCTTACAAGTTTCGACACTTCAAGAGGAAGATAATAAAAGGAAATAAACTATAAAACTGAGAACATATTAAACTCGCAGAAACAAAGCGACTATAATCGTTATTCGTTTAATCCTGTTTAATTCTGAGATAAACAAACGGCATGCACACGCCGGTGGAGATAGAACTCTCGTTCGGTCTGCTGGCTTAACTGCAATGACAATAAAATGGAGGAGAAAAAATGAAATCCATCTGAACGTCTGCTTATTATCAACCAAATAATTCCAATCAGCATACATTCAATTCTAACGTTTGGCCCGCAAGCGGGAAATTCTAGTCTCGATAATGGCAAAAAAGTGCTGGAAACTGCAAAGAACGCAATAAAAAAAAAACGGTAATCACATTCTTGACGGAATTTCAAACGTCTACTCGCAGTTTCCCTGACCTAAGATGCTATGTCCGATTCCAGAAAGTACCCGGCTTCTTTTGCCATGCTCTATCCTGATGGTATTATTCCGTGCTAAGCGAATAAATACTTAACGCCAGGTGGATAATAGAAGAAAGATTTATTGTACACAACCAGTACAATATGAAATACGGTACCGTTATACACACAGATAAATCTAGTAATGAGTACCACAAATTGCGTCTTCTCTCTTTCACTCTACCCTGGGTCTCTCGTAGACAGTTGACCTTATAGGTTCTTACTACCTATAGTGTAATCATTCATGGGGGTGACTGACTATTCCATTACATCAATTTTAGAGCAAGGAATATAGTAAATTTAAAGTCAATATTCCTAACATTAAATTACAGAGAATATTTTCCAACCTTTTTAAAATGATTTCTTAGTACATAAAAATTATATAAAAACAATCACTGTATTTACATAAGTCGGACTATTGTCCTCATCTTTGTCGCCATATTTGTCACAACGTTTCGGCCGTTGTACGCTCCGGCCTTCTTCAGGTGGTTGGAATTGCGAATCGAACCCTTTATTTCGATCACTGGGATAGACTGTTCTTGTTCCACGAGCCATGTTTGATGGATGTCAGTTATCAGTTATCTCCTGGTAATTTTCCCTCTGAAAGTTCTCCACTGCCTGAATCGGGTATTGAACTCACACTCTTTGGGTCTGTCACTGGATCAACGCCTTTATCCACTGTACCATGTGTCCTTGAGGACATCTGGGTATGAATTTCTGAGTATTATAAACCTAATTTTTCAGCAACCATTTTTTACCAGTACTCATATTGCAATTTTGCTGTTATCATTACATGTTTTTACCAGATCTCGTATTGCAACATTTTGTTATCATTGCTGTTCTCTGGCACTCGTTATTACTGGTTCCCATATTGTATTTATTTCTATGCTTGGCCGACTCAGGAGATTTTTGTGGCCTAGCATATGTGCTGATTCCTTAAGTTTACGAATTTTCCAATGGTGTTCCCTGTCTATGATCTCAACCTGATCCCACAGGGGACGGTGATCTCCCTTCTCTCTCCATATGTGGTCAGCCACGCCTGATTTTTCTACTTCCCCTCGCATTACAGCTTTCTGGTGTTCTTGAAGCCTTACCTTGAGGGGGCGGCCTGTTTCTCCTTTATATTCCTTTCCGCAGCTGCACGGGATAGCGTACACACAGTCTTTAGTCCTGTTCTCCTCTATGGGGGGTCTCACTCGAGAGAGATATCTGCGAAGTGTTGTCACGCTTTTGAAGGTTGTCCTGATGTTATATGGACCGCAGATCCTTTGTATTTTCTCTGGTAACCCCTTCACATAAGGCAGGCAGACTGTTTTCTGAGTGTTGTTGTCCTCCTCCTCCTCCTCTTGTACCCGCCTATCCCAGTTTTGGGGGGCTGCTGCCATGTACCCAGGGTAGTTGTTACGTTGTAACATGGATCGTTGAACAAGAACAGTCTACCCCAGTGATCGAAATAAAGGGTTCGGTTCGAAATTCCAACCACCTGAAGAAGGCCGGAGCGTACAACGGCCGAAACGTTGTGACAAATATGGCGACAAAGATGAGGACAATAGTCCGACTAATGTAAATACTGTACATAACACCTCATCTCAGAAATATAGACAAAAAAAGCACTTCCATCATTTTTCCCAAACTCTCGCTTGATGAGGAAGCGAGACAAGACAACTTAATTCAACTTAATTTCCAAAATTATATTGAGGGTCTCGGCTCTGGCTTTTGAAACATGAGAACTCTTAAGTAGCGAAGGAAGCATATTTTTTAAAAAATATTATAATATAAGCTCTACTTCTGTATGGAGCACTGTCTTTTTAAAAATAAAAGCAAAAATACTAAAGAACTCCGGATTATTTACCTAACGTGTTCTTTCCTATTTTTTCTTCATACTTGCACACACACACACACACGCACACACACACACACACACACACACACACACACATATATATATATATATATATATATATATATATATATACGATCTCTGATCAAAATTTATATATATATATATATATATATATATATATATATATATATATACTTCAAAATAATAAACTTCAAAAAATTATAGGTGACTATCAACATGGCTAATGTAAAAATCCATAAAAAAGATCATCCCCTCCGACCAATTATTTCACAAATACCTATACCAGTATATAAATTTTTAAAAACGCTTAACAAATTACTTACTCCATACCTTCCAAATAAATATAAACTCCACAAATGAATTTATACAAATCCTTCATGCTGTAAAACCAAACAACCAAATAATCGCATATTTGGATGAACAAAATTTATTTACAAATTGCCATCGTTATCTGTGATGTATGCAATCATACTTCTCTCCCACCCATCAATATTAAATCCACCATTTAAAAAATAAATTATTATTATCATGTATCACTCAAGTACCTTTTCATGACACCTAGGTAATATTTATACTCAAATAGACGGTATTGCAATGAGATCTCCTTTAGGCCCACTTTTTTTATAATTATTATATGGCACATTTAGAAAATAAAATACTTAATGACACTACTAAACCCACTTTATATGTAAGATACATAGATGGGATTTTTGTTTTAGCTAAAAATTACTTAATTTAAAAAATATTATAAGTCACTCCGCTATCAAATTTACACTAGAACTTAATATTAATAATAAAATTCCATTCCTTGATGTATTTATTGATTCCAGTACACATAAATTTACTACTTCTCTATACAGGAAACCCACGAGCATTAACTCGTGTCTTCTTAATTATAGTAGGGAATGCCCCCAACGAGATAATTTACCTGTTATAAAAACGTAATCCAACGCACATAAATGATATATTCTTCCAAAATAATACTCTATAAAGAATTACATAACATTAAACAAACTCTTGTTAATAATGGATTCTCTGATTCCGTCATTGATCAAAAAACTGAAATGTATCTCAATAAACTTACTAATACCTCTAACATAATTGATAATATTAATAATAATAGTGTACGCCAAAATAAACATAATACTATTAACTTATACTCTTCTAACAAAATGCATAATAATAACAAACCTTATGAAACAACACTCTAAAAATAATAGGCAAAATTATTAAACTCATTGATAATAATTAACAAGTTAAGCTCATCATATATTATAAAAAAATTAAAACAATTGACCTCATAGTCTCTAATAACACGACAACCACACAACTAAATCCTCTACAAAAAAAAATCAATATAGTGTATCAGTTTTCATGCCCGTCCAGAGATTCTATCTCTGATACTAATAATAAACTCACTACATATATTGGTTTTACTACAACCACGCTCTCCCGTAGACTTACCTGTCACCTTTCTGATCTTATTTCCATTAAACAAAATTTCTTAGAAAAACATAGCCATGTACAAAATATTAAATAGATATTAGTTGATAACACAATAATACTCACACATACACACAGTAAAAAGAACCTTCAGATATTCAGGGCCATCTACATTGAAACAAAGCAACCCACACTCAACAAAATAAAATTTCAAACTAGTCACAACAAATTTTACATTGCATCTAGACATTTGTTAATATTTCGTTGTCTCGCGTCGTACGAAGTCATATAAGCCCATCATGATCTAACGACCTGCGTCTGCTATTCCGCGACCGTTATCGTCGCATAGCAATATTCTATGTCAACATAACAGAATATCATCTTTTATGGAGAATATTATTATTTAAATGTCCGCATAACCACGCTGAAGATGGCTCAAGTGAGCCGAAAACTTTGATCAAGAAAATCATAATAAAAAATATCCAAATGTCGGACAATTTTTGTCTTTATTTTCGCTCCAAATAAATTCAGCTTTCCGAAGCTTAGAACGGCTCATGATCAAACATAATAGACATTCGTTGTCTGTTATATTTAACAATATATACATATTATATTATATATATATATATATATATATATATATATATATATATATATATATATATATATATATATATATATATATTAAAAACGCTTGGACATGAGAATTAAACAGCACGTTCCTACCAAAATCAGGGACCACACTTTGCCGTTGAATGGACTCGTCCCAAACGCCTACGGGTCCGCCATATGTGAGCACTTATTAAAGAGCAGATCCTGTGCAGCTAATTTTAGTGTTGACCTGTTCACCGTGTTGTCCCAGTCACACTCGTTATTTCACCTTAAGGTGCTGGAGGCACTTTACATCGGGTCCCGCAAGCCTTCCTTGTGTAAACAACGTGAATGTTTGTTGGGGCTCGCTGTCATTTGCCTCTAGCTCCTTTTGCTCATTTTTCCCTCCTCCTCCACATTTTCTTTTATTGTACATTTTCTGTGTTTTTAATTTAAATTAAATCTCCCGTTGTAAGCCTGATGAGCGGGAGCGAAACCGGTTGCTTCGCCCGTTTTTAATATGTCTAGTAATATCAAGCTTCATACGTTTATTGCTGTGATAAAATTTTGTACCTTCAAAAATATCTTTAAATTGAGAGTGCGGGTGGTAAATTATCGCGATTTTATTTTTTTAATTTCTTTGTTTCTTTTTTATTTTGTCGACTGCACATTATAGGAGGGTCAGCACCATGACGAAATTTACTCACCCAGAAATTTGGAAATTGCAAGCTGTCCTACTTGGCATTGGCGCCTAAAGCTCCAATACGAACATTTCAGTGCGTTTGGCTGTCAATCTGAGGAGAGTCCAGAGGATTCGGAAAGATTTAGATGAGTCTAATGGTGATTACGAAGGTACGGCAACTCCGAAAACTCACTCTGATCGTTCTGATGAAACAACTCCCAAATTTGTTGGTGAGATGCAGGCCATGTTTGACAACAAAATCTCCATATAAATTAGGTCCATGGCCAGGGAGGTAGTACTGTCATGGATGAAGAGGTGGGGGGGCCGCAGGTAGACTTTATGTCTAGCAACAGGACTCTGCCTCATGACATACAAGCAGGAGAAGCCATTCCTGTCTGTCAAACAATTCCTGCAACTGCATCACCCCTTATATATGACCACCTAACTCCCACGACTGTAACTCCTTTGATTCATATGTGAGTGGCGCAGTTGAGCGAGAGACCACCAAAGATCTTTGTAACATCAATGATGAACTGAAGGCAAGGATTATGGCAGCATTCACCAATTTAAACAAAGAGACTATCCAGAAGAGTTGCAGATTTCCAAGTTGTCTGGAGGACGTGGTTGCAGTCAATGGCGATTTTATTGAATAAATTTACTGTTTTGTATTTCAAGATATTTTTGTGTGATTTTGATAAATATATCTGTAAAAATGAGATTTTCAGTGATATTTTCATTTTTGCGTGTTAGACGACAAATTATCCATCGCACCTAACACACACATATATATATATATATATATATATATATATATATATATATATATATATATATATATATATGAATTATTTAATTATATATATATATTTATAATAATGGACTCTCCCGTCGGTTTCGACGCATGGTGATCTGACAACTTAGTTGATTCAGTTATGAAATTTTGTGCGATAATCATAAGTGGCATTACAATGGAGGCCACATATAGAGCAAGTGTGAGGATTATGAGATGAGATCACTGTTAGATTGGCTGACCTGTTAGATCTTGCTTTCGCTTCTTGAAGATGGTTCAGACAAGCAGATTGAAAACTGCTGACTCCACTAAAACATGTTGATCTCCATTCTACCCGCTCCAAGGCTAAGCGCTCTAGGGTGTTATGTGGTATATTGACAGCTGACAAGGTGCTTTTCAGCTTGTCTTTCTATCTTAGCTATGGGCGCCCTACATTCCTGTAGCCCTGACATACAAGCAACAGATTTCCTGTACATTGGGATCTTGGGTATGTCACCAGACATTCTCAAGACATGACCAGTCCACCGTAACTGAGACTGTATGAGAAAAGTCTCGATTCCTCAAATATTACACCTGTTAATCAGATCTACGTTAGATGTCCTATCTTGAAGGTTACCTCCACAGATTGCATGCAGACAGCAACATATATATATATATATATATATATATATATATATATATATATATATATGAAACGCTTCACACCTCGCTTACCTCACATCTTCTACCTATGTCACAACACACACTTACCAATTGTCTCTCTCTAGCAAGATACTGATTTAAGAAATTCAAATGCTTCGACCATATTTCTTGTACTTTTCTACCGAAATGGACTTTTGACAGTTCCTGACGGAATATTTGAATATTTGTACCTAGGTGTCTTTTCGTGTGAGTCTTCCGAGAGGAGACAAAACGTAATTTACAAATACACACGCGGTTTGTGATATTCCTAATAAAATATAACAATAAATAAAATGGCTGTTGTGGCTAATAATACAATAATATCAACTATGAAAACTGACACAGCGTGCTGATGGTGTTTGGAAAATGTAAAAAGAAATCCTACCACTATAGATACAGATATATAAAATTGTACATATTCAGACCCCAAAAATACACCATAGATAATGGCTAATAGAATCGTTGCAAGTGTTCGTATATATATAGAACATTTAGAACAGGTGTTTGTACATATAGAACGTTTAGAACAAGTGTTCGTATATATAGAACATTTAGAACAAGTATTCGTATAAATAGAACATTGAGAACAAGTGTTCGTATATATAGAACGTTTAGAACAAGTGTTCGTATATATAGAACATTTAGAACAAGTATTCTTATATATAGAACATTTAGAACAAGTGTTCGTATATATAGAACGTTTAGAACAAGTGTTCGTATATATAGAACATTTAGAACAAGTGTTCGTATATATAGAACGTTTAGAACAAGTGTTCGTACATATAGAACGTTTAGAACAAGTGTTCGTATATATAGAACATTTAGAACAAGTGTTCGTATATATAGAACATTTAGAACAAGTGTTCGTATATATAGAACATTTAGAACAACTGTTCGTATATATAGAACGTTTAGAACAAGTGTTCGTATATATAGAACAATTAGAAAGTTTCTACACACATTACACAATGAGAAAATACAATGCAACAAAAATTATGCTGCCAGTCGACTTTAATGAAATATATAAAAGAGGTATTGCTGCCCAAATTCACAATTATATACATACATATATAAAAAATTAATTTCAGTTGAGCTCTCTGGTTTGAGGTGTGAGTTTGTAAACAGTAACTATTTAAGCTAATATTGCACGACTCTTCGGCAGAATCGAGTCACTGTCAGTCACTGTGTGTTTATCTAAATCTAAAAATAAACACGCTAAAATTCACCTACATCCCTGCCGTGCGCCGACGGCTTAGTGGGAGAAGTTCTGACTGACGCAACTTCAGTCGGGTTTCGATACTAGCTAGAGGCAACCTGACGTCTAGCCACACTGATGAGCTGTGAAACAGCGAAACAGTCTGTCTGTACATGAAGAGACTAAGATAGATAGATAGATAGATAGATTTTATGCACCGAACTGTGTTAGGGATGCCAATGAACTCTCCCAAGTTAATAAACAAGTATCTATATAGCTGTACATACATAAGCTGAAACACAAAGAATTTTGAAAATGGGAATGATACCTCTCTAAGTTTATAGATTTTGCATATATCTAACAATAAAGAGATTTGAATAGCCGAACATGGCTATAAGTGTTGATAGCTCTTCTCAGTGTTAGAAACAACGAATATATGTCTATACAACGATGAGATCTGAGCGTCGAATGATTTGTTCCTGTAGCTTTGGTAGGTAACCATTCTAGAAGATCTTTAATAATTTAAATGCAATGTCAATCATCATTTTCTGTCTCCTTAGAACCTGTCCTCTTATTGCATTCTCTGATTCTTTCTCTCTCACTAACCCCTTTATATATTAGTGGCATGTATTGACTTGTTTGGTATGAAATGATTGAAAAAAATATACTCCCTCCGTTCCGAAATAGTTGTACCAAAAGATTTTCGTGTTGTTCCAAAATAATTGTTCCAGTAGCTAAAAAAACACCAAAAAGAACAAAAAATATCATTTATTCCAATACTCAACAGTAAATGAGTAATATTAGTGAATTGTCATATAAATAAGTGTGAAATATATCGAAACTGATATACATAAACAGTTAAATTAATAACAAAAATAACTGGGGAAGGTTTACTTTAACAAAAGCAGTTTTTGTTGCAACTCTTCAGAAATAGAAATGGATACTTCAAGTTTTCCTTCTCTTTCAAGCTTCTCTTTAGACATATGCCGGAGTTTATAGTTGTTATCGCCGTCAACTAAAATAACTTGTTCCATTGCTAACTGCAAACTTAGAAAAGTATTGTTAAGCTTCGACTTCTGAAGTTTATTGAAGCTTTCTTCCACTGCTTCAATGAGCTGGTCAACATTATTTGGAGCTTGCTGTGCTGAATTGATTGAATTGCATTAAAATAACCCAGATCAAGGACATTGAGATCAGGACTATTTGGAGGCTGGCAAACTAATTCAATTTGCAAGCCCAGACGTCCTGCAGCTACGTTTAATTCATCTGCAACCTGTTTTATTGCACCACGCTTCAGGACACGATCTGTGGATCTTTCCAGAAGTGCTTGCAACACAGCACTACGTTCATTATTTGTCAATTCGTGCTTCTTGCAATTTCGTTTAGCATTTCTGCCAATTGGCTTCTCTTCTCCCATCATAATCTCTTGCCAGCGGGTGGTCTGAAAAAAAAATACAATTTTAATGTGGTGAAAAAGTGATATAATTTGCGCTTCAAATTATTCTAACTGAATACGCTAATATAAATACTTGAGGAACATCAATGCTAATTTTAATGTAAACGGCAAACAATTCGACTAAGAATTAGTATATTCCACGTGAGATTTCCGGCTATGGAACAACTATTTCCGAACAGAGGGAGTATTAAGTTGTCACACATAAAATGACGCGTTTTATAGGAAATGAATAAAATGCTTCTGAAATGTTAAATAACTAATTTATTTCGTTGAAATAGGCATCATGTTGATGAATGACTGTTCTCCAACGTACCTTTAAATTCTTGATCCCATCTTTTAAAAAATTCTCATCCTTTGATGTCATAAACTGTTTAAAAGCTTCGATTACCACTTCTTTATAGGAGAATGTTTTATTGCGTATGAAAAGATCAAAATATGTGACAATCAGTAGGAGAGATATCAGGTGAATATGGAAGATGAGACAAAATTTCATAATTCAAACTCTGCAGTTTTAGGGGGAGGGTTGAAGGGTGCGAGCGTGCGTTGTCGAGCAGCAAAATTCTAAATATATTTTGATCTTTGGCTACTTCTCACAAACCCTGTTCCGCCATCCACTTGCTTAAGCCTGCCAGGTATATCACATGTCGCTTTCGCTTGTCTCTCTTTCCCTCTATCCACCCTGTGAGTATCAGATTCTCCAAGCCTTCCTTTCTCGTTTCGTGTCTCAGAAATTTCAGCTGCCTCTCCTTGATGTTAACATGTCCCCTTATTGCATTCTCTGATTCTTTCTCTCTCACGAACCCCTTTGTATATTAGTGGCTTGTATTGACTTGTTTGGTATGAAATGATTGAAAAAAAAGTTGTCACACATGAAATGACGCGTTTTCTTTTGTTTTGTTTTTTTTAAGCGTATCACCCTAAGCAAGGCTGGAGGCCACTAGCACGCAAGGGGTTACAGAAGGTTTGGAGGAAGAGCAGATAGGAGTGGTAAAGGAGAGGATGTGGAGAAAGAGAGTGGATCGATCAAGGCAAGGGGGTTACAGAAGATTTGGAGCGAGAGCAGATAGGAAAGAAAGGTGAAAGGATGTGGAGAAGGGAAGTGGATAGATCAAGGCAACTGGAGATGTCGATTGACGTTACACTTAAATAGTTGGAGATTGTATTTGTCAGGGAAACAGGAATAGTGAAGGGAGTTCCACAGGCGAGGCTATGAAGCTATTGGAGTAGAAGATACGTCTACATCTAACAATTTTTAACGGTGAAGGGGTGGGAACGGGATGCCAGCCTCGTAGGACGTTTAAATTCATGAGGCCTAGGGACCAGCGAATGCAGCTCCTCGGAGCAATTACCGTGAAAGTATTTGTAAAAAAGATGTTAAATAACTAATTTATTTCGTTGAAATAGGCAACATGTTAATGAATGACTGTTCTCCAACGTACCTCTAAATTCTTGATCTCATCTTTAAAAAAATTTCCCATTTTTTGATGTGGATAGACAGTTGAAATGCTTCGATTACCTCTTTTAGAGAGAATTTTTATTGCATAAGAAAAGATCAAAATGTTTAAATAAGAGATAATCAATAGGAGTGACAAGCAATTATCATTATTTACACTATTTATATTCGGACTATTGTCCTCATCTTTGTTGTTATCATTCCCTGATCGCCTTCTGTCAGAATTTCTGGGTTGAGGATGCCAAATGTGTATGTATATAAATATATATATATATATATATATATATATATATATATATATATATATATATATATATATATATGCAATTTTTATATATATTATTTAAATATTTTATATCCACAGCATTTATTAGAAAGCGCTCTAGATCAGTGACTGTGCTATGAGTGGCGTTCCGACGACAATTTCTCCTCCCAGTATCATAAAGCATTGATATACACAATCATAAATAAATCCCAAATTTGACGATCACAAAGACCGTGAAACCCAGAGTCACAAACTCACATCAATCTACATAAATGTGTGTGTGTGTGTATGTGTGTGTGTGTGTGTGTGTGTGTGTGTGTGTGTGTGTGTGTGTGTGTGTGTGTGTGTGTAAGATGGATTCTGAAGTGAAAAGTTGTCTGGCACGACACTGAGAAGCAATTTTCTCGGCAGAAGTCCTCGAAGTTGATTCAATTATTCCACTTCATTCCAGTAGAAAACGTGAGACCAAAAGCGCGAATTAGTTGCTCTTCTGGAAGATGCTTATAAAATATATTACGTCTATTAGGTTGTCATGCATGAAATGACGTACTTTATTAGAAATGAATAAAACGTTTCTGAAATGTTAAATAACTAATTTATTTGATTAAAATGGGCGCCATGTTAATGAATAACTGTCCTCCAACGTACCTCTAAATTCTTGATCCCATCTTTAAAACATTTCCCATCCTCTGATGTGATAAACAATTCAAATGTTTCGATTGCCTCTTCCTTATTGGAGAATGTTTTATTGCCAATGAAAAGCTCAAAATATGTGACAGTCAGCCGGAGAGATATCAGGAGAATATGGAGGATGCGGCAAAATTTCATAATTCGGGCGATGGGCAGTTGATTGAGAAGCGTGCAGCCGTGCGTTGTAGTGCTGCAAAATTCGGCCATCCTTATTCACGAGTCGAAAACGAGTCGTTTTCAATTTTTCCTGCATACAATCAATTTCTCCACAATACGAAGTTGCTGTTATTGTTTTCCCTTGAAGCAAAGTATGAATATTGAATAACCCCTTTGAAAGACCATCATAGAGTAACTATTCACTTTTTAAGGTACAGTGGAGGTTGTGGGTATTGTTTTGCTGATTCACTTGCATCTAACCACTGGCCTACTTTCTTACCGTTGTCGAAGCGTATCCATTTCTCATTGCATGTAATGATTCGATGCAAAAATGGTTCTCTTTCCCAGTTTATCGTCATACTTTCTTATCGTTGTCGAAGCGTATCCATTTCTCATTGCATGTAATGATTCGATGCAAAAATGGTTCTCTTTCCCAGTTTGTTATCCCCTTTGAAAGACCATCATACAGTAACCATTCACTTTTTAAGATTCAGTGGAGGTTTTGGGTATTGTTTTGCTGATTCACTTGCATCTAACCACTGCCCTACTTTCTTACCGTTGTCAAAGCGTATCCATTTCTCATTTTCTCATTCGATTAACTCTTCCCTTTTGGAGAATATTTTATTGCGAGTGTAAAGCTCAAAATAAGTGATCGTAAGTAGGGGATATATAGGTTGAATATGAGGTATGTTTCCCTTGAGGCAATAATGAATAACTTTGAAAGACCACCATACAGAAAGCATTAACATTTTTGGGTTCAGTAGTATTGATTTGGTGATTAACTTGCATCTAACTACTGTCCCACTCTCTTACTGTTGTCAAAGAGTATCCATTTTTCATCGATGTAAAAATGGTTCTTTTTTGTAAAACACATACAGTAATATTACTCAACATTGTTTCATTGTAATCATTTTCATTGTGCTTATGAGTAATTTTATGGTAATTTACCCACGCACGTATGGACTCTCCCTGCTATAAATAGGAGGAGATACTGCCTTTTGGGGAGAGAAGTTTCTAGTAGTCAGCTCTGATAGTCGGACCGAACATTTTTGCTATAACACTCTCGTTTGTATATGTTTGTGTTACTGTTTCTGTTAATATTTTTGTTTAACCCAGTTCCTCTCTTTGTGTCTTTATTTCTGGCCCTAACAAGGTCACAACGGACAGATAGATAGATAGATAGATAGATAGATAGATAGATGAGAACTGTTATAGTAATTTATCCATGCACGCATGGACTCTCCCTGCTATAAATAGGAGCAGGTACTGCCTTTTGGGGAGATATGTTTCTAGTAGTCAGCTCTGACAGTCGGAAGGAACATTCTTGCTGCAACACTCTTGTTTGTATATGTTTGTATTACTGTTTCTGTTAATATATTTGTTTAACTCAATTCCTCTCTTTGTGTCTTTATTCCTGGCCCTAATAAGGCTAAAACAAGTAACAATATATTGAAAGAAAAATTATTCTTTATATATTAAGGCGGTTACTTCGTTATACGTCCGTATCAACAACCAACCACAAAATACATCATTTCATGTGTGCCAACCTACACAAAGCAGTGATGCGAGCATATGAAGAAAGATGGAAATCTTGATGACTCTTTTCAAAATTATGCATAATTATTCGTCTTTATTTCTATCACTTTCATACTCTCCTTCCATCTTTTGTCTTTCTTTCTCTGTTTTTTTTTTTTCAGATGATATATCACAGAATAATCCGATCTGATTGGCTGTGTACTTAAAATTCAGAATAAGATTCACAAATATTCTCATGCTCTAAATCTGATTAATATCAAGTTATCATAATTAAATTTGATTATCTTCAGCGAATGTAGCTGAAAGACTGCACAGTACAAACATAATACATTGCCTTTGTTTTGAAAATAACTATTGATGACTAATAAACGAAATTATTTAGCCCTTCTTTTATATCAAACCAATTATTCTTGAGCGACTCATGACAGAATATGACCGCACATTAGTAAAATATTAACTTCTCCGAAAATGTACGGTTGTCAAATAATTTAGGAGCACTTCTCTGGTTATTAAATAACAAAGATGTGATACCGAAATCCGAAGGGGCATTGGACTAGCGAAAGATGACTTTCAGAAGCTAAACAATGTATTAAAAAACTAAGAAAATTTATTTCGGTTCAAATTTATTTTTTTAATTAAAAGTTTTTGTTTTTTTTTACCCCGCAAATTAGATTTTTTAAGTGCACAAATGTAATCGTACAACACCCTCCCCAGTCGTCGAAGAGAATTCGATAAGTCTGAGGAACTCTCTCATTTTATTACCTCTTTCTAAATCTCCTCAGTGGGCGTGTTGGGTTTAATTATCCTCTCCTGGTATTTTAACTTCAACTTTTCGCTGCAGTGACTGCTTCAATCCAGAGCTAACCTTATCCCACGTTGTGATTTAAGTTTGATCATAAGGCAGCCAAGATTGAATCGTCGCAGATATCTTCGTGTTGGGCTGGTGCAAGCAGGGCGACGACGTACAGGCAAAAAAAAATAACACTCGAATAAATTGAACAAAAAGTAAATACTGTTTTTATATCATTCCTCCGTACAATAATTGGTTTATATCAGAGTTCGTATTCAATTAACTATTAGCCCAACCAGCATCTAAATCGGAAATGATGTTATTGTTGACCTGGCAAAATCATGTTTGCTGCTGTTGGTAAAGTTTGGCACAAGGCAGAAGACGGAAAATAACCACATGGGCCTCTCTCCTACCTCTGGTCTCGTCTCCGTCTCTTTTGCCCCCCTTGTCTCTTCTGCGACTCATTTACCGAATTCGCTTCGCGCAATCATATTTATTGGCATTCGCCCAAACTGGCGAAGCAAGAGAATTCAATAATTCTGAGGAATTCCCTTCTTCCACTCTCTCATATTTTTACCTCTCACTAAATCTCCACGGTGAGCGTCTAGTTTATCAATCCCCTCCTGGTATTTCAACTCAAATTTCGACCAGGAGTATCAACTCCAAATTCGGTGTTTACGAAAAATGAAATTTTCGCTTTAAAGCTTGCATTTTAAGCTGCGTAGGACCCATGTCATTCATCATTGTCCCCTAATTTTACCGCAGCAACAACAAATAGTATCACACAAAATGTCATAGTTTTCAGGGTGTTTGTTTTTTTTTTTTTTTTTTTTTTAATACGATGGAACTTTTCTTCAGATTTGTTTTTTTAACCAGGTACTAGAGATGAAATCTCACTCGAATAGATGCAAATCGAGAGCCACTCCCTGATTTTGACTTGTCTTCAGGCTTGTAGCCATACTCACCACGCTTGCCGAAAATAAAGTTTGCTTAGGCTATGTAATCCATAAACGTGGGTGGGGTGAATTAATTGATTTTCTTCTATACCGATTGTCACCCAAGTATGCCCTGCTATTAATCCATGAATGAAAGCATGAGGGAAGAAATTGTAAGGAACGCCTTCAATTCTATTTCTCCTTCCTATCCATTGTAGCAACGCGCATTCCATCCAGGGTAATCATATATGCAAAAATTATCTGTAAATGTTTTCCTGATCAGATAAAGCGTATGTAAATAAATAAAAAAAGTGAGCACTGAGCTCGACATCGATCGGTGATGCGCTTTATATATCGGAAAAAAAAAAAAAATATATATATATATATATATATATATATATATTGTGAAATGGACTAATTACTTATAATAAATTCCGATAATTATCTTAATATATATGTATATATATATATATATATATTACATGAATCATTCATACAAAAACAGATATTGAAGTTAATCATATAAATGGAGAGAATACATCTCTCGCAAACAAATTTAATAAATGACATTAATCCCGAACCTGTAGATGAATGTTATCATCTCTGTTTATAAATTCCAGTTGCATATATACATATATTAAGCCGTATTAAGAATAGTTGCTGGCTTGAAGATATATATATATATATATATATATATATATATATATATATATATATATATATGTTATGAAATGGACTAATTACTTATAATACATTCCGACAATTATCATAATTATAATTAAAAACTTATAATACATTCCTACAATTATCTTAATATATGTATATATATATATATATCATAATTATATATATATATACACATATATATATATATATATGTATGCATTTCTTTAAGCCGATAACTATTGTTAAATGTTTATTATAAACAGAGCATTTACTTAAATATTTGTATCTATAAAAATAACGTATAAACAAAAAATATATTAAAATAATTTCATAATATATGACGTCATTTGTTTACGTTAAGATACACTTCGAGCAGATATGAGCGTTCGATAGAAATCATGGAAAATTTGTAGTTTAAAAGCAATATTTTATTCTTAACTGACCAGACGCTACCTCTGTAGCTAGATGGTATAGCACATCAGGCTATATGACTATTTCGTGTAGAAAACAGATTCGATTACTGCCAAAGTACTCATATTTTATTTTTATATAAAATTTGTCGGACATTCAGGTCGGTAAATGTTGTTAATACTGTTTAATATAGACAGAGCATTTCCTTCAATATTTGAATGTGTAAAAATAACGTATAAATATATTAAAATGTTTGACAATTGCAGACATTCATGAAAGAAGTTTTGTTTGGCGAAATACATTTTCGGATATATTTCTAAATATATCTGCTTTCATGAACGTTTCCAATTTTCAAAAATTTAAAAAGACTTTGTCGGGATTATATATCCTATCTTTAAAACACACACACACACACATATTCAGACACACACACACACACACACACACACACACATACATATATATATATATATATATATATATATATATATATATATTTAAAGACATTTTTGATATTGTTGTGGTGGGATCCACCTAATCTGCATAGGTGACTACCAACTATATAAATAATGGTTGGTACCGGAAGACGAGGAGGAGGAATCACTAGATCCAACTAGAGACTCTGATCGACTGCGACTAGGCAACACATTCTCCAGGAACGTCTTCCTAGAAATATACAGAAATACTATATGTACTTATTGTGTACACTTTCTTGTTATAATACATTCTTGTTCTAAGTACATTTTGTGTTGCATTATTATTCCATGCAATAGGCGAGATTCAACATTGAGTCAAGACTCAACAGATATGTTTAACGTTCTTTTTGTAGATACAAATATTTAAGTAAATGCTCTGTATTTATAATAAACAGTATTAAATAACATTTACCTGCCTGAATGTCCGAGAAATTTTCATAGAAAACAGAGCATTTACTTAAATACTTGTATCTATAAAAAGAACGTTAAACATATCAAAAATGTCTTTAAATAAATTGTCGGACTCTGTCCAATTCAAATATATATATATATATATATATATATATATATATATATATATATATATATATATATATACCCAAGTTTATTTCTAAATAGGTAATTTTAATTTTTTAATTTTTTACTTTTAATTTTAATTTCAAATTTTATAAATCTTTTAATATCTAGATAACCTTGCTTAGTTGTCAAATTTTTCGAATCATCCTATACTTGTTTTTTGATTGGCCACTCTAGCTTACGTAACAGCGTTTACTCTTAGCTAAGGATCGTTGATTAATTTGAAACTTTTAAAACCATTTATTCTATATTCTATATTATCACTTGACAAGACACAAGAAGTGTTGAAACAAAATGGCTACTTTTGTCGTGATTTTATAACATATTTATGTTGTAATATTCAAATAAATAATTATATATATATATATATATATATATATATATATATATATATATATATATATATATATATGCACTACCGATCAAAAGATTGAGACCACCCTGAATTCTTACTCTAAGTTCATAAAAAAGGCTAATTTTACACAATTACGAATACATCTTACATGTGATGCCTGCTTAGACATATTAGAAGTTTTACAAGCAAGTATACATATAGAATTATCTACAGGTTGCATATACATGACTGTCCAACGAGAATCGACCCACACAAAATTGAAGAATACCAAAGTTCTGTCCTTTTGTCTGTTTTCTCTCAATTTCTGGCAAAGTTTTAAAAACATGAAACATGTTAGATTGATAAACGTTTCTTTCGTATTTGTTCTTTATCTTATCCTGCCGCATTCCGATACAAATGTCTTCAGCATTTGATCTTTAACTCTCTCTCTCTCTCTCTCTCCCTATCTATCTATCTATCTATCTATCTATCTATCTATCTATCTATCTATGTGTGTGCGTGTGTGATTATGCCTTTATAAATGCACTAAAGAGAGATTGTCATCAAATCGAGAGACGTTTTAGACAGCCGAATGATTTTAATTTCATTTTCACTTGATGTTCCATTAGCTGGCATTGTTACGATTGTGCTCACCAGTGCCACCCCCATCTCTGGTGGCGATTGTCAGCGAGCCGGTGACATTGTCAGTTAATAATCTGTTTAAATGCACTTCATCTTGGGGACCTTGACTTGAATGTAAAACAAGCGCTCGGCAAAGAATCAAATTAATTTCATTGACTTTAGAGACAAAATAAAATAAAGAAAAGGTGAAATTCTCAAAATAATGGTAATTAGAATTCTTAAGGAACGAACTAGGCTTCCATGTCAGTCAGATTGTTTATTCATTATTGGGTTTATTTTTCTTTCTTTTTTTATAGAAATTGTTACTGGGGGAGGAATGAAAGAAAGGGGACGAAATGTATGTACGGAAGGATAAACGGAGCAAATATAGAATGGAGAAAAAATAAAGAAAGGGTAATTAAGACGAGAGATAAAAAAGATAAAATGAGAAAGAATAAGGTGTGTAAAGAAATGAGAAGAAAAAGAATGTATAAGAATGAAAACAAAAAAGAAAGAAAGAATGAAAGAAAGAAAGAGTAATTAAGACGAGAGAAAAATGATAAAGAGAGAAAGAATAAGGTTTGTAAAGAAATGAGAAGGAAAAGAATGTATAAGAATGAAAACAAAAAGGAAAGAAAGAATGAAAGAAAGAAAGAAAGAGTAATTAATACCAGAAGTAATAATAAATAAAGAAGAAAAATTGAGCAAACAAGGAACGAACGAACAAAAGAAAAAAATGGAGGAAAAATTATCACAAAAGAAAGACAGCGATAAACAACCAAACAAAAAAGGGTTATTAAAATATGAAATAAAAAGAAAGAAAAGAATAGGGAAAGGAGAGCGAAGGGAGGGAGGGGAGTAAGGAAGGAAAATGTATCCCAAATGAAGAAACTAATAAACAAGGAGTAATTAAGAAAAGCCTCAAAAAGGAATAAAGAAAGAAAAATGAAGTCTGCAAGAAAGAAAATAATGAATGAAAATTGATCGCAAAGAAAGAAAAAAATGAGAGCACATCAATAATGGGGAAAAATAAATAAAGAACGGAAAAGTAATTAAATTAAGCACCAAAAATAAATAAATAAAAAAAGGAAGGAAGGAAGGAAGGAAGGAAAATGTTACACAAGGAAAGAACGAAAAAGCATGGTCTTTGGGTTATAGAAATAACGAAAGCAAACTAGTGTTTAGAATGAAGGAAATAAAGAATGTTCTTCACAATGTAAGCCAGATAACAAAAGAAAGAACGAATCATTAAGACAAGTAGCAAAAAGAATGAAATAAAGAAAACCTTGAAGAAAGAAAAAAACAATTCATCACCTTAGGAAGAATGAAGGATAGGAAGAAAGAAAGAAAAATGAAAAATGAAAGACATTTAGGCAGAATGAAAGAAAGAGAGAATGAAAGACAAGTAGAAAGAAAGAAGAAAGAATTATTAAAAAGAAATAAAGGAAAACTAAGCGAAGGAAGGAAGGAAGGAAGTGTGTCTTTGTGTCACAAAGAAAAAGGAGCATGGGCAATGGGGAAAAGAAAGAAAGAACATGTGTGATGTGGAAAACAAAGAAAATATTAGGAAAGAGTAATTATGGTAAGCCACAAAAACAAAGAAAAATATGGTCTGGAAGGAAGGAACGAAAGAAGGAACGAAAGAAGGAAGGAACGAAGGAAGGAACGAACGAACGAACGAACGAACGAACGAACGAAGGGAAATTATCACAAAGAACAAAAGAGCATGATCAATGGGAGAAGAGATGAAAGAAAGAAAAAATAGGGCCTGGTAGGAAGGAAGGAAGGAAGGAAGGAAGGAAGGAAGGGAGGAAGGAAGGAAGGAAGGAAGGAAGGAAGGAAGGAAGGAAATGTATCACAAGTAAGAGCATGGACAATGGGAGTAAGAAAGAAAGAAACAAAAATATGGTCTGGGTGAAAGGAAGAAAGAAATAAGGAAAGGTAAAAGTATCACAAATATCGAAGGACATGGGCAATGGCGGAAAGAAAAAAAGGAAGAAAATAATAATGGTGGATACAAGAAAGAAAATATGTAAGCTTTTGAAGATGATTAAAAAAATATACAATACTACAACGACATTGACCAAAAGGAAAAAACGTAAAAGAATGGAGAAGCCTGAAATTCAAGAGAAAAAAGGCCTCCTGTAAGCAAAGCGAATCCAAACGAAAAGGTTAACATCACAATGTCAAGCAAGAAATCAATGTCAAGTAAGAAATCTAGGAAGAAAACGAATGAAAGTGACAGACGAGTAAAAAAAAGGGAACGAAAACTTCCATCACATCAGAAAAAACAACCGCGAAAGCAGATAACAACAAAAGAATCCGCATGTAAGATAGCCATGAATAATGCCCTTCTGCTTTTAAGGCCAGTATTTTTTACCGGCATCGAGTCAGACAAGATGACATTATTCCCTTGCTTCCATAAATTATGAACTTCTCACTTCTTCAGAAAAATACAATCTGAGCTCACTCCAGACAGAATGGCGACGCCTTACATTGCCATCTTAGAAATATTAGTACGACCTTTTATCCGAATTTATTGACTGATAGCATTGTGATTAAAGAAAGAACTGCCGGCTCATTTAAAGTTTGTTTTTTTTTTGTAGGTGCCTCCTGTTGTCCAATATTTATCAAGTCTAAGATTAAAAAAAAAAACATCGCATAGATACGAGGGTAAGTCAAAAATTATCCACACTTTCGCAATAACATGAGTGCGGATATTTTTTTATCCCTCGTACATGACACACTGCGATTGAGCTTCTTTTATTTCATTTTTCTTGTGTTTGTCCAAGTGTTTTTCCTTTGTTAGACAAAATCTGTCCAAAGGTTCTGCATATACAAGCGCTTTCGGCTATTCTTTTACCCATTATCAAGGACGATTTTTATTTTTTAACTGAATGTGTGGGTATTTTATGAATGTATCTGTTATGGTAATTTACCCACGCACGCATTTTGTATATGTTTGTATTTCAGTTTCTGTTAATATATTTATTTAAACTCAATTCCTTTATTTGTGTCTTTATTTCTGACCCTAACAAGGCCACAATAGATAGATAGATAGATAGATAGATAGATAGATAGATAGATGAGAACTGTTATAGAAATTTACCAACGCACATATGGACTCTCTCAGCTATAAATAGGAGCAGGTACTGCCTTTTGGAGAGCTAGGTTACCAGCAATCAGCACTGACAGTCGGAATATACAATATACTGCCTTATTCTTTTATTTGGGCCTTGAACCTGTATCTGTACGATTATTTTCGACAGACTTTCATATTCCTGGCTCTTTCTTTTTTAAAACCTTTTTTCCTTTCGTGATTGATTTGGCTATTGTTAAATCAAGGTTTTTCGACACGTAAATTGTAAATTCCAACGTCCACAGCATTAATTCAAAATACCGATAGTAGAGCGATAATTATTTATTTATTATAATTTTATCGTATAGACAAAACCATTTTACTCACTACAAAGATGCAACTTCGTTTCAGTGCATTTCAACTGCACTTCGACGGGTGAGAATCGAAAATGGTTATGAACAATCCATTTTCGATTCTCACCCGTCGAAGTGCAGTTAAAATGCACTGAAACGAAGTTGCATCTTTGTAGTGAGTAAAATGGTTTTGTCTATACGATAAAATTATAATAAATATATATTAGTCGTTTTCTTTCATAATCAATTCGAAAATAAAAGATTCATAAAATATTCCAAAACAAATAAATGGTTCCTCCTGAGAAACCCAATGAATTCAAAAATTAATTATCCTAGCTACTAATTCTATCACATAAACGTTGTTACTACTACATGCAAAACAATAAAAGACTTAGTCAGTACTAAACAAAACAATATGTTAAAACATGAAGCATGTGTTTATTGCATCACCTGTAACATTTGCCACAAATATGCATAGGACTAACATCACGGAATTTCAATAAAAGATTATAAAATGGACATTTTACAAAATAATACATGAAATGCGTTGGTTGCCCACCGTCACGAAACAGAGCAAAACTTTATTATTTAAAGAATATCAAACATAGAGCTCTCCCTGGATCTAGAACCTCCTGGAAATTCTATACGGATTATCATACTGCATCATTACTATATATATATATATATATATATATATATATATATATGATATTATTTAGTTACTTTTCCCCCGTTATTAGCAGTTAGCTGTTGACACGTATCAGACAGCTCTTTAACAGATTTTAAATAAAATTCTACAGGTTTTGATGTCAAAACCATTTTGACCATCTCCTTAATCAACTTTTCCTTAAAGAAGATTTTGGATCAAAGTTTTTTGCATTTATGATAAAAAGATAATAATCGTTTGGTACAAGGCCAGGTAAATATGGCACGTAGAGTAGGACAGATTAAATGAATTTTGTTTCTTTTTCATATTGCTGTAAGCAGCCTTGTGTCGTCAGGTTACAGAACAAGATTTTTCTTTTTGTTGAGCGAAGACCGCTTTTTACCAACCTTTTCTGGACACGTTGCATCTGCTGGAGGTATAAATGTGCATTTAAAGTTCATCATCTGTTTTGATATATTTAAGGAACTCTTACTGATGATGCTACGTTCATCATTAAAGATGGTTCCCATATATGGAAATTACTTATGACTACAAAATTCGGTTTTTCATTGCTTCGAAGGTGTCGTTGTTCCATATGTCAGCTGGACTAGATATACCGGTCTCTAAATACAGGATAAAACAGACATCTTTCTGAAGACCCCTGTAGAAATACAGAGGAAAATCATCACCTCTTGACAGAAAAAAAATACTGATGTCTTAGTTGAGGTCACGCCTGCTGGTAAAGATAGTTGCCGCTCAGCTACCCATGAAGACGTACCTTCCTGCTTTGCCTTTCTACCGAGTACGATGCCTACCCAATGAGTTCTAAAAAGATAGCGATGTAATAACTCAGGCTTATAGCGTATCCCTCTTGGGGGTCTTTAAAACTAAGACTTGACGATTTAGTATACTATTTGCCGTCTTATATTTGCTGTACGGAATAATTTTTGACATTTATATGTTGGTATGACCTATATATGTAAGCATATTTATGTTTGTAAATAATTTTTAAAAAATCATATTGACGTCAATTCTTGTATTCTTTCTTTTTACTCTTGTGGAACACTTGAAATAATTTTCATGTATCAGGGAATGTTGCATCAGGCATCTCGTTTACAGTCGCTCTCTTACAGACGTCCCTCTGTCTTTTCTACGAATACTTTCTGTTATGGGACCTTACCTATAACGACAGAGTGCACTCTTCCTGATACTATGTATACTACGCCTCTCAAGAAAGAGGGACGAGACGGAATCGTGTCGAGCCAATAGTAATTCACTCCAAACCAGACTGACAGTGATACTAGCACCTTCCACATCTTGTATTATTATTCCGTGTAATATATCCTCGTTATTTCTACTCTTGTGTTCGTGTTGTTCTTCCTTGGTCCTAAACTGGACCATAACAGTAATTCTACTATAAACTGTATTGTTGGTCAATTTGCTATAAACTATATTGTTGGTAATTGTTATGGGTCCTTACCTATAACTACAGAATGAACTCTTCCTAACACTATGTATACTACGCCTCTCAAGAGAGAGAGAGAGACGAATCGAGTCGAGCCGATAGTAGTTCACTCCAAACCAGACTGACAGTGATACTAGCACCTTCCACATCTTGTATTATTATTCCGTGTAATATCCTCGTTATTTCTACTCTTGTGTTCGTGTTGTTCTTCCTTGGTCCTAACCTTGGACGGTAACTGCTCCGACGAGCTACTTTCGCTAGTTCCCAGACTGCATGAATTTAAACGTGCCACTGGGTCGGCATCTCAGTCCCAGCCTTTCACTGTCGAAACGGTTAAATACAGCCGTCTCTTCTACTCGACTCTTCATGTCTCGCACTTCCCGTCTGTGGAACTCCCTTCTTCTTACTTTCTTCCCTGATAGCTATAATCTCCAACAATTCAAATGCAATGTCAATCGACATCTCCAGATGCGTTGATCTATTCCCCGTCACTCTCTTCATACTTTCCTCTATCACGCTTCTTTACTCTTGCTCCCACTCTCGGGTTTATTCATCTAGATCAAATATCTCTCACATTTTTTATCCTTGCGCCAGCCTTGAAATAGTTTTCATGTCTCAGGGAACCCCTGCACAAAAATGATTATATAGCATTGTTAATATCTATATCTTTTTTTTTATTATATTAACCAATGATTTTAGCATAGGTTGAAAGGAAATTGAAATAGACCAGCGTTTCGCTGTCTTTTTACCCTTGTGGAACGATTGAAATAATTTTCATGTCTCAGGGAAAATTTGCATAAAAATGATTATTAATATCTATCTCTTTTATAATTTTATCGTAGTTTTATATTTTGACATGTTTTCAATATAATATCCCAAAATAAAGTGTATATATATATATATATATATATATATATATATATATATATATATATATATATATATATATAAGGACAATTCTGAATTAAAAATCTGCGGTGGGTCGTTGTAGTTCTATCGCTTTTTTATTATAATAACCAAGGATTTTAGTATAGACTATAAGGGAATTAAAATAAAATAGACCAGCGTTTCTTTTTACCCTTGTGGAACACTTGAAATAATTTTGATGTCTCAGGGAAAATTTGCATAAAAATGATTATATACCCTTAATAGTATCTATCTCATTCATATTTTCATCGTAGTTATATATTTTTCAGATAACTGATTTACGGAATAGAATGACCCCGTTTTTGTCAAACTTATTGGCTATTGCAAAAAACATCCAACAGCTTCTTCTCTCGCACTTCCCAACAGTTGAACTCCCTTCCGCTTACTTGCTTCCCTGAAACCTTTAATCTTCAAAACTTTAAATGTAATGTCAATAGACATCTTCTGATGCTTTGATCTTGATCCACGTCTTTTCTTTTATCTTTTCCTGAAACACCCCCTCTTTACTCTTGCTCTCTACCCTCTGTAAGCCCTTGCGTGCTAGTGGCACTCCCGCCTTTCTTGGGGTGAAATGCCTAAAGAAAATTACTCACTGATGATAGCTCACACGGAAGTTTTCAAAAGAATTCTATAAACATGTACAAAGGAATAAACATAAATGATCAGTGTCAGTTATGTGCCACGCGCGATACACGCTTAGGCGATCATGTATCTTTCGATACATGACTGACGAGGCAGATTTTTTCCCGCAGTAAGTTGCTATTTCTTTCTGCAGTAGACCAGTTGCCATCCAAGGCTAAAGAACACAGTCTGTCCTGCTATATACCCAAAGCTAGGGGGAAAAGAGGATTCACACCTTTCCCAAGGTTATTAGCATGTAAGTGAATGCAATGGATTCGGCTGGAATTCGAACTCGGCTGTCCAATTCCTCAATCCGAGTCGCTATCCATTACCCCGAAGTATCATAGGATGGAATTAAGGTCTAGAACAGTGGCTCTTAACTGGTGTCCCACGCAACCCTAGGGTTCTGCTAAAATTCTCTAGGGGTTCCGTGAGAAACAGTGATAAAGCTTTTTTGTATAATTTTTCCCTAATTTTTTATTCGCAATTTGACTATACACTCAGGGCATATTGTTGGAAATCCCAGCTTATTATAATATACAGGGTGTCCATAAAGTTCATGTGCACTTTAAAAAAATTATAACTTTATTTGTATTTGCGATAGAAATAATCTGTAAAAAATGTTATAAAATTTAATGTACCTTGTTTTAAGTATAGCTAAAATAACTAATGTGATCTCAGGCATTACTGTAAATCAGTTGGCAAATGTTCTCCGTGAACTGCAAAATCGTATTACCCTTTGTATTGCTAATGATGGAGGACAGGTAGAAACTTAAATAAAATTTAAATAAAGCCTTAAAAATATAGATTTACTTCTTTCTAATCCTTTTTACAAATTATTTCTATCGCAAATACAAATAAAGTTATAAATTTTTTGAAGTGCACACGAACTGTATAGACACCCTGTATATATATATATATATATATATATATATATATATATGATACTATATTATAATAAGGAAGGATTTTAAACAAAAATTCAAATAGATAGGAAAAAAAGAAAGTAAGTAAGGGATTGGACAGGGAAAGAGAAATAACAGAAAGAAAGAAACAAAAGGAATTAGATAGAAAAAAGGTGAAAAAAGAAAGAAGGACTGAAAGAAAGAAAGAAAGAAAGAAAGAAAGAGAAAAAGGAGTAATACAAAGAAAGAAAACGGGTATACGCAGGAAAAGAGTAGTGAAAGAAAGAAAGAAAGAAAGAAAGAAAGAAAAAAGAAAGAAAGAAAGGAAGAAAGGAAGGAAGGATAAAAAAGAAAAAAGTAAGAAAGGCAAACGTGCGGAAAACATTCTACCACAAAAGACAAATAAAAAGCAAAAATAGTGTCAATAAAATTTACACGTGAAAAAAATAAAAATAAAAATTTTTTTTAAATGAAACAAATGTTAATGATAACAATAAATAAATACATAAAAATAAAAGCGAACAAAGCATCATTTTTCCACCAATGGATGCGAAGTAAATATTCCTTCGTCGCGACTACATGTAAAAGACAAAAGCATTGAGAGTAAAATGGCGTCGTCTCTCACGACACTGCCGATACGTGAGAAATATGGCTTTGGATAAAAGGCGACATGATTGGTGGGCAGCCTGGTACGGGTAATGTCGGGAATGGACGGCGAAAATTACCATCTGAGCAGCATTTCTCTATTTCGCTGCTTTGGTTGTCATCTTTTGTTTCGTCATTTTTTATTTTTTTCGTCTTTATCTATCCTGCTGGGCGTGTTCAGCGAGGCATTAAAATAAAGCATATACTCCTCGCGTGATCCTTCCATATGTCATTTGTTCTCAGCCAGAGTTTTGTCAAGGACTCGCGGATCACGTAAACCGTTTTCTCATTTCGGACAGCACGGGTCGTTGAAAAAGGACTAACGGCAAAATTATGTTTGCAAAGTGGGATGGAATGATGGCGCTATACATAGATTTTTTTTTCCAAACAATTTCCTGATTTTTATTTTCTTTCTTTTTTTCTTATATCACAGCCTTTCGGCTCGGCCGCTGTAACCTCTGGACTTCTTCAGCTGTATATCGCATTCGGTAAACTTCTTGGTATATCCGATTAATTGATATATAATCGCTATATATTGTTTTTTAATCGGTATATGTTTCGACTCAGCCGCTGTAGCCTCTGGACTTCTTCAGCTGTATAACGAATTCTGTAAACTTATTGGTATATCCGATTAATTGATATACAATCGGTATATGTTTTTTTTAATCGGTATATGTTTCGGCTCGGCCGTTGTAACCTCTGGACTTCTTCAGCTGTATAACGCATTCGGTAAACTTATTGGTATGTCCGATTAATTGATATACAATCGGTATATGTTTTTTTAAAATCTGTATATGTTTCGGCTCGGCCGCTGTAACCTCTAGACTTCTTCAGCTGTATAACGCATTCGGTAAACTTCTTGGTATGTATGATTAATTGATATACAATCGGTATATGTACTTTTTTAATCGGTATATGTTATTTTTTAAATTATATGTAATCATCATAAACCGAGAAATGTCGATCAATAATAGGGGTCCTGAAACCGAGATACGCTTACCCCTTAAGTTAGTGGTTCCCAAATAATGCGGAGGAAGATGATAGCAGGTGAGGTGGAATGATTGAAGCACAGTATAAGATTTAGAAACAGTTTAAAAAATGCATATGTCAAAAATAAATATGAATTTCAAAATTTAAAATATTATTATGGCTTACTTATAATTGTATGCATGAGTTCCAGTATAAACAATTATAAATAATTATTGACCGATTTTATCATTATGATATTTTTGCATTATATCAAGCATTAGGAATATAGTAAATTTGATCTGCAATTTGGAGGAGAGAGTTATTAATGATAATATTCTGATTCCGAATCCGCGGTTATCTCCCCTTGAACCTTTCTTTCTGTTTTTTTTTTTTTAATATTTAAATGCGCTTTTTATCACATAAAGTTTTGTGAGGTACGAGCGAATTTTCATTCTGAAAATGAGCCCCCCCCAAAAAAAAATTCTGGAAACACTGGTATAATGAATGCCGGTCGACAGAAGCTATCTCCCAAATTTTCTTGGTATATCCGATTATTTGATCAATGTCGGTATATGTTCTTTTTTAAATTATATGTAGTCATTATAAACCGAGAAGTGTCGATCAATAACAGAGGTTCTGAAACCGAGATAGGCCTACCCCTTAAGTTAGTAGTTCCCAAATGATGCGGCAGAAGAGGATAGCCGGTAAGGCGGAATGATTGAAAGACAATCAAAGATTTAGAAACAGTTTTAAAAAAATGCGTATCCCAAAAACAAATATGAATTTAAAAATTTAAAACATTATCATGGATTACTTGTAATTGCATGCATGAGTCCCAGTATAAATAGTTATAAATAATTATTGACCGATTTTATCATTGTGATATTTTTGCATTATATCAAGTATTAATAATATAGTAACTAGCTCTACAAATTGGAGGAGAGAGTTATCAATGATAATATTCTGATATCGAATCCGCGGTTATCTCCCTTTAAACCTTTCTCTCAGTTTTTTTTTTAATATTTAAATGTGATTTTTATCACATAAAATTTTGTGAGGCACGAGCGAATTTTCATTCTGAAAATGCGACACAGCGAGAAAAAAGTTCTGGAAACACTGGTATAATGAATGCCGGTCGACAGAAGCTATCCCCCAAATGTTCTTGGTACATACGCTTATTTGCTCACTGTCGCTATATGTTCTTTTTTAAATTATATGTAATTATTATAAACCGAGAAATGTCGATCAATAACCGAGATACGCTTATCTCTTAAGTCAGTTGTCCCCAAATGTTGCGGAGGAGGAGGATAGCCGGTGAGGCGGAATGATTGAAAGACAATTCCAAAAAATTCATATGCTAAAAATAAATATGATTTCAAAATTTAAAATATTATTATGGATTACTTGTAATTTCATGCATGATTCCCAGTATAAATAGTTATAAATAATTATTGACGGATTTTATCATTGTGATATTTTGTGGGAGGTCAAGTAAATCCACGGCCTTTTGGCTGAGATCAAAGTGTAGTATCTGTTCGCAGATTACTCGCTGAATGATCGCCTTTAGGCCGGGAGCGATCACTGATACAGGCCGGTCGCAGGGATTCGTCCCTGCGCTGGTAGTATCGCAGCTAAGACTAGCTATGACCAGCTAAAGACCAGCTTGGACAAGCTAAGACCAGCTAAAGCCAAAGCACTGCGGCCCGGGTGAAAACTCGGGTCCATTCCCCCTCCCTTCCCACATTAAACCCTGACCTTGTGTCACAACCTGACCCAGTGGGAGGTCAAGTAAATCCCGGCCTTTTGGCTGAGATCAAAGTGTAGTATCTGTTCGCAGATTACTCGCTGAATGATCGCCTTTAGGCCGGGATCGATCACTGATACAGGCCGGTCGCAGGGATTCGTCCCTGCGCTGGTAGTATCGGGGCTACGTCTGACTAGCTATGACCAGCTCTGACCAGCTTGGACAAGCTAAGACCAGCCATGACCAGCTATGACTAGCTAAGACCAGCTCTGACCAGCTTGGACAAGCTAAGACCAGCTAAAGCACTGCGGCCCGGGTGAAAACTCGGGTCCACTCCCCCTCCCGTCCCACGTTAAACCCCGACCTTGTGTCACAACGTGACCGTGTGGGAGGTCAAGTAAATCCCCGGCATTTTGGCTAAGATCAAAGTGTAGTATCTGTTCGCAGATTACTCGCTGAATGATCGCCTTTAGGCCGGGATCGATCACTGATACAGGCCGGTCGCAGGGATTCGTCCCTGCGCTGGTAGTATCACGGCTACGTCTGACTAGCTATGACCAGCTATGACCAGCTTGGACAAGCTATGACAAGCTAAGACCAGCCATGACCAGCTAAAACTAGCTATGACCAGCTCTGACCAGCTAGGACAAGCTAAGACCAGCTAAAGCACTGCGGCCCGGGTGAAAACTCGGGTCCACTCCCCCTCCCGTCCCACGTTAAACCCCGAAAGGCCCTTGTGTCACAACCTGACCGTGTGGGAGGTCAAGTAAATCCACGGCCTGGATGCCCGGATCAAAGTGTAGTATCTGTTCGCAGATCACTCGCTTGGTCGGCCTTTTGGCTAAGATCAAAGTGTAGTATCTGTTCGCAGATTTCTCGCTGAATGATCGCCTTTTGGCTGAGATTCGGTCACTGATACAGGCCGGTCGCAGGGATTCGTCCCTGCGCTGGTAGTATCGCGGCTACGTCTAGCTATGACCAGCTTGGACAAGCTATGACCAGCTAAGACTAGGCATGACCAGCTTGGACAAGCTATGACCAGCAAAGACCAGCGACCTGAGTGGAAACACTCGGGTCAACCTCCCCTCCTTTCCCACGTTAAACCCCGACCTTGTGTCACAACCTGACCGTGTGGGAGGTCAAGTAAATCCCCGGCCTGGAGGCCAGGATCAGCGTAGTATCTGTTCGCAGATCGCTCGCTTGGTCGGCCTTCTGGCTGAGAGCTTCACTCGATACTTGCCTGCTGTAGGGATTCGTCTCTGCGCTGGTAGTATCATGGGTTGGACTAGCTCCGGCCTAGACAAGCTATGACTAGCTTGGACAAGCTATGGCCAAGATCAGCGACCCGGGTGAAAACACTCGGGTCCCCACGTTAAAAACCGACCTTGTTTCACAACCTCACTCAGTGGGGGGTCAAGTAAATACCAGTAATTTGTATGTATTATTTATCATCTCTCAGTTGCGTCTCTGTCTTTGGACAGAGTGCGCTCAGGGGCTTCTCTGTCAAAGAGCAGAAGGGTAACTGAGAAAATAATACTGAGAGGTGCCCAGCCCTGGGGAACAGCTGCCCGAGGCCGTGCCCTCCTATTGCACAAGAGGGAGGGATCGGTGCGAGCATCAAGGCCAGCGCAACCGATGGTTGCGGGGGCTGTGGGCAATTTTTGTCCCCGCCTGTGTGCACGCGCTCGGGTCCCCACTTTAAAAAGACCTTGTGTCACATCTTATTCTCGTGGGGGAATGAGTAAACACCGCATATAAATTACTGTACGGGAGAGTTTGCCTTTTTAACCCCGGAATTCGTTGGATAATTGCACTCCAATTCCGCATTTATTTCTTTAGATTCCATAATATAGGTTTTACTTAATTAACTATTATCTTTCTCTAACTCTTCAAATGTTGAATGTATAACTGATTCTATTTTCCAATCTTTACACTATATTAATTTTATTTTATAAATTGTACCTTGTACAGTCAACCATGAAAGAAAATCATTGTACGGAAAATAAGGACCTACGTACATCTAATCGTCTTTAAATTAAGTGGCAGCAAAAAGTTATCGTTGAACTTTTAAAAGGTAAGTTTAAACATGAATTCAATACTTAAATTCAGTGATCAATTTTGAGTTCTTCTGCAGTTTATTGATGACTATCACATCTACTCCTCCCTAGCTATTGTGATGATGGCCAAACTAAGAGTCCTCCACATAGAGCGGCTTTTACGCTAGTTTATAATAAAATTTTGCATGCAAAAAGAATATCAGAGTTTCTGCCTATATTTCTGAGATGAGGTATTATGTATACATTATTATACTTTATTTACATTATTCGGACTATTGTCCTCATCTTTGTTGCCATATCTATCACAACGTTTCTAAGACTTGGCATGTAGAACTAGAGCAGTCTTCCCCAGCGAGCGAAATAAAGGGTTCAGTTCGACATTCCAACCACCTGAAGAAGGCCGGGGCGTACAACGGCCAAACCGTTGTGATAAATATGGCAACAAAGATGAAGACAATAGTCCGAATAATGTAAATACTGAACATAAGAGTTGCTCCACTTAAACCATCAAAGCAAAGATAATGGCTAGTATAATATATTAATATATACTTGAAGCTCGCATAGCCTGGCAATCCTGAATCTGAGCTCAACGAAAATCGTTCACTGTGCCTAACTTTTCCAAGGGTTTTTGAATGATGTATGAATCATTGAAATCGGACCAGTGGGAGCGGAGGAGTTGCTTGGGGACACACACGCTCAAGCACACATACATTGTACTTTATATATAAGATTAAGACTATTTTTAAACGTTCTTTTTATACATTATTTGGACTATTCTCCTCATCTTTATCGTCATATTTATTACAACGTTTCAGTAAAGAAATAATTCGATATTAAGCAAAGCGATAATAACAAGAAAAATTGCAATATGAGCTCTGGTAAAAATGGTTTCTGAAGACATTAGGTTTATAATAACCAGAAATTCATAGACATATGTCCTCAAGATAGTGCATAAAGGCGTTAGTTAGATCCAGTGACAGGAGACATAGTGTGAGTTCGATACCCGTTTATGACAGTGGAGAACTTTCAGAGGGAAAATTAACAGGAGATAACTGATAACTGACATCCATTAAAAAACATGGCACGTGGAACTAGAACAGTCTACCCCAGTGAGCGAAATAAAGAGTTCAGTTCGACATTTGAACCACCTGAAGAAGGCCGGAGCGTACAACGACCGAAACGTTGTAATAAATATGGCGACAAAGATGAGGACAATAGTCCGAATAATGTAAATAATGTACATAATACCTCATCTCAGAAATATAGACAGATACTGAAAGGCGGAAATGTTGTAATAAATATGGCGATGAGATGAGGACAATAGTCCGAATAATGTAAATAGTATACATAATACCTCATCTCAGAAATATAGACAGATACTGATTTTTTTTATCACCTAAAATTTGGTGAGACGCGAAGAGATTTTCATACCAAAAATGCTTCCCAGAGAAAACAATTTAGGAAACACTGGTACATGTTATTAAAACATCTAAGAGAAGTGATCACTCATGAATTTGCTAATTTAAGTTTATTTTCTAGTACAGATGGGACCGGAAATATATAAATAAATACACATTGATGATTTTCATTTTGAAAATGCGGCCTAGTGGTAAAAAGGTTGGCGAACTACTGCCTTAAAGGATACAAGAGAAAATTTGAGGTGACATGATCAACCTTTCACACTCTTGGCACTTTGCTCTTCTTTATAGTGAGTGTGCAAAATCTACAGTTTGTAATCTAGAAGACTAAGGTGAGGCACTTTCGAAGAAAATGAATTCCGTATTTCCAAAAAGAACAAACTCACCACGAAGAGGAATTATATATATCTATTTTTATAGAAAGAATAATTTATGCGATTTGAAAGTCGGAACACTAGAATCAAGCAGACTATGTGTTCCATTTGAGGTGGGGAGCTTGAGTCCCAATAGGCATTCGAGGCTTTGACTCTCCTTGAAAGACCACCCATTCAGCATGATTAGCGTAAAGTCATGGTCACCTCAGTGAATGTGAAACCTCACTAATTCGGTCTTGTAGTTTTTAATGTTACGACTTTCCTGGCGTAAGACCATCAGATCGTGGGGGGGGGGAGACTTTCGAGTACAACCGTCGACATGCAGAGGATGTGCGAAGTGCTTTAAGGAAGCCCCGACTCGCCCAACTGTGTGCGCCATCCACACTCCTCAGTGAATCCTGCTCACGGAACCTTAGGTGTCGGCTGGGCCTTCACATCCATTTCAGCCACCGTCACAGGGGGTGAGGAGGAGAGGGAGAGATGATGACGACTCGGATGCCAGCGGATGTCGACGACGAATGCTACAAGTCAATCCATGCATAATTTGCGTCCACAGGATTATTAAAATGTGCCCACAAGACCAGCTTGTTCACAAGACCACAAGACCAAATTGTTCTGTCGCCCTCTACTGAAACTTTGGTCTTCCCGCTTCATCAGTTAATTCTATGTTTTGGGTTTTTTTTGGGGGGGGGTATTAGAAATTAATTTCTTTATCAACCCATCCGCAATCCCTATCAAACTGATCTTAGATCTTCTGCAAATCAAATTTGCAAGATCGATTTGTAGAAATTTGAATTAATCCGTGACCAACATTTTTTTTTAATCTCTCCCAATGTTTTGGTGTTTCATGTCGAAATCATACTCTTCTGTGGCTGAAAACATGCATCTTTTCGTCTTCCCGTCCACTTGCCGTTAGAAAGTATTTTTTTCAGGAATGTATTTGATCAAACACAAATTTCGTGAGATCGCCAATTAAAAATGGTGTCTTTGTGTATGTCTGTGAAATGGTTCCCAGAATTGATTTGGTTTTTGAAAAAACGCCAAATTCATATAATTTCATTAAATGTGTAACAATGCATTGAATAAGATTATAAGGAAACGCAACTGCTATCTATGCATTTACCACCATGTTTATTCTCAAAGGGAACGCCAACACGGTCGAGCCGGACTGAAACGTAAACGGGAAGAAGAAGAGTGAGAAAGCAAGGCGAAAACGAGTGAAGAAAGAAAAACAGCAGAAAAACATATCTTGCCAAATAATAAAATCAAATGAACAGATGGGAAAAAATAGCAGAGAAGCAAAGAGAACTGAGGAACGTGTGAAGATACATGCTTTCAACGTAATTATAGAACTTGGAACAATGATAAAATGACCAACATTATTTTCCTCTAAATTTCATCAAATATAATAGTACTGGGCATGGCGATAAACTACGTTCAACCGCAAGGCCCCTGATCGAGAGGTTTTGAGGAGCATGGAAGCACCACTTAATTCATGTTGTTCCCAGGTCCACCCTGCACTGGGATGGTAGCATCTATTAGGGTCCCAGCTATTGGCAAATAGTGAACACCCACAAACAACAGCGAAAGACTCTGAAAGTATAAAAATTCATTTTTATAGTAAAAATACCCGGAATACATTTAAATATAAAAAAACGTTGTGTGTATAGGTGACGGAGATAACGATTAAACCTAGCCGTGAATAGGTTAACATTGTAGTGATCAGGAAAACATGCCGTTGGGACTCGGTTTCACAAGGTAGAGGTTCTCGGGAAGAAGCTGCTCGAGTGAAACCTCTACCCTGTGAAACCGACTCCCAACGGCATGCCAATGTGTTCGTGCAGCATTACAAATTTCGTATGCTTCCTTGGAGCAACGTCCATCGCAGACAATAACCGTAGGACAACTAATCGACAGTCGAGACAATGGTGTCTGGCCGTGATGAAAATATGATGCAATCACGGATGACGCAATATTATTCAATGCCAAAAAAATGTCATAATACACCTGATGGAATACAAAGAGAATGTGGGTGGTTTGCTTCTATGCAAGTGGCATGGGGCGTTACTGCTGTGAAGGTTGGCGGGAATATGGTAGGTACATCCTTGCGCAAATTAATTAAAACAAAACGAATAATTGCGTTATTGTTTACTTTATATTTCGTGTGTTTTCAATAAACATGACCCAATGCACATGTTAGTACTTCGTATATCTATTGCACGAAGTCGTTCCGTGCAAATTGACCACCGATTCTCGATTGGAATTAAATCAGGAGAGTTTCCGGGCCAGTCTATAGTATTTTGATTTGATCACTGGTAAGGCTTGCCAGTGTGCTCGTTGGCAGAACAGTGTTTAGGAAAGATAGCAACAAAGGAACAGGAAATTGTGGAGCACCATGATCGCTCAAATTTGGAAGAGGTATGGCACATGGAAGAAGAAGAAAATGCACAAAATTAACCATCTATCCTTCAGATTAAAATCATTACATTCACTTAGATATTAAAATGCACATATTCTTTTTTTAACCGCTGCACCCATCGTTATCAGTGTACTTGGAACGATCTCAAAAAACACTTGTAAAAAGATTGAATGAACTGAAATCATATAAACCAAAGGCTACCAAACTAAATTATTGCAAACGTCACATACGAGAAACTTTAAAATATGGCAACCTGCTGCGAGAAAAAATCTGCCTCGTCACTCACGTAGCGAAAGATACATATTCACCTAAGCGTGTATCACTCACTGATAGTATGATATCAACCAAGGCATTTGCGATCTATCGTAAATGTCGATGCAGTCATTATTACTGGAAAATACTCAGGATAAATGATGACTGTTTACTGTTTTTATAAATTTAATCTAATCAGTTTACAAACATTAAAATCACTATTTGATGCTTTTTTAATTTTTTGTATAAAAAATTGTTAATTATTTTTAATATATAATCAGTTAACCCTAACCTTAACCCTAAATCCTAAGCCTACCACATAACCCTAATGCTAACTCTAACCCTAACCCTAATCCCTAAAATATTTCCTCCTCCCAACAGTCGGTAAATTAATAATATATATCATACTATAGTAGAAAATGGACGGTAGAATTTTTTAAGCAAATCACCCCAATCAAGGCGGGAGAACCACTAGTACGCAATGGGCTACAGAGATTGTAAGGAAAAGGACTGGATATAGGGGAGGGATGAGGAAATTATAAAAAGATGAACGGAGACGGATAAAAAGAAGAACGGGGATCAAGGTAACAGAAGATGTCGATTGGCATTACATTTAAAATTTTGACGATTGTAGTTATCAGGGAAGCAAGTAAGAGGAAGGGAGTTCCACTGTCGGGAAGTGAAGGGTAGAAGAGGCGGTTACATTTAACGGCTTCGGCAGTAAAAAGAGCGGGACAGAGAAGCCAACCTAGTAGCACGATTAAATTCATGCAGTCGGGGAAGCAGTGAAAATAGCTCGTCAGAGCAGATGCCATGAAAATATTTATAGAGAAGACAGAGGGAAGCCTCATTTCGACGGTGAGAAAGTGACTGGAGTCGGGACCCCAAGTCAGGACCGATCATATTGCATACTGCATAGCCAGATTTGTAGAGACGCCCCGTTTATTTATTAAACAGTATATTTATTGTTGTCTACCGGCCTGAATATTCGAGAAATATTATTAAAGAAGAGGCGCCTTCTTTCAAGATACGAATTGTTAAATAAATAAAAAAATCCATTACTTGCATTATTTACATTATTCGGACTGTTATCCTCATCTTTATTGGCATATTTACAACATTTCATAACGTTTCGGCCGGTGTACGCTCCGGTTTTCTTCAGGTGACTGGAATTTCGCGTCAAACCTTTTATTTTGTCCCACGTGCCATATCTCTTCCGGAAGTCTCAGTTATTTCCGTTTAACTCAATTCTCCAAGTTTTGGTTAACTACCGCTGTGGTCTGGTATTGAACTCACACCTCTTTGGGTTTAGACACTGGATGTAATTAACATCAAGGGCACATAGCTCAGTGAATAAAGACGTTGGTTGGATCCAGTGAATAGACCCAAAGAGTTGTGAGTTCAATATCAGGCCACAGCAGTGATGAATCGAACTTGGAGAGTTGAGTTAAACGGAAATAACGGAGACATTCGGAAGAGACATGACACGTGGAACTAGAAAAATCTACCTCGGTGGACGAAATTAAAGGTTCGAAGGCTGGAGCGTACAACGGCCTAAGGATTGTGAATATGGCAGTGAAGATGAGTATAACAGTCCGAATAATGTCAATAATGCAAATAATCATAATATCTCAGTGATATAGACAGATAAAAAATTTATTGCTTTAGAAAATTACTTTGTTTACGTTTTTGATGTGAAACTGATCAGATATTTAACTTTCGGAGGAATTTAATACGAGAAAGATTTCACTTAAATGCACGTTTCCAAAAATGCTTGATCGGTAAGCCTCCTCCGTGACCTGCTCCGTGACCGAGTTGGCTAAGCAGCTGCGGGTCTAACAATGGTTTCTCTCTGTCTAGAGGGAAACTGTCGTTAGATGCGGATAGCGGATATTTTTTTCTTAAATGAGATTTCTCGAATATTCAGGCCGGTAGACGACAATAAATAAATAAATAAATATATTACTTAATAAATAAATGGAGCTTCCACTCAAATATGAGTATCTGTTGAAAATAACCACACACACACACACACACACACACACACACACACACACACACACACACACACACACACACACACACTAAGTAAGCTCAGAGGATGGAGGTGGCTAAGTTATTTTTCATCTCACGATAAACTGGAACATAGACAAGACTTTGTTGACGATTGCTGAAAATATGTCAGCGACAAATGTATCGTGATTGTAGACAAATATGACACGTCAATTTTTTTTTTTTTGAAAGGGCGTTGAAAGGAAGGGTAGGTTACTCAGACTTAGTTAACAAAAAAATTATTTTTCATGTTCATGAAGCTTCTTCAAGGGGCCTGTAGATAAAATTAAAAATGTGGAATATCTATACAAAATATTAATAATATTAACTGGGCGGCAATACATAGCAATATTTAAGCTGAATAAACAAAATAAGGTAATTGCCTGTAGATGGTGGACGATTATATACTAAAAAATTACGTCTATAAGAAATCGTAATACGTATTTAAAAAAACAAATTAACTATATTTTAAAATAAAGATAAACTGTGTCGACAATTTACATTTAATTCACTTCTTTGCTTTAATAGAGACTTTTTTTTGTCAGCAAATTTGATGATTTGTAATTTTTCATGTAAACATGAGAAGCACGGTTCATTTACACACTTACAAGTTCTATTTTTTTTTGTATTTTCCATTTTACAGTAGTGGTTTTATTAACTTCTTTTAAGTTCCAA
>OZ038510.1:31957142-31979642 GCA_964036315.1 Acanthosepion esculentum | reverse complement strand
CTTCCGCGTTGATTAAAGTTTCGAAGACTTTGCCGAAGAAAGGTAGGAGACTGATAGGACCTTAATTAGAAGGGTCAGAAGGGTCTCCAGAGTTCTTAATGACAGGAACAATAGATGAACTCTTCCAACATACTGGAAAACAAGATTCATTGAGGTAGTAGTTATATAATTTGGAGAGGGCAGGGGCCAGTTCAGGCGCAATGTCTGGTTTACCTCACCACTAAATTTGTGGGATTCTAAGTTTTTTTTGTTTGTTTTTTTAAGCGTATCACCCCAAGCAAGGCTGGAGGCCACTATCACGCAAGGGGTTATAGAAGGGTTGGAGGAAGAGCAGATAGGAGTGTAAAGAAGAGGATGTGGAGAAAGAGAAAGACAGTGGGTCGATCAAGGCAAGGGGTTACAGAAGATTTGGAGCGAGAACAGATAGGAATGAAAGGTGAAAGGATGTGGAGAAGGGAAGTGGAGATGTCGATTGACGTTACACTTAAATAGTTGGAGATTGTATTTGTCAGGGAAACAGTAATAGGGAAGGGAGTTCCATAGGCGAGATGTGCGAGATATGAAGTTATTGGAGTAGAAGAGACGTCTACATCTAACAGTTTCAACGGTGAAGGGGTGGGAATGGGATGCCAGCCTCGTAGGACGTATAAATTCATGAGGCCTAAGGACAAGCGAAAGCAGCTCCTCGGAGCAATTACCGTAATACCCAATACCGATGACGGGTTTACGTGCAACTCGGTCAATAGAGCCTCAAAGTGTTCAGAATAGAAAATAATGTATTTAGAATAGGAAATGACGTGGTTGGAATAACATCTTGAGCATGAAAACCTTGGCTACGAATTGTTTGAGGTGGTCTATCGGTCGTCACTTCAACTGGCACCACCCGCTACAGCAGAACATGGCTTGACAGGATGGCTCATGGTGACACTTTGTCTTTAAATAACAAATATTATTCCAAAGAAAATATTTATTATTTTTTCAAACATGTTATTAGACGTTGCATAACATGAAATCGCGTCAAGTACCATTCGATTCAGTTTACTTAAATATTTACATGAATAGCAACAGGCAATAAGCACTCAGTAAAGATCAAAATCTCTATCGATATCTTGATATACAATAGTAATAGTCTGCTGGATTAACCATCTCATTAACCAGTGCCCCAAACTGAAGAGTCACCCCATATGCTAAGAATATAGAAGGAAAAGATTATTACAAAATATTCGCCCTCAAATATTAATCTTGTAATTGGCGCATGCGCGCCTGTGCATCTGGGAAGAAGTGCGTGTCAGTGCTGAAGTGATTGGCGATTAGTCATTAGAAAAAAACAAAGAAAAGTTTTGATTAAAAAATATATATATATATATGTTTTTTTTTCTAAAAGCTAATTATTCCAGCCAAAAAATGCCTAATTAATTGTACAAAAAAGAAATAAGGCTAACAAATCCACAGTAATGAGACGTGTCTCTCGATATTTTGTAAAAAAAAAAACTTCGTCGCAGATTCGAGACAACATAAAAAAGAAGGATTTTTTTTATTATTATGTTACCAGGTTAAGTTCGATATTATTAATTTTCTTTAAAATAAAATATATTATTAATTAGGTGCCTTAACTTTTCTGTCGGGGATCGGAGTGTAGTATCTGCTTGATTATGAACTAAAATGAATTACGCTTGCTGGCCGTGAAACATAATTAATTGCATTAACTAGAAAGAATATAATATAAAAGGCTCAGACACTAATATTCCATGGTTATAATTTATTACATTGGAATCGTAATTATAACATTGGGATCGTATATATATATATATATATATATATATATATATATATATATATATATATATACATATATATATATATATATATATATATATATTCATTGGCCTTCACTTTAGTATTAAATTTTCATTTTATTGTATCATTTATTAAAAGTTTCTAATAATTACCGTCAATTTTGACTACTACCATTATAAAAATAGACCTATTTAATAAAGTTCATTACACGGTCATTATCCAAAACTTAGACTAAAGCAATGTAGTATATTGATTTTCTAAGCGTAGCTTCGATGTGGCATAAGGCCGAGAGTATAGGGTACCGAGTGAGGAGTCACTACTCAGTCGTAATTTTCCTAACGATTACACCACATAGCAAAGAGCTCACCCGAATAGTTACCAATATAATATTTATAAAAATAGACACAGAGAGGAAACTTTACGGCGGTGGGCAAGTGACTGAAGTCGAGCTGCCAGATCAAGGGCAATAATATAGCTGACTCTTTTTGGGATCTTATAAATAAAATCCAGGTAAATCTCAAGGGCACCGGACAATAAATAGAAGCAATATTTTAATCATGGACGAATGCTAGATCTATAGCTATGCAAGATAGATTCAGGAGAGAAGAATTGTCTCACACGACAACAGTGAGCCGACTGTCTTAGCAGCGGACTTAGCAATGGATTCAATGTAGTCTTTCCACTTCATGTCAGCTGAGAATATTCGCCCTAGAATGGGCAACGAGTCATTTTCCTGGAGGTTAGCATCAGCCATTTTGATGACAGGCTGAGCGGATTCTCTCAGATGATCAATGGAGAGAAGTTTAGTTTTAGAGGCGTTATTGTTGCTGGTATATTATTATTTGACTTTGCCTGGAGATGAAAGTGTTAAGATCAGCCGAAGATTTACTTAGTAATTGTCCGATTCTCCACACGATCCAATGTTAGGTGTGGTGTGATTTGTTTATTTTTTTTTTCTTCATCGACGATCAGACATTAACGGAAAGTAATTCGATTTGTAGCCATTTTCGATTAGGTTAACACATTGGCACTGAAGACTAAGGGCCATGTTCTATTCACGTTTTCCGTCTTGGAAAATGTCCAGAAATTTGCTTGCGTACGAAAAGAAAGAGTCATAATGTGTTTTATAAAAAAAGATAATAATGTCCTTACACTTTTTTGCACGATTTTTTATCCTAGAATTCATACAGTACGATGCTCAAGAGCCACTCTGTGTAGAATTTATTGATTTATTCATTTATTACGGCTTATCAACCCTTTGCAGGTTATTTAAAGCCAGAAAATATTTTTAGATTGTAAGAAATCATTTTTTATATATAATAATGGTGTTAGTGATACAAGTATTACTAATTAACCTATTACATAGTGGAGGAGAATTGGTGGGTGGTCAATTATATATTACAATCAATATATAAACTGATCCCTAAATTTGTGGCCACAGTAATTTCTATTTCAATACACTTAAAATTCAGAGAATATAAATAAATCTAAAAGACATTCCAGTGTAGATTGTAAGAAGCTTCTTTTTTTTAGGTAATAATATTTTAGTGATACAAGCCCTACTAAATAACCCATAGCTGGGGGAGAAAAGAGGTGGGTATGTTGCATTATGAAACAGACAAACACTACATTCTGAAATTCCACAAGTCGAGAGTCAGGTGTCATCTGTCCTACATATCGTTATAACAACCTAATTTAGTAAATTCCCTATCTTAAATGGCTATTCTGGCTTTTATTGGGTGAATAGTAATATATATATATATATATATATATATATATAGTTAGATTCTCACATCAATCCAACTAAATATGTTAGCTCTATCACTACAGCACATATATAATATATAAATACTCCCTCTGTTCGGAAATAGTTGTTCCATAGCCGGAAATCTCACGTGGAATATACTAATTCTTAGTCGAATTGTTTGCCGTTTACATTAACATTAGCATTGATGTTCCTCAAGTATTTATATTAACTTATTCAGGTAGAATAATTTGAAGTGCAATTTATATCACTTTTTCACCACATTAAAATTGTATTTTTTTTTTCAGACCATCCGCTGGCAAGAGATTATGATGGGAGAAGAGAAGCCAATTGGCAGAAATGCTAAACGAAATTGCAAGAAGCACGAAATATCGTGTCCTGAAGCGTGGTGCAATAAAACAGGTTGCAGATGAATTAGTTTGCCAGCCTCCAAATAGTCCTGATCTCAATGTCCTTGATCTGGGTTATTTTAATGCAATTCAATCAATTCAACATCAGCAAGCTCCAAATAATGTTGACCAGCTGATTGAAGCAGTGGAAAAAAGCTTCAATAAACTTCAGATGTCGAAGCGTAACAATACTTTTCTAAGTTTGCAGTTAGCAATGGAACAAGTTATTTTAGTTGACGGCGATAACAACTATAAACTCCGGCACATGTCTAAAGAGAAGCTTGAAAGAGAAGGAAAACTTGAAGTATCCATTTCTATTTCTGACGAGTTGCAACAAAAACTGCTTTTGTTAAATTAACTATTCCCCAGTAATTTTTGTTATTAATTTAACTGTTTATGTATATCTGTTTCGATATATTTCACACTTATTTATATGACAATTCACTAATATTACTCATTTATTGTTGAGTATGGGAATAAATGATATATTTTGTTCTTTTTGGTGTTTTTCTATCGACTGAAACAATTATTTTGGAACAACATGAAAATTTTTTTGGTACAACTATTTCGGAACGGAGGGAGTAATATATAGGAAAAAATTGCATATATATATATATATATATATATATATATATATATATATATATATATATATATATATATACCCAAGTATAGGATTGACGTATACGGAATAAATTCCAACAACCAACGAATACTATTCTTAAAAGAGTGCTCAATACAGAGGATTTCTATAATCAACACCATCACTTGATAAAACAACAGAATTGTTAAAACAAAATGGCTATTTTTGTAGTAATTTTATAACATGTTTTTGACAAAATGGAGTCACAGGGTGTAACCGATTTCTATTTCTTCACAGATTAGGTCCTTTGCAGTGGTTGACAATAATATGAATCTATTTTATGTGTGTATAATGAAATTTGTGTGGCATTGATTGCTTCACATTTTTATCACGCCCAGACACTATTGTCACGAGTGTCGATTAGGTGTCATACGGCCATCATCTGCGAAAATTGTAACGTTGCACGAACTTACTGGCAAGCCTTACCAGTGATCAAATTAAAGTACTATACATTGACCCAGAATCTCTCCTGGTTTAAATCCAATCGTGAATATGTAAGGAACGACTTCTTGGAATGGACATACGAAGTAATAACATGTGCACTGGTCATGCTTCCTTGGGAAAATACGAAAAAAATTAAATAATAATGGAATTGTTTCATTCAATTTGCACAAGTGTATATATATATATATATATATATATATATATATATATATATATATATATATATAGGTAACTATACTCGTGTCGAAAAACCTTCGAACTTCGGGCCATAAGTTCTGTAAGCTATGCACCGAGGAAAAATTAGCTATAGCATTATATAATAAACCTGATGATCTACTAAATTCAAAGTCCGAGATTCTTAACAAATGTAGACACAGAAATGCTTGGTTACTGAAATAAGCCTCTCTCTCCCGATTGTAGCGTTATCATTATTGTTTGTGTTTTCTTAAATATCCCCTCTCCTTGTAGTTAGTTGAATAAATCCATACCCCCCCCCCGGTGTTGCTTTTTCTTTTGCTCTGTCTTTTTTTTTCTTCCTTGGTCACGTGGTGTTGTCTTGGTTGTCGTCTATATATACACCGTTTCACTGTTGCCTCTTTAGCCAGCCGACCCTGACGATCTGCCTAAGTGAAACCTTGGTAGGTTTGTCTGGCTCATTAGGTTTGACTATATATATATATATATACATATATATATATATATATATATATATATATAAATATATATATATAATCTGATAAAGTTAATTTGTAATACGTATGGATAATTCCAGGGAGAATATAAATTCTGAGAGCTCAATGTAGTAAACAGAGCAAGAAATAATTAATTAACTTCAGAAATCATGGTAATATTTTATATTTCGAGAGACCAATAAAATTCGGTTTGGCTTAGTCATACCTTCCTTGTTGTTTTGAAACCGCAACGTCTGACAAAGCGAAAACGAATTTTATCGGTCTCGCGAAATATAGAATATTACCATGGCTTTCTGAAGTCTCCGATTTGTTAAGTTATATATATATATATATATATATATATATATATATATATATATATATATATATATATATATATATATATATATTCACAGTACAGTTCAAACATTTGAACCCAACCCCAGAATTTGACAGAAGAGTGGGGGAAAAATGAAAAAGAGCTCTTAGAGTAATTGAAAAAAGATGGAATCAATTACCAAACTTATACTTTAAGAAACATTTGCTATGAAAGGAAAAATGTGTGTTGCAGTAATCAAGGCTAAGGGAGGACATTTTGAAGAGAGCAAAATTTAAGCATAAAATGCATTTTTCTATTTGTCATAATAAAATTTCTAATAAAAATCATGTCTCACTTTCTTAACCATGTATTTTCTCTTATTTAAAGTGCAAAACAGATCTGCTCTCAGACGTTTAAACTGTAGTGTATATATTTAAATAGTGGCTTTAATATTTGTTGAGTTACTTTATATAAACGATGGGTTTCTGTAATGTGCTCGAAGCTACCCCAATATGCTTTGTTCAGAGTTTGGTAAATGGGTTGGGTTAATAACATTTTACTATTGGCTTGTAAATATTATAGTTTATGAAATGGCTGAAGTCATTTTGTTGCCAACCACTGGGAGAGGCTTTCGATGATAAATGCCTTACACGTTTTACCGTAAATAAGAAGTAATCTCAAGAATAAATTGGTTTTCTCCCGCAGTCTGTGGCCATATTTCTGAGATGAACATTATCATTTGTTTAATACAATTTCTTCTTCTTAATGTTGTGTCATTTCAGGACGTTGGTGATCATGGCTCTCCATAATTTCCTGTGCTTTATATCTCATAATAAATGTTGTCTTTTTCTTATTTCTCCTAAACCTTGTTCCACCATCCATTTACACAAGCTCATTCCTCTCCTTCTATGTGCCGTGTCCCTCCAGGACGTTGGTGATCATGGCTCTCCATAATTTCCAGTGCTTTGTATCTCATAATAAATGTTGTCTTTTTCTTATTTCTCCTAAACCTTGTTCCACCATCCATTTACACAAGCTCATTCCTCTCCTTCTATGTGCCGTGTCCCTCCAGGACGTTGGTGATCATGGCTCTCCATAATTTCCTGTGCTTTATATCTCATAATAAATGTTGTCTTTTTCTTATTTCTCCTAAACCTTGTTCCACCATCCATTTACACAAGCTCATTCCTCTCCTTCTATGTGCCGTGTCCCTCCAGGACGTTGGTGATCATGGCTCTCCATAATTTCCTGTGCTTTATATCTCATAATAAATGTTGTCTTTTTCTTATTTCTCCTAAACCTTGTTCCACCATCCATTTACACAAGCTCATTCCTCTCCTTCTATGTGCCGTGTCCCTCCAGGACGTTGGTGATCATGGCTCTCCATAATTTCCTGTGCTTTGTATCTCATAATAAATGTTGTCTTTTTCTTATTTCTCCTAAACCTTGTTCCACCATCCATTTACACAAGCTCATTCCTCTCCTTCTATGTGCCGTGTCCCTCCAGGACGTTGGTGATCATGGCTCTCCATAATTTCCAGTGCTTTGTATCTCATAATAAATGTTGTCTTTTTCTTATTTCTCCTAAACCTTGTTCCACCATCCATTTACACAAGCTCATTCCTCTCCTTCTATGTGCCGTGTCCCTCCAGGACGTTGGTGATCATGGCTCTCCATAATTTCCTGTGCTTTATATCTCATAATAAATGTTGTCTTTTTCTTATTTCTCCTAAACCTTGTTCCACCATCCATTTACACAAGCTCATTCCTCTCCTTCTATGTGCCGTGTCCCTCCAGGACGTTGGTGATCATGGCTCTCCATAATTTCCAGTGCTTTGTATCTCATAATAAATGTCTTTTTATTATTTCTCCTAAACATTTCTCTAAAATCCATTTACTAAACCTCGCTAGGTATGTTATGCTTTGTTTCTCTGCCTCCAGTCTTAAGCATCAAATTTCTCAAGCCCTCTTTCCCGTGAGGAGAGTGTCTTGAATTCATTACCGTAATATTTCCGTTTGGTTTGGTTCGTTTTGTTTTAGGGATTATCAACCTCAACGAATTATTTAATGCTGACAAAATTTTTATTGCTGCTAATATTTTTTTCAAAAATATATTTCGGGTAAAATTTTTCAAAAAAAGTATTACAGGTATTAAAACCTATTTTTATACTTTCAAAATTTTTCACCCCTTTTGGTGGTTAACGGAATTGTTTCAATTAATTTGCACAAATATATATATATATAATATATATATATATATATTACAAATTAACTTTATCATATTATATATATATATATATATATATATATATATATATATATATATATATATATATATATAGGGTGAGCCAAAAAAACGGGGATTTTTTAAGTGCGTATTGCCAGACATGAGCGAATGGCAACACTGTGAGACAGTGACCTTGAGCAAGTAAACATTTCGCCATTTTAGTAACTAGAATGAAATTCACAGTATCCCAGCTGAGATGTTGCAGCAGTCAATGAGGAATCTCAACAGCAGATTTCAAGAATGCATTCGTACAACAGGACGCCATCTACAGGACGTAATTTTAAAAAAATGAAAATTCCATCATTGTTTCTTAAATGGCATGTTTTAAGGTTTCAATTACTATGAATTAAATATTTTTCTTCCGTCACTCTTGGTTTTATTGGATTATTAAAAAGTTCCCGTTTTTTGGGGTCACCCTGTTTATATATATATATATATATATATATATATATATATATATATATATATATATATATATGGGAATATATGTATATATATATATATATATGAATATATGTATATATGGGAATATATGTACATATATATATATATATATATGTGTGTATATATATATATATTTATATATATATATATTGTCAAGATAGATAGATAGATAATGAACAGTCTGCGATAGATAGCTAAATAGATAGATAGATAGATAATGAACAGTCTGAGATAGATATCTAGATAGATAGATAATGAATAGTCTGAGATAGATAGCTAGATAGATAGATAATGAATAGTCTGAGATAGATAGCTAGATAGATAGATAATGAATAGTCTGAGATAGATAGCTAGATAGATAGATAATGAATAGTCTGAGATAGATATCTAGATTATCTATCTAGCTATCTATCTCAGACTGTTCATTATCTATCTAGCTATCTATCTCAGACTGTTCATTATCTATCTATCTATCTATCTCAGACTGTTCATTATCTATCTATCTATCTCAGACTATTCATTATCTATCTATCTAGCTATCTATCTCAGACTATTCATTATCTATCTATCTAGCTATCTATCTCAGACTGTTCATTATCTATCTATCTGATAGATAATGAACAGTCTGAGATAGATAGCTAGATAGATAATGAACAGTCTGAGATAGATAGCTAGATAGATAATGAACAGTCTGAGATAGATAGCTAGATAGATAATGAACAGTCTGAGATAGATAGCTAGATAGATAATGAACAGTCTGAGATAGATAGCTAGATAGATAATGAACAGTCTGAGATAGATAGCTAGATAGATAATGAACAGTCTGAGATAGATAGCTAGATAGATAATGAACAGTCTGAGATAGATAGCTAGATAGATAATGAACAGTCTGAGATAGATAGCTAGATAGATAATGAACAGTCTGAGATAGATAGCTAGATAGATAATGAACAGTCTGAGATAGATAGCTAGATAGATAATGAACAGTCTGAGATAGATAGCTAGATAGATAATGAACAGTCTGAGATAGATAGCTAGATAGATAATGAACAGTCTGAGATAGATAGCTAGATAGATAATGAACAGTCTGAGATAGATAGCTAGATAGATAGATAATGAACAGTCTGAGATAGATAGCTAGATAGATAGATAATGAACAGTCTGAGATAGATAGCTAGATAGATAGATAGATAATGAACAGTCTGAGATAGATAGCTAGATAGATAGATAATGAACAGTCTGAGATAGATAGCTAGATAGATAGATAATGAACAGTCTGAGATAGATAGCTAGATAGATAGATAATGAACAGTCTGAGATAGATAGCTAGATAATGAACAGTCTGAGATAGATAGCTAGATAGATAGATAATGAACAGTCTGAGATAGATAGCTAGATAGATAGATAATGAACAGTCTGAGATAGATAGCTAGATAGATAGATAATGAACAGTCTGAGATAGATAGCTAGATAGATAGATAATGAACAGTCTGAGATAGATAGCTAGATAGATAGATAATGAACAGTCTGAGATAGATAGCTAGATAGATAATGAACAGTCTGAGATAGATAGCTAGATAGATAATGAACAGTCTGAGATAGATTGCTAGCTAGATAGATAGATAATTAACAGTCTGAGATAGATAGCTAGCTAGAGAGATAGATAATAAACAGTCTGAGATAGATAGATAGATAGATAAATAGATAGATAGATAGATAGATGTGAAAAGACATCAGATTTTCTTAACGCAAAAATAGGGTTGTTCGCACTATACACATGTAATTGTTTTAAAGATATTAAAAATCATGCATGTTCGGTGATCGATTGCAGTATACACGGGTAATTTTTATGGAGTAGTTAAAATTCAGGCAAAAATATTCAGAAATCGTACTATACATGAGTATATACATTACTTTACAGAAAAAGTTTTTTCAACAGAAATTTTTTTATACATTTTAACCGACAGTAACACCAACAGCTATGTCAATTCCGAATGTTTTCTCTATGGAAACGAAGAATCTCAATATTACTGCAACTCGAAAGACACGTCTTCTCTATTTGAATTTTCTGAGGAATCTAAATTATTCAGTTAATGATTGAATAAACTCATGGCTAATTCAACAGTAATAAAATGTTCTTAGAAATTCCCTTATCGCAGCGTTAAATATTCGAGCCTAAAAATTGTGATATCAACCAACATTCGTTGCCCCTTTCGTGTTACCAGCGGATACTCGTTGTCACTTTCGTAATGCTCGTTGTAGTAGAGACTTTGTAATCGCAGATACAAATATAGTAACGCCGTTGAACAATACTGGTGTCAGACGCCTTCGAATAACACTCGCTCGAAAAGTAATTCGTATAGTGATCCGATTAGAGAAATAGTATAGAGAATAGTATAGAGAATAGCGGTCCGTATAGTAATAGAGGATAGATTAGAAATAGCGATCGTTTAGACTTCAAGCTACTACCTACTTATGCGTTTCTCCCATGGTCACGTGATTCACTTAATTCAGGAATGGGATCGTCTGTGTTTAATTCGAATCTAAATAGAAATGAATGTCTGTCTGTACAGCATGTTGATCCTCATAGATAATCTGCTAATAATCCTAATTCTGCTTGGTCGTCTCTCTGTTCCTTAGCACGACACTTACGCCCTGCCAATACCTCTTAAATAATGGCCTATTCCGTTTTGATCACGTGTAAAGACGGAAGAACCGCTACTGGGCGATCTATGTTCAAACTCAAGTGTCGGCAGTAACACCTTATTCCTATAAAACAAAAACAAAAAACATTAACCAAATATTGCAATGGCAATCATAAATACGAATACTGTTGGTTATTTTAACAAGTAAGGAGGTAGAAATGAAAATATCTGAAATTGATAACATTTTCCATTTCACAGAAACAGACGTTAAAACACAGGAACTTGTTATCGCCATTCTATCTTACTTTCTTTTATTTTCTCACTGAAACCAAGTAGCGGTTTTTTTCCGTCTTTCCACATGATCAAAGCGGAATAGGCCATTATTTAAGAGGTATTGACAGGGCGTAAGGGTCGTGCTAACTGAGAAACGACCAAGCAGAATTATAATAGGATTATTAGCAGATTATCTATGAGGATCGACCTGCTGTACATCCAGACGTTCATTTCTATCATCAATATTATAAGTCGTTTGAATTAATACATTTAAAACTAAATTAAAATTATAATATTTTGCTATTAATATTGTAATTTTAAAATTATATAAACCTTCCTCATAGCAAAATTAATCTTCCATTTGTCAGCCTTTTGTTTCATTCTTTACAAAGAGTTTTCTCTTCACTCGTCTCTTTTTTAAAATAGCTTACCTTTTTTTTTATTCAATATCCGCCTCTTTATTCTTGTTCTTTTAATTCTCTCTTGCTATCAATCTCTTTGGAACCACCTTTTAAGCCGCGTTGAAATTGCTAGATGTGACCGTAAGTTCTATGCCAATAGTTCCTTCCATTGCACTTCTCACTAGTGAAACTGCTGCTGGTCCTGCTTGGACCGTCTCTGCTGCTGTGTTTGTTTTCTGTTCTCTTGCTGCTGATGATGCTGTTGAGTTTTACCCTCCTCCACCTGCTTCTGCGATTTTTCATCCTTCTGACGTGAGGGCGAAGGGGCAACCATTTTCGACCCCTTTTTAACCACCTCCCTCCATTCTCTTAGTCTGTCAGTTGACTCAGAGGGTTTTTCTTTCGCCACTACAGCCTCGGCTGTAGAGGCTGGTTCGGGCGTTGGTTTTCGGCCGGGACACATTTTGGCCATATGACCGGCTACGCCGCACAACCAACAGTTCGGCCTTCTGCCTTCGACCACGACAAAGATTTTCCGTTTTCTGCATATTAAGGTTTCCGGAATATCTTGAAAATTATCTCTGCCCACTGTTACTTGGGCTGCAAAATCCCCAGTTGGTACACCAGCCTTACTCAATATGCGCGCGACGACCTCCTCCACTTGGCCATACGAGGCAAAGAAGGCTCCCACGTGATCTTCCTTTATGTCCATGGGTACACCGTGCAAAGTTACTCTCGTTCGGCGGGTACCCATGAATACCGTTTGTAGCCGCAAAGATTTCGTCTGTAGAATGCTACCAGCTAATTGCTTAGCTTCTTCTTCTGAAGCTAGCAAAATATCCCACATAGCATTCGACGTTTACACAGGATTTTAGACACTATCTTGAGACATTTTAGTGCCTCTTCCACAGCCTCCCTGCTGACACTGACAAGTTTTCTTGTTCTGATATCCGTCGTCAGAAGAGAGATGATCCTTGTTGTTACCGTATTCAAAGCCTAGGGGGATAGTGATTAACTCATTCCCCTGAATAAACAGCTGGTACTCTTCCTTCATTTGTTTATAATAGGCCGCATCTTTTTTTGGCCTCTTACCATTCCAAAAAGTCGGACTTGGAGACGGCGTCTCCGTTTGAGTAACAGTCGGCTGGGGAGACTCGGCCATTTTGGTCGAAGTCTCACCACAGCACACAACGAAAAGTTCGCAAAAACGATAGAAAAAAAGCAAGCTGGTCACAACAGCAAATAAAACTTGAAGCAAAACATTCCACTTACGACAATAAGTTTCCAGTCGAAGTAATACACACACGATACACTTTTGAAAGTAAACGCCCAGGTTTCGCACTAGTCAGTCGCTAAGCGTGTACTGCCCATTATTCTCAGTGACGTGTTATAGGCTTTCTCTTGCACTTATGCAAATTAGGCATATTAATTTGCCAGTATCTCTATATATATACCTTCCATTTGGCAAAATTAAGCTTCCATTTGTCAGTCTTTTGTTTCATTCTTTACAAAAAATTTTCTCTTCACTCTTCTCTTTTTTTTTTAAATCGCTTAACTTTTATTTTATTCAAAATCAGCTTCTTTATTCTTGTTCGTTAAATTCTCTCTTGCTATCAATCTCTTTGGAACCACCTTTTATATTAATCTTTTGAGCTCTGCTTTCCTGAACAATTTTAATCCTGCTACTTGAACTCTTGATTCAAAATTCGCAAATAATTGGTAGGTAATGTTGCACAGTAGATATAAAAATAGTTGCAAGTGTTTAGACAGCGTTCAACCGGTGGCTGGGCATTGTGTCAGTTTTATCTACCACAGTTCAAACGGTGTCTGGGCATTACGTCATGTTTCTCTACTACCGGTAAAGCGCTGGTCAGGGCTCAAAGGGTTAAAAAGCGTCGACGCGAACTAACGTTTCACTCCATAAGTACGACGCATCTTTTGTTTCCATAACACGTCAAATAAGTGTTAAAGAAACAATTAAAAACTAGAAAGATAACCAAAGGAAAGGGGGAAAAACACAATAAGAAAGATTTTCAAAATAATATTTGTTTTTGAAGTTGTTCTTTTCTCACGTTTTCAAAACTGAAACAATTCGATTAGAAAAAGATCGTCACGGATGAAAATAAACAAATTTAGCATGCGCCTCGTTGTGCGAAATGAAAGGGAGGGGGAAAAAGTAAAGAGAGAGCTGAAAAAAATTCAGAAATTAAGAAAAGGAAACAGACGCTTGTTAGAAATCTAAAGAATATATAAAGACAAGCTTGAAAATTTAAATAAGTAACAAAAAAGAACGAATATGAAATGGCGGTAAATGTGAAAAGAATCCAACAGGGGGAAAAACAAGACTTGAAAAAAAAACAAAAAAAACAAACAAGCCTTGAAGTTCAACGAATGAAAAAATATACAAAAAGGTGGCAATAAAAAATGAAACATTAGACAAAGGATAAAAGAAGTTGGTAAATTTAATTGAGAAGGACACAGGATGTGAAACGAAGCTGAAGAATTATGTGTGAAAATAAGGGAGAGTATGGAGGAAGGAAGGAAGAAAAGGAAAAGATTAAAGATATAAAAGAAAATACAAAAATGATTTGTACGGTCTGAAAGAAAGAAAGAAAGAAAGAAAGAAAGAAAGAAAGAAAGAAAGAAAGAAAGAAAGAAAGAAAGAAAGAAAGAAAGAAAGAAAGAAAGAAAGAAAGAAAGAAAGAAAGAAAGAAAGAAAGAAAGAAAGAAAGAAAGAAAGAAAGAAAGAAAGAAAGAAAGAAAGAAAGAAAGAAAGAAAGAAAGAAAGAAAGAAAGAAAGAAAGAAAGAAAGAAAGAAAGAAAGAAAGAAAGAAAGAAAGAAAGAAAGAAAGAAAGAAAGAAAGAAAGAAAGAAAGAAAGAAAGAAAGAAAGAAAGAAAGAAAGAAAGAAAGAAAGAAAGAAAGAAAGAAAGAAAGAAAGAAAGAAAGAAAGAAAGAAAGAAAGAAAGAAAGAAAGAAAGAAAGAAAGAAAGAAAGAAAGAAAGAAAGAAAGAAAGAAAGAAAGAAAGAAAGAAAGAAAGAAAGAAAGAAAGAAAGAAAGAAAGAAAGAAAGAAAGAAAGAAAGAAAGAAAGAAAGAAAGAAAGAAAGAAAGAAAGAAAGAAAGAAAGAAAGAAAGAAAGAAAGAAAGAAAGAAAGAAAGAGGGAGAATATAGAGAAAATTGCGAAAGGCAAAATTAAAGAAAGATAGAAAGACAGAAAACAGAAAGAATTCTTTAAAAAGTAATTTACAAAAAGCAAAATTAAAGAAAGAATGAAGGACGTCAAAAAGCAAAGAGGAAGAGAACACAAAGAAAAATGATTGAGTGAAAGAAAGAAAGAAAGAAAGAAAGAAAAAAGAAAGAAAGAAGGGGGATTTAAACAAAATTAAGTAAGAGGACAGAAGAAAGAAATGAAGAAAAGAAGAAAGAATGAATGAATCCTTCACTATGAAGAAATGAAAAAGAAAGAAACAAAGAAAGAAAGAAAGAAAAAAATGAAAGAAAAAGCAAAGAAGTGGCACAAAGCAAACTTAAAGAATGAAAGAAGGAATCCTTCACTAGGAAGAAAGGAAGACGAAAGGCAAGAAAGAAAGAAAGAAAGAAAGAAAGAAAGACTGAATGAAAATGGGGAGAAATAAGGAAAGGAACATAGAAAAAATACAAAAAAGAAGTAATCTTTGTAGCGAGAGGGGAAAGAATGGGAAATGAAAGCAAAGAAAAGAAAATTGAAAAGGAGTAAAAGAAAAAATATCAAAAATAAAGAAATGCAAGAAAATGAGTCAAGAAAAGAGAAAAGATGGAAAAAATAAAAAGAAAGAAAGAGAGAAACGAAAAAAGCATGGATAAAAGAAAAAAGGATGGATAGGAAAAACGGGAAAGAAGATAAAGTCGAAAGATAAAAGACAAAAATGGTTTGCAGATAGAGAAGTGGAAGAAGAGAAGAGAAAGCGGAAATTAAAACAAGAGGGAAAAAAGAAAAATAATGAAGGAAAAAGCGAAAGAGATTGTGGATGGGAGAGTAAGAAAAAGAAGGATAAAGATATGACGATAAAAAGGTAAAAAAGAAACAAAACAAAGTAAAATTAAGACAAAATAAGAAAGAAAGAAAGAAAGAAAGAAAGAAAGAAAGAAAGAAAGAAAGAAAGAAAGACAGAAAGAAAGAAAAAAAGAGCGGAGAGAAGAAAGAAAGCGGGGTTGAAACAAAACTACAGTATGAAGACAAAAGAAAGAAAGAAAGAAAGAAAGAGCGGAGAGAAGAAAGAAAGCGGGGTTGAAACAAAACTACAGTAAGACAAAAGAAATAAAGAAAAAAGAAAGAAAGAATGAAAGTTGATTTACAAACAAGAAAGGAAGAAAAAAGCCTAGAAAAATCAAACAAAAAGAAAAATTAAACTTTTAATTGCTATAATCTCTCTCTCTCTCTGTCTGTCTGTCTCTCTCTGTCTCTCCCTCTCTCTGTCTCTCCCTTACTTTCTGTCTGTTCAGCCATAAATTCACACAAACCCATTAAATAGATATCTCCCAGTTTCACCCTGCTTCTACTGCCTTCAAAAGTACGCACCAGTACAGTCGGCCACGTTCCATGTTTAATGGATGTCAATTATCAGTTATCTCCTTTTACTTTCCCTCTGAGAGTTCTTCACTGCCTTAACCGGGTATTGAACTCACACTGTGCCATGTGTCCTTGACAATGGATGAAGGCGTTGGTTAGATCCAGTGACAGGAGTGTGAGTTCAATAAGGCGGTGGAGAACTTGGTGAGGGGAATTAACAGGAGATAACTGATAACTGACATCCATTGAACATGGTACGTGGAACTAGAACAGTCTACCCCAGTGATCGAAATAAAGGGTTCAGTTCGACATTCCAACCACCCGAAGAAGGCCAGAGCGTACAACAGCCGAACACCTTGTAATAAATATGGCGGCAAAGATGAGGACAATAGTCCGAATAATGTAAATAATGTACATAATACCTCATCTCAGAAATATAGACAGATATTGAAAATAGTACACTTTTTTCTGAAACCCAAGCATAAGTGTAAAATTGTATTGTAATGATTCCGTTTCTTGCACTTGGAACCCACTTCCATCTTCTTCCGCTCTTATCAACTACAATAAAAAAAAAGTAAACGCAACGTCAATCAACATCGTCTGTCTCAATTAATCCAGTTGTTTTTCATTGTTCTTTCTCCTCTAATATTTTTTCATTTTCTTTCATTTTATTCTCCTTAACCGTCAGTAACCCTTTACATCTGAGCGGCTTTAACGCCTTGTTTAAGGTTAAATGATTATATTAAATTAGTATTTGCTGCTAAGAAATTTGGTTCGCTGTGTCGGGCTAAACTTCTTTTTTTTTTCACCCGAATCTATATGACAACTTTTTTTTTTTTCATCGTTTCACCCCCAAGCAAGGCGGGAAGCCACTAGCACACAAGGGGTTATAGAGAGTTGGAGATAGAGAAAATAGGAGTGGTAGAGGAAAGGATGAAGAGAAGGATAGAGAATAGATCGAGGCATCTGGAGACATCGATTGACATTACATTTGAATAGTTGGAGATTATAGCTATCAGGGAAACAGGATGTTCGTGGATAGTATATTATTGCCACATCTGGTTTGAAGCCTCTGCTATGTATTAAGATATTCTTGACAAAACCCCAAGAAAAATCTGCAATATTATCTCTACCGACCTGGCATCTTAATTTCAGTCACTATCCCATTATTATAACTTAGCTTCCCTATGACTTTTCTACATATATTTTCTTTTGGTGAGCTTTCCTCTATTTTATGAAGTTAAGCTTAGATTGGCTGTTAGATTTCATCGTTTTACTACTGAATTGACAAATTGTAACTGCAATACTTATTCTGTAACTGCAATACTTATTCCGATATTTTTATCGCGTATTTCTCGTCTGTTTCTGGGGTCCCTTTCGAATAAAATCTACAAAGGTTTGAATGAGACACCCAACGTTATCTTCTGTGTTCTTGAATGTTGCTATTTCTATTGTCTTTTCTCCTCAGCAACGAATCCACAGTTTTCTGCACTCCCTAGTTAGCCCTTGCGTCTCAGTGGCTTTAACGCCTTGATTGGAATGAAAAAAAACTGCCCCCTTGTAGTGAACGTAACTCTATAAACAACTATGGAAATAGGTTGAGAACTTCTTCAATATGTGGCTTAGTGTTAATTATATCGTTCTTTATTTGATTTTATGTCAACTCGCTTTTCCTGTACTATTGCTCCTATATAAGCCAGGACTAACTGCCACATGGTGGAAGGTCATTGGTGACAAAGCCTGTTCCCACACCAACATTCTCTAGGGAGAAGACTGGCTAGATATGAGGCGTGATTAGAAAAACAAAGTATCAAAGAGCAGATGAAGTTTCTTGAAGGGTCAAATAGGCATCTAGCTTGGGCTCTGTATCTATTTATACAGAGTACTGTAATGACCATTAATAAGAAGACTGTTTCCAGGAGTAAAGTCAACGGCCAGAGCGCAGGTTTTCTTCGATGGAATCAACGGTCACGTGTCCATGACCAGGGCGTGCCTTGAAGTTAAAGGACATCTGCTGTTGTCTAACCTGGAGTTGGATGTACTGTGTCAACTCAACTTTACCAAGATGTACATATGCATGAACGGATATTCTCCCCGGGTTTCAACACAGTTATCCTACACGCAAGCCACCAATCTGCCACTGGTTGGCATGCCACTAACGTTTACCGCTGGTGACCCGTTGTCGGGCCGCCGCCGTTTTCGTTTCGGCAATGTTAGCCCTGGTGGACAGCTAGAGGCCAACCAGTGGCCCGCCGGTGGCTGTCAGCAGAGGAGCGCTGGCGTTGCTATCGGCGGTCCGCCATCGGACCACTGGCGTAGGCTTGTTTTTTTAATCAGTTGGCCCCAAGCAATGCAATATTGCTGCTAAAATACAATGACCCTTTGGGATTGAAAGAGAATGAAAATGTCTTTAGAAGGAACCGAAAACACAATCCTAAACAAGAAACAAAAGATAAGCCTCTACTCCTGTTCAAAAGGTGGGCGAAGAAGTGTGAATTGGACAATAGTCGAACCCCTCGTATGAACAAATCAGGTTATGCAGCGATCCTAGCACGACTCCCGGTGATGATGATGATGATGATGATGATGAGGAGGAGGAGGAGGAGGAGGGGGGAGGAGGAGGAGGAGGATTAAGATGATGTTTGATTAAGAAATGTAACTGTCGGCAATTACCCAAAATATCTTCATTAAGATTAAAATTAAAATGGTAATATGCAGGAAATGATTTCAGACCAGCAAGAAAATATTTTAGAAAAAGAGGCAGAAAAAAATGAAAGAAAGTAAGGAAGAAGAGTAAAAGAAAGAAAAAAGAAACAAGGAAATAGGCAATAAAATGTTAGGAAAGAAAGAAAGAAAGAAAGAAAGAAAGAAAGAAAGAAAAGATTGCGGAAAAACGAAAGAGAAAAACATTGGAATGGAAGGAGCAAAAGAAAAAATGAGGTGGATGGAACCAGAAAGAAAGAAAGAAAGAAAGAAAGAAAGAAAGAAAGAAAGAAAGAAAGAAAGAAAGAAAGATTGTTTGGAAATAAACGAAAGAAAAAAAATTGGGATCAAAGGAAGAAAAAAAATGAAAAAAGAAATACGTGTTTTCTGGATGAAAGACAAAAAGATATAGTGGTGAATGGAAAGAAAGAAAGAAAGAAAGAAAGAAAGAAAGAAAGAAAGAAAGAAAGAAAGAAAGAAATGTTAACAAAGAAAGAAAGAAAGAAAGAAAGAAAGAAAATGAATGAGAATTAAAAAGAAAAGGTAAATATGATAAATGATGGGGACGGAAATAATGTACAAAAGAAAGAAAGAAAGAAAGAAAGAAAGAAAGAAAGAAAGAAAGAAAATGAATGAGAATTAAAAAGAAAAGGTAAATATGATAAATGATGGGGACGGAAATAATGTACAAAAGAAAGAAAGAAAGAAAGAAAGAAAGAAAGAAAGAAAGAAAGAAAGAAAGAAAATGAATGAGAATTAAAAAGAAAAGGTAAATATGATAAATGATGGGGACGGAAATAATGTACAAAAGAAAGAAAGAAAGAAAGAAAGAAAGAAAGAAAGAAAGAAAGAAAGAAAGAAAGAAAGAAAGAAAGAAAATGAATGAGAATTAAAAAGAAAAGGTAAATATGATAAATGATGGGGACGGAAATAATGTACAAAAGAAAGAAAGAAAGAAAGAAAGAAAGAAAGAAAGAAAGAAAGAAAGAAAGAAAGAAAGAAAATGAATGAGAATTAAAAAGAAAAGGTAAATATGATAAATGATGGGGACGGAAATTATGTACAAAAGAAAGAAAGAAAGAAAGAAAGAAAGAAAGAAAGAAAGAAAGAAAGAAAGAAAGAAAGAAAGAAAGAAAGAAAATGAATGAGAATTAAAAAGAAAAGGTAAATATGATAAATGATGGGGACGGAAATAATGTACAAAAGAAAGAAAGAAAGAAAGAAAGAAAGAAAGAAAGAAAGAAAGAAAGAAAGAAAGAAAGAAAATGAATGAGAATTAAAAAGAAAAGGTAAATATGATAAACGATGGGGACGGAAATAATGTACAAAAGAAAGAAAGAAAGAAAGAAAAAAAGAAAGAAAGAAAGAAAGAATGGGAGAAGAAAGAAAGAAAGAAAGAATGAAAGAAAGAAAGAAAGAGGGAAAGAACTGTTAACAAAGAAAGAAAGAATGGAAATAAACGAAAGAAAAAATTGCTATCGAAGGAAGAAAATAAAAAATGAAGAAAGAAATACGTGTTTTCTGGATAAAAGACAAAAAAATATAGGGGTGAATGGAATGAATGAAAGAAAGAAAGAAAGAAAGAAAGAAAGAAAGAAAGAAAGAAAGAAAGAAAGAAAGAAAGAAAGAGGTATAATTTAATACATTTTTCTCAAAACCTGAAATCAACCAAACTATCAATTTTAAGCAAGCGACCTCAAGAGAACCGGCTAGATTATTCGAAGAAGATGTAATGTTCCTGATAACTGGAATTTAGCTTCGTCCAACCATGAAAATAACCAGTACAACTCCCAAAGTAATAAAGAAAAATCCTGCAGGAAGACGGCTAATGTTCTGGACTGTTATTGAGTAGTAAACAGGAAAATAGTGAACTAAAACGATCTAGTACACAACAGAGGAATAATCAAATGAAAAGAGTAATCATTCTTTTGTGATGGAATAAGCAATTTAGCTCAAGGTCGGCATTTGATCAAATCATGATAGGGAAATAATTTGATTCATTGGTTGATTTGATGATTCGTTTTCTACGGCTTATCAACACTTTGAAGGTTAATTACAGCCATAAATTATGTTTGGATGGTACGAATATTTTTTGACAATAATGGTTTAGTGATGCAAGTCTTATTAATTAACCCATAGCTGGAGTGAGAAGAGATGGATTTATACTTTACCCAAGGTTATTTGCGAGTAAATAAATATAAAGAACACAACGGGAATTGAACTCGGCTCTCCGATTAACAATTCTGAAACATTATATATTACACCTCAATCACATCTAAGTTGTCAATACTTTTTTTTTAAGCATTTCACCCCAAGCAAGGCGGGAAGCCACTAGCACTCAATGGGTTACAGAGGATTTAGAACGAGAGCAGATAGGAGTGATAGAGGAAAGGATGTGGAGAAGGATAGTGGATAGATCAAGGCAACTGGAGATGTTGATTGACATTACAATTGAATATATTATAGCTATCAGGGAAACAGGAATAGGGAAGGGAATTCCACAGGCGAGAGATGCGAGATATGAACCTATTGGACTAGAAGAGACGGCTACATTTAACAGTTTCAACAGTAAAAGGGTGAGAGCGTGATGCCAGCCTCGTAAGACGCTTGAATTCATGAAGCCTGGGAACCAGCGATAGCAGCTCATCGGACCAATAACCATGAAAGTATTTGTAAAAAAGACAGAGGGAGGCGATGGCATGACTGTGAGAGAACGACAGCAGACGATATGCCAGGTCAGGGCCAATTACATTGCATATCCGTCTCTAGATCTTAACAAGAACCCCGAGACAAACAAAAGTGGCTCCTGACTACATATGGCAGCAATAGTCCATGCAAGTGCAAATGGTTGATGTTATTGAAAAATGGTTAAACAATCTAAGTATTAGCCAGGCTCGACGTTGCTTAAGTTTGGTGGTCGTACGAGAACCGGTGTGAAATAATTTGAGGAAAAAATACAGATGTAAATAATTTATATAAAAATACTTGCCTACGTTATTAAGTGGTAAGGCGTTCTTCCTATTCAAGATGTTTTCTCGCAGTGGAAATCTTTATTATAAAATCTTCGGGTGGAAAAAAGCGAATGGAACAGGCGAAGATTTATCTGAACGATTCTAAAAATGTCTATGTTGTCTCTTCTGATGATTATTGGTCAATGAACCACGATGA
>OZ038510.1:31889642-31954642 GCA_964036315.1 Acanthosepion esculentum | reverse complement strand
TGGCTGTCAATGCCATTGCTCTCTGCTTGATCCCGACAAAAATCGCGTGTGTTTTGTTTGAGGTTATGATCCTTCAGGATGCAAGATGTCATGACTCGCTACAGATTCATTTTTACTTAACAACTGTGAATTGACACGTCTTCCTAAGAAGGATACAGTCGTACATTCCGTTGCTTTTCCCACAGATTTCTTTTATTTATTATCTGTGAAGGGCCATGGCTTCATGAGAAGGATAGTATAGTGGATTCCACAGATTCATATATCTTCCTGCATGAGAATTACCGTGACTTCCTGGGGAGGATAATGTAAAGGTTTCCCGTTGTCTTCTCTGCAGAGTCTGTTTCTTTATTATCTATGAATTACAATGACTTTCTGGAAAGGATAGTGTAGGTGTTTGCGGTAAACTTTTCCATTGATACCATTTTTTTCTTGTCAGTGTATTGACATGTCGTTATGAGAAGGATAGTGTAGAGGTTTACCGTCGCTTTCTCCACAGGTTCTTCATTATCTGTGAATTACCATGTCTTCCTCGAAAAGATAGTGTAGGGTTTCCTGTTGCCTTTTCCACGGATTCTTTTTCTTTCTTATCTGTGAATTTACATGTCTTCCTGAGAAAAATAATGTAGTAGTTCTCCGTTGCTTTTTCTATAGATACCTTTTCTTCATTATCTGTGAATTTCCATGTCCTCCTGGAAAAGAGAGTGTACGGGTTCCCTGTTGGCTTTTCCACGGATTCCTTTTCATTCTTATCTGTGATTTTCCATAACTTCCAGAGAAGGATAATGTTGCAGTTCCCCGCTGCTTTTCCAAGGATTCCTTTTCTTTCTTATCTGTGAATTGCCATATCTGGATAATGTAGCAGTTCCCCGTTGCCCTTTCCACGGATTCCTTTTCATTCTTATCTGTGAATTTCCATGTCTTCCTGAGAAAGATAATGTCGAAGTTTCCCATTGGCATTGCCACGGATTCCATTTCGTTCTTCTCTGTGAATTTCCATGTCTTCCTGGAAAAGGAATCCGTGGAAAATGCAACGTTAAACTGCTAAATTATCCTTCTCTGGAATACATGGATGCCTTTTCTTTCTTCTCTGGGAATTTCCATGTCTTCCTGAGATGTATAATGTAGTAGTTTCCCGTTGCCTTTTGCACGGATTCTTTTTCTTTCTTCTCTGTTAATTGACATGTCTTCCTGGAAAAGATAGTGTACTGGTCCCCTCTTGCCCTTTCCAAGGATGCATTTTCTTTCATATCTGTGAGGTTCCTTGTTTCATGAGAAGGATTATGTTTCAGTTTTCCTTTATCTTTTCCAGGATTCCATTTCTTTCTTCTCTGTGAATTTCCATGTCTTCCAGAGATGAGTAATGTACCAGTTTCCCGTTGCCTATTCCACGGATTCTTTCTTCTCTGTGAATTTCCATGTCAATCTGAGAAGGATAATGTTGCAGTAACCTGTTGTCTTTTCAACGGATACCAATTATTTCTTCTCTGAGAATTTCCATGTCTTCCTGTGATGGATAATGTAGCAGTTTCCCGGTGCCTTTTCCAGGCATTCTTTTTCTTTCTTATCTGTGAATTTCCATGTCTTCCTGAGAAAGATAATGTCGAAGTTTCCCATTGGCATTGCCACGGATTCCATTTCGTTCTTCTCTGTGAATTTCCCTGTCTTTCAGAGATGGGTAATGTAGCAGTTCCTCGTTGCATTTTCCATGGATTACTTTTCATTCTGCTCTGTGAATTACCATGTCTTCCTGGAAAAGATAGTGTACGGGATTCCTGTTGCCCTTTCCTCGGTTGCCTTTTCTTTCTTATCTGTGAAGTTCGTTGCCTTAATGAGAAGTAGACTGTTGCAGTTTCCTGTTGACTTTTCCACGGATAACACTTCTTTCTTCTATGTGAATTTCCATGGCTTCCAGAGATGGGTAATGTCGCAGTTTCCCGATGCTTATCCAGGGATTATTTTCTTTCTTCTCTTTGAATTTGCATTTTCCGCGGATGCCTTTTCTTTCTGTGAATTTCCATGTCTTCCTGGAAAAGGAATCCGTCGAAAATACAACGGTGAACTGCTAAATTATCCTACTCTGGAAGACATGGATTCCTTTTCTTTCTTATCTGTGAATTGCCATGTCTTCCTGAGATGTATAATATAGCAGTTTCCTGTTGCCTTTTCCACGAATCCCTTTTCCTTCTTATCTGTGACTTTCCATGTCTTACTGGAAAAGATAGTGTACGGGTTACCTGTTGCCTTTTCCAAGGATGCCTTTTCTTTCTTATCTCTGAATTTCCATGTCTCCTGAGAAGGATAATGTTGCAATTTCCCGTTTTTGTTTCCACGGATTCCATTTCTTTCTTCTATGTGAATTTCCATGTCTTCCAAAGATGGGTAATGTAGCAGTTCACCGTTGCCTATTCCATGGATTCCTTTTCTTTCTTCTCTGGATTTCCATGCCTTACTGGAAAAGAGATTGTACGGGCTTCCTGTTGCCTTTTCCACGGATTCTTTTTCTCTCTTATCTGTAAATTTTCATATCTTCCAAAAAAAGATAATTTAGCAGTACCCCGTTGCATTTTCTACGGATTCCTTTTTTTTCTTATCTGTGAATTTCCATGTCTTCCAGAGAAGGATAATGTAGTAGTTTCCGGTTGCCTTTTCCACGGATCCCTTTTCTTTCTTATCTGTGAATTTCCATGTCTTCCTCAGAAGGATAATGTTGCAGTTTCCCGTTGTCTTTTCCAAGGATTCTTTTTCTTTCTTCTCTGTGAATTTTCATGACTTCCAGAGATGGGTAATGTAGCAGTTCCCCGTTGCTTTTAGCACGGATTTCTATTCATTCTTATCTGTTAATTTCCATGTCTTCCTGCAAAAGATAGTGTACGGGTTCCCTGTTGCCTATTCCACGGATGCCTTTTCTTTCTTATCTGTGAATTTCCATGTCTTCCAGAGAAGGCTAATGTAGCAGTTCGCCGTTGCCTTTTCCACGGATTCCTTTTCTTTCTTATCTTTGAATTTCCATGTGTTGCTGAGAAGGATAATGTAGCAGTTCCCCATTGCCTTTTCCACGGATTCCTGTCTTATCTTTGAATTCCCATGTCTTCCTGAGAAAGATAATGTAGAAGTTTCCCGTTGCCTTTTCCAAGGTTTCGTTTTTTTTTCTTAACTGTCAATTGCCATCATGTCATTGTGAGAAGGATAGTGTAGTGTATTCCTGTTGCCTTCTCCACAGATTCGTATCTCTTCCAATAAAAAAATTACTATGACTTCGTACAAAGGATGGTGTAGAGGTTTCATGTTGCCTTCTCCACAGGTCCCTTTTTTATTAAGTGTCGAAATTATATGAGAAATGGTTGATGTGATTTAAAAGAAAAAAAGAAAGAAAGGAGATATGAAAGATAAATGAACGTAAGTTAGGAAGAATAAATGCAATAAATAAGGAAAGGGAGTTACAATTAAAAATATAAGACAGAAAGAAAAATGTATGGGAATATAAAAGAAAGAATAAGGAAGAAAGAAAAGCGAAGATAATATCAGACAAGACATGGTGAAGGAAAACTTATGAAGAACAAAAGAAGGAAATGAAAAGAAAGAAAGAAAGAAAGAAAGGAAATATGAAAGAAAAATGAAAGAAGGAAAAGACGTTAGGAAGAAAAAATGAAATAAAGAAGAAAAGGGAGTTACCAATAAAAATATAAGAAAGAAAGAAAAAAGAATGGGAAAATAAAAGAAAGAAAAAGGAAGAACGAAAAGCAAAGATAATGTTAGACAAGACATGCAGAAGGAAGACGTATAAAGAACAAAAGAAGGGAATGAAAAGAAAGAAAGAAAGAAAGAAAGAAAGGAAGGAAGAAAGAAAGAAAGAAAGAAAGAAAGAAAGGAAGAAAGAAAGAAAGAAAGGAAGAAAGGAAGAAAGAAAGAAAGGAAGAAAGGAAGAAAGAAAGAAAGAAAGAAAGAAAGAAAGAAAGAAAGAAAGAAAGGAAGAAAGAAAGAAAGAAAGAAAGGAATAAAGAAAGAAAGAAAGGAAGAAAGGAAGAAAGAAAGAAAGAAAGAAAGGAAGAAAGAAAGAAAGAAAGAAAGAAAGAAAGAAAGAAAGAAAGAAAGAAAGAAAGATTGATTGATTGATTGGGGATAAACGAAAGAAAAAAAAAGGAAAAACATTGGGATGAAAAGAGGAAAAGAAATAATGAAGAAAGATTGAATTGGCGTGTTCCTGAGAAGGATATTTTAGAGGTTTTGTATTGCCTTCTTCAGTGAGTCCTTCTCCTTTATTTAACTCTGAATTACCATGCCTACGTGAGAAGGATAATATAGTGGTACTCTTTGCATTCTGAAGAGTTTGGAACTCCCAGTTTACTGTTCTTAGACTGGTTACCAACCAAGGCTAGAAAGTCAAATCTACCCTGCCATTTTACCCAGAGTGGGAGTTTATGTAAGACTGGTTCATATCTTTTCCAATAGCTTTTATCCGAAAGGAAATGTGAGAAAATCTGTAATTTATTACTTCACCTCTTTTCTTTTTGTTTCATTTTTTGTGCCATCTCACATCAGGACATTCTTATTCTTTTCCCCTATGGTAGTTGCCTCATTTTCTTAATATATCAAAATACTTTTAACAATAACTCTCTATCTATCTCTCTCTATCTATCTATCTATCTATCTATCTATCTATCTATCTATCTATCTCAATATGTTCATATCTATCTCAGTATCTATCTATCTCAATTTGTTCATATCTCTCAGTCTATCTTTCTTTCTTTCTCTCTTCTAGTTTCTTCATAGCTATCTAATCTATCTGTCTATCTATCTATCTATCTATCTATTCTTTCTTCCTTTCTTTTTTCTTTTCTTTCTTTCTATCTATCTGTCCCAGTTTCTTCATATCTCTCTCTCTATCTATTTCAATTTGTTCATATCTATCTATCTATCTATCTACCTATCTTTTCTTTCTTTCTTTTTAACTATCTCTCTCAGTCTGTTTTTATCTATCTATCTATCTATCTATCTATCTATCACTATTTTCTTTCTTTCTTTCTTTTCTATCTGTCCCAGTTTCTTCATATCTATCTTTTCTTTCTTTCTTTCTTTCTTTCTTTCTTTCCTTTTAACTATCTCAGTCTGTTTTTATTTTCTATCTTTCTATCTATCTATCTATCTATCTATCTATCTATCTATCTATCTATCTATCTATCTATCTCTGTAACCATCTTGTCTCTATTTTAGTTTTCATATCTACAAGTGGCGTTCAATTTTCAATCAAAACTCTCTAATTCAGTTCATGAATTATTTTGATACTATCGTTTAATTCATCAATAATCGTAAGAAATGGAAATTGTCAGTTCTCCTAATAAAATTGTATCATTGTATCGTTATATACAACATTTCTCTCCAGAATTTATCTTACATATTTATAAGTCAACCATTTGTCCATGAATTGAATATTGCTGCCACATATGTGTTGGTGCTCTTGCTATATATTTACAGATCCTTGAAAAAAAATCCAAAGAAGAATTTGCTATGTTATTGGTCCTGACCTGGCATCGCGGTTTCACTCATATTCTATCTGCCGTAAGGTAGATTCCCTTTGCCTTTTCTATAAATACTTTCATGCTAACTGTTCTAACGCACTTTCCCCTATGGTACTTAGATTTTAAGAATTTAAGTATAGTACCAAATTGGCGGCGGGTTTTCATCATTTTACAGTTGAAATATGTCGATCTAATCTTAGGTTCTATGCTAAAAGTTTCTTCTAACGGACTTCTGAAATGTGGAACATCTTTCCGCCTTCTTGCTGTCCGGCCAACTTTGAACTTTACAAATTTAAATGCAATATAAATTGTTATCTTCTACTTTTATGTGTCGTGTCTCTTCAAGGCACAGGCGATTATGGCTTTCCTCATCTACCTGCCCCTTGCAGCTCTTAATAAATTTTGTCTTTTTGTTGATCCTCCCAAACCCAATTCTACAATCTATTTCGGTTGAGCTCTCTGGGGAGGAAGTGTGGGTTTGTAAACAGTGACTGTTACGGCTCATAATGCAAGACTCTTCGGTAAATCGAATCGAGTTCTCTCGGTCACTGTGTGTTTATCTAAAAATAAATACACTTAAATTCTTCTTCATGCCTGCCGTGCGTCAACGGCTTAGTGGTAGAATCCCCGACTGACACTAATTCAGTTGGGTTTCGATCCTAGCTAGAGGCAAACGGACGTCTAGCCACACTGATGAGCTGTGATACAGCGAAACAGTCAGTCTGTGGATGACAATATATATATATATATATATATATATATATATATATATATATATATCCAAGTATAGGATTGGTGTATACGGGAAAAAATCCAATAACCAACAAATACTATTCTTAAAAGAGTGCTCAATACAGAGTAGAGCAAATATAATTATTTATTCGAAGATTATAACATAAAAATGTTATAAAATCACTACAAAAATAGCCATTTTGTTTCAACACCTCTGGTGTCTTATCAAGTGATGGTGTTGAATGTGATAAGACACCAGAAGTGTTGAAACAAAATGGCTATTTTGGTAGTGATTTTATAACATATTTATGTTCTAATTTTCGAATAAATAATTATATATATATATATATATATATATATATATAATATTATAAATTAATAGATTTAAAATATGGTTTTACTGCTACACAGTGATGACCATGTTTCAGAAATGGAAGCTAAAGCCCCTGAATTTAATTTTGTTATTAAACCAAAGACATTAGTTCCATTTCCTCATCAAGCGAATTTTGGAGTAACTTACTTTTTAAAATTTACGGTTGTTAACGGCACAGGAAAGATTCATAGTTTGAGGGTTTCCAAGGTTACCGATAAATCCATTCATCTAGACAAGGGGTGGTAGAGGGTTCAATTTTTAATTTTCGTTGTCTCAGTTAATAGTTACATTTGAAAGCGGGGTTATGTTTAGGGATGGGTAGGGATGTATCTTTTAACAAATTCTGACATCCGCTAAATTCATGTCATCTGGGTTTATTTCTAACGGCAAAAATTCTTATGGTATTATTTCTATTTGTATATTTAAAGATTTTGAGGGACTGTTTAGGTTAGAATATGTTTTATCCACCTTTCTAAAAAGTTATTTTTAATATTTAATATACTATACTCCTAGTTAAAAACCAAGTAAATGTATTAGGATTACTTACAGTATTTAAAATTATTTATTCTTATCGAGTATAAGTAAATATTATTTTATTTTATTTTATTTTATGTAAACTTTATGACAATGACGGCAAAGGTGGTTAAATTACTTCACTAATTCAATAAACTTAGTATTATAAATGTATATATGTATGTATAAAGGACATTTAATGTTCAATATTATATTCTAACTTATTAATTTCACATGACTTTCGGTGTTCACTTGGATTCTTTCCAGTGTTTGAATTGCTTTGAGAGAGGTGTTATGGTTAGAGTACGTTTTATTTAATTACAATTTTAAAAGATATTTAGGTTAGAATCTGTTTTATTTAATTTCAATTTTAAAACATTTTTAAAAATTCTACTTTCAAATTTAACTTTTTAATTTTAATCGGCTATATTTCTTTATAAACCAAGTAAATGTAATATAATTATCTACATTATTTAAAATTATTTATACCCATCAAATATGAGTATGTATAATAATCAGGTAATTTTTTTTTATTTTTTTTTTTTTATAGATTATTTAAAGATTATTTAAAGAAAACTTTTGGCAATGACGACAAAAAATAGCTATTTCATTTCTCTGATTCAGTAAATTTTTATTTTTTATAATATAAAAAATATAAAAAATAAAATATAAAAAATATAAAAAATAAAAAATAAAAAATAAAAAATAAAAATTTACTGAATCAGAGAAATGAAATAGCTATTTTTTGTCGTCATTGCCAAAAGTTTTCTTTAAATAATCTTTAAATAATCTATAAAAAAAAAAATAAAAATAAAAAAATTACTTGATTATTATACATACTCATATTTGATGGGTATAAATAATTTTAAATAATGTAGATAATTATATTACATTTACTTGGTTTATAAAGAAATATAGCCGATTAAAATTAAAAAGTTAAATTTGAAAGTAGAATTTTTAAAAATGTTTTAAAATTGAAATTAAATAAAACAGATTCTAACCTAAATATCTTTTAAAATTGTAATTAAATAAAACGTACTCTAACCATAACACCTCTCTCAAAGCAATTCAAACACTGGAAAGAATCCAAGTGAACACCGAAAGTCATGTGAAATTAATAAGTTAGAATATAATATTGAACATTAAATGTCCTTTATACATACATATATACATTTATAATACTAAGTTTATTGAATTAGTGAAGTAATTTAACCACCTTTGCCGTCATTGTCATAAAGTTTACATAAAATAAAATAAAATAAAATAATATTTACTTATACTCGATAAGAATAAATAATTTTAAATACTGTAAGTAATCCTAATACATTTACTTGGTTTTTAACTAGGAGTATAGTATATTAAATATTAAAAATAACTTTTTAGAAAGGTGGATAAAACATATTCTAACCTAAACAGTCCCTCAAAATCTTTAAATATACAAATAGAAATAATACCATAAGAATTTTTGCCGTTAGAAATAAACCCAGATGACATGAATTTAGCGGATGTCAGAATTTGTTAAAAGATACATCCCTACCCATCCCTAAACATAACCCCGCTTTCAAATGTAACTATTAACTGAGACAACGAAAATTAAAAATTGAACCCTCTACCACCCCTTGTCTAGATGAATGGATTTATCGGTAACCTTGGAAACCCTCAAACTATGAATCTTTCCTGTGCCGTTAACAACCGTAAATTTTAAAAAGTAAGTTACTCCAAAATTCGCTTGATGAGGAAATGGAACTAATGTCTTTGGTTTAATAACAAAATTAAATTCAGGGGCTTTAGCTTCCATTTCTGAAACATGGTCATCACTGTGTAGCAGTAAAACCATATTTTAAATCTATTAATTTATAATATTAATGCTCTGTAAATTTAAATTTACATAGAGCACTATTGTGTAAAAATAAAAATATCTATAAGAACACCGGATTTTATATCTTACTGTTCTTTCCTTTTTATTTATATATACATATATATATATATATATACTTAACTCAAGAAAATGCTAGGAAGTTCAAAAATTAATAGAGCAGCCTCTGTCTTGAAAACCAGAAGTCAAAATTGCTACAATTAAAAACAAATTGGAAAAAGTGAAAAAGGCGGACGGATACACGCACGTAAACACACGCACATACACACATACACAATGAAAAAATAATTCGCACCAATCGAAAAGTATAAGCAGTCAACTGCTAATAACTACTGACGTGTGAACGGAGGGTCCGTCTACGAAACTCTGGGTCCGGATGCTGAAGGTAATATCAATCACGTGACAAGTCTTTTACTTGTATCAATACTCTCTCTCTGACTCTCTCTCTCTCTCTCTCTCTCTCTCTCTATATATATATATATATATATATATATATATATATATATATATATATATATATGTGTGTGTGTGTGTGTGTGTGTGTGTGTGTGTGTGTGTGTGTGTGTGCTCTTTCGGCGAATGAGCACTATGGAGAAATGATAAATTTAAGTGCTGCTGCTGCTGCTTCAATGCATCGCTTTTCGTAGAATTAAGCGCTACACCAGCCTGTATGGCGTTTATGTAGCAAGTATATAATGCGTTAAAAATTCTTTGTCTTTTGTCGTGCGCCGATAGCCTAGGAGTAAGAGTCTTGGGCTGATGTCAAATCACTCGAGTTTCGATCACGGCTTGATCCAAACGGGTTTCTGGCGACTCTGATGAACTGTCATACAGCGAAACAGGCTTCATGAGGATGACTATATATATATATATCCACATCTTATCAGAATGAATCAAATATCTGCACTAGACAATAATATATTCAAAGATTATTTTATCCAGAAATGTCCTTTTTGAAAATACAAACGCTTAATTTCCATATTTTTTCGTCATAAACAATGATTTGCAATCAATACGAGGTTCACTTTGTGCATTAACTAGCGACATTTCTTTTTCGTTGTTTATCAGTGTGGACGTTAGTCTGTCTGAATAAGTGGCGAAATTGTATGGGGAAATGGTTGATGTAAAAGAGAGAAGAAAGAAAGAAAGAAAGTAACAAAGAAATAGGCAATAAAATTTGAGCAAAGAAAGACAGAGAAAGAAAGAGGTAACAAAATGTTAACAAAGTAATAAAGAAAGAAAGAAAGAATAAAATGTTAAGAAAGAAAGAAAGAAAGAGGGAATAAAATATTAAGAAAGAATGAAGAGTAAAAGAAAGAAACAAAGAGATAGGCAATAAAATGTGAGCAAAGAAAGAAAAAATGAAAGAGGTAATATAATGTTAAGAAAGAAAGAAAGAAAGAAAGAAAGAAAGAAAGAAAGAAAGAAAGAAAGAAAAGATTGGGGATAAACGAAAGAAAAGAAAAACATTGGAATGGAAGAAGCAAAAGAAAAATGAGATGGATGCGACAAGAAAGAGGGAATTAAATGTTAACAAAGAAATGAAAGAAAGAAAGAAAGAAGGAAAGAAGGAAAGAAAGAAAGAAAGAAAGAAAGAAGGAAAGAAAGAAAGAAATGGAGTAAGAAAAAGAAAGAAAGAAAGAAGAAAGAGGGAAAATGTTAACAAATAAATAAAAAGGGACTAATAGAAAGAAAGAAAGAAAGAAAAAAAGAAAGAAGGAATAAAAATGGTAAGAAAGAAAGAATAAAGAAAGAGAGAATAAAATATTAAGACATAACGAAAGAAAAAAGAAAGAAAAAAGAAAGCGAAAATAAAATGTTAAGAAAGAAAGAAAGAAAGAAAGTAAAAGAAAGAAAGAAAGAAAGAACTAATATAATGGTAACAAAGAAAGAAAGAAAGAAAGAAAGAAAGAGGGAATAAAATGTTAAGAAAGAAAGAAAGAAAGAAAGAATGAGAAAACAAGAAAGACAGATGATGAGAAAGTAAAAAGTACAGAAAGTGGGGGGAATAACGAAATAAAAAGTAAAAAGAACAACCAATGAAATCTCTTCATATGACACAGCCAATGAAGTTGCAAGTTGATGTCATGTTGTGGTCTGCCATTGATGACCCTGCCGACAAGAATGGAATCTTAGGGAAACAGTGACGTTGGCAGGTTGGGGGATAGGAGGTTGATTACGGAACAATAATTGCGATTAATTAGTGTAAATGATTTAATGAGGCTAATTTGTCCATTTTTTAATGGTCAAAATAATTGTTCGCTTCGTCTCTGCCACAATGACTTTGCTTCTTTTTTAATTTCCTTTTTTTTTTTTTTGCACTGGCGGTAGATGGTGGCGGGGGTCTTTCGAAGTTGAAGAACTTTATAGAATATCACGATTGGGAACGGAATGGGTAAAAAAAGAAAATAACTATATAAAGTCGCCTTTAATAACAAAGTTTTAAAAAAAAACAGTAAATAGAAATGTTTAAAAAATATGAAAAAATATATACAGTGCTGTTCGATAAAAGTGACTCACCTGATTTTTTTTTACTCAATTTTCTCTTCTCCGATGAAACGAAAGTTGAGCTAAATTCAAAGGATAAGCAATCTAAAATCCGAAGAAGAAGCTTTGAAAGCTTTTTGAATTTAGCAGTAAGTACTGTCAAGCATCCGTTCAGTATAATGTTCTGGGGATGCTTTTCTTTTCATGGAACTGGTTTCTTAAAACCTATTGAAAAGACCCTCAGGAGCGAGCAGTACAAGAGAATTTTAGAGTCTTGTTTGCTCCCTTCTGCTGAAAGGGTGCAAATCGACTCCACCAAACTCATTTTTATGCAGGATAATGCTCCCTGTCACAAATCAAAATTGATGAAGGATTACTTTGATGAGAAGCAGGTGAGTGTTATGACATGGCCGCCCCAATCTCCTGACCTCAACCATATAGAAAACTTATGGAGCATTATAAAGTACAGGCTCTCGAGAAAGCAATTGAGCAACAAAGAGGATTTGATTGTGAATTTCATATCCGAATGGAATTCAATGCTTGGAGATGAGATTTGCCAGAACCTAATCAAGTCAATGCCAAAAAGAGTTGAAAAGGTTATTCAAAATAAAGGAGGACCCATAGATTATTAAATATTTTGAACTATATTACCTATTATAAATAAATTATACCTCTATTATTCTTTATTTAAAGCTGTTCGGTTATGTTTCTATTGATTACTAGTTGCAGGAAATAAGTGAGTCACTTTTTTTGCACATAGTTTTTTTCCCCTAAATCTCATTTATATCCAAAATTATAATTACCAATTGAATACCTTAAGGTGAGTAAACTTTATTAATAGGTGGTCGAGAACGGGCCTTTTTATTAATAAGATTAAAAATTAGTTTGACCCCAAAAACAAATTTTTAAGTAAAAAAAAATCAGCTGAGTCACTTTTATTGAACAGCACTGTATTTGTTTTCGAATTTATTTTATTTATTTATTTTTTTTTTTTGGTGTGGGGTTGCTGAGTTTAATTTGTACATTGAAGGATTATAACTCGATAAAAATTCCTCATAGGAATCTGAAGAAATCTGTGATTTGAAACGGAGCTCTGTACCCTGAAACCGATAGCCATTGCCTAAGAAGAATATTTTGTTGAGATAAATAACGTCAAAGGAAAATAATTCTTTTCGTTCCAAAATGAAATACATCCGGTTCTAAGTACCAAAAATTGTGAATAAACTTTTTTACTAGGTGATCGGGAAGGGGTCTTTATATGAGTAAGATTAAAAATTAGTTTCACCCAAAAAACAATAGGCGAAAAAAGATTTTAAGTAAAAAAAAATCTGGTGAGTCACTTTTATCGAACAGCCCTCTATGTGTTCGGAAAGCAACTGCATTTTATCTGAAAGCATATAACAAGTAATGTAAATACAATTTATTCAAATATTATCGATCAAAAATCAAATCGCATTTGTCGTTAAGGACTGCAAATGAGCGGGAAGACAAACTTTCGATTCGACGTCTGAAAAAAATCGTTTTACGACGAAAATACTTGAAAGAATGTTTTCAACTTCATAGCGAATGCTGGACGATGTGCTCGCGGATGAAGAAGAGACTCGAGTCGCCGGTGATGTTGTTCTACAGAAGGATGCAGAGGATTTCGTGGACTGAACGTGTGAGCAAAGATGAGGTCTTTGGCGAGGATGCAGACAAGGAGGAGGCTCATGCTTAACATCAAGAAGAGGCAGCTGAAGTTCCTGGGACACATAATGAGGAAGAAGGGTCTGGAGAATCTGATACTCACGAGTCGAATTGAGGGAAAGAGAGACAAGGGAAAGCAGCGCGGGTTTGAGAAGGGGGGGTGGCAGAACGTGGTCTGGCGGAGAGAGAAGAGGGAAGGAACTTGTTGAGAGCTGCAAGGGATAGAGGGAGGTGGAAGGCTGTGATTGCTTACGTCCTGAAAGGACATGGCATATGAAAACAAAGAAGTGTCTGTCATTTATTAAAATTTGGAGTGACCCTAAAAATGAAATTCTGTAGATTCTAAATTCTTTGACTATGGAGGACATGGAAGAATATTCCATATTATCTATTTTTTTTTATTCATTTTATTATTTTTAATTTCACCGATATAAAATGAGTTAAGCAGATACACAATGGTAGAAAAGGGTGTAAAACAAAGGCTGTGTCTTCTGACCTGATTTGTTCAACCTATAGGAGGAGGCAATTCTGTGGAGAATTACAAATTCTGCTAGAATTTGCTGTTGGCGGTCACGATCTTAACAACATAAGATATGCAGATGGTAGTGTTGATATCAAGTTACTGCAACTTTAACTATCTACCTCCTTCCGATATCGTCCTGGGTATGACGATAAACTACGCCCGTGTCCTGGGCATGACGATAAACTACGTCCGTGTCTTGGGTAAGACGATAAACAACATCCGCGTCCTTGGTAAAACGATGAACTGCATCTGCGTCCTGGGTAAGACGATAAACTACATCGGCGTCCTGGGTAAGACGATAAACAACATCTGCATCCTGGGTAAGACGATAAACTACATCCGCGTCCTGGGTAAGACGATAAACTACATCCGCGTCCTGGGTAAGACGATGAACTGCATCCGCGTTCTGGGTAAGACGATGAACTACATCCGCGTCCTAGGTAAGACGATGAACTACATCCGCGTCCTGGGTAAGACGGTAAACTACGTCCAACAGCAAGGCGTCTGATCAGGAGGTTTTGAGGAGTGTAGAACCATCTCTTGATCGCTGGTGTTCCCAAGTTCAACCTGGCCCGGGGTGGTAGCACTTGTTAGGGTCCCAGCAATGGGCAAATAGTTAACGCCGAAGTTGAGGTAAAATTACTATGAAAGTGTGAAAATAAGTTTTAATACCAGAAATACTTTGTAAAAAATTATTACCAGCAATAAATTTTTTAAGAAAAAAAAACTATTATCAGTAATACATTTAAAAAAAAAAAAACTATTACCAACAATACATTTTTGAAAAAAAAATATTACCGGCAATACTTTTTTGAAAAAAATATTACCAGCTATACATTTTGGGAGGAAAGAAATATTACAAGAAATAGATTTTTGACAAAACAAAATATTATCAGCAATAAAATTTTGTCGGCATTAAATAACCCATTGAGGTGGATATGCGGTTAAACAGACCAAACTAACCATTCCTTCCGATTCATTTTGAAAATGGATTGTCAGGAACAACATGCAACAGAAAACACAACAGGATATTGAGTTGAAACGTTATTCCGTTTTATCTATATAATAAATGCGAATGTCAGTGTCACTGTGTCACTCATTTTCAATTAAAGAAACACAACTATTTAACTTTCAATAGCACATCTTCTTATATATAATAAATGCGAATGTCATTCTGTCATGGTGTCACACTTTTCAACTTTACTCCTAGAGACCGTAGCCCAACATATACCATTTTGGTATCAGGCTGACTCTGTGAGCAAATTAGAACATTCCTAGACGAATCCGGACCCACAATCCTAATTGTAGGTCCGTACCCCCTCATGGTGCAAAAAGTATCCAGTTGCAGCTACAACAGTTGACCTTGAAGAGGTCAAGATAATAGTGATCAGAGAAGACTCCTCTGTGTGTTTCCATATCAGTAATCTCTTTCAAAATTCTTCTTTCAGAATTGGCAGTCAAATTACCTATTGATTCTGTATTTGGCAAAGAGTCTATTTAATTTTTTTGTTTTTTTTTATTGTTTTTACTTTTCATTTTATTCAGTTTCACTTTGCTTCGATTTTTGATTTGAAATGTCTTGGGTATTTTATTTATACTCTATACCCTATTTTCTTTAGATTATTTGCATTATTCGGACTGTTATCCTCATTTTTATTGCCATATTCACGTTTCGGCCGTTGTACGCCCCGGCCTTCTTCAGGTGATTGGAATTTCGAACCGGACCCTTTATTTCGTCCACCAGGGTAGATTGTTCTAGCTCCAGGTGCCATGCCTCTTCTGGATGTCTCAGTTATATCCCTTTAAATCAGCTCTTCCAAGTTTTTGGCCTGGTATTGAACACACGACACTTTGGGTCTAGTCACTAAATCTAACCAACGTCCTTATCCACTGAACCATAAGAAATTACTAGTCCAGTCCAGTCCAACAAAAACCGGTGTTGAAGGCAGATATTGCAGAGATTTCTCCATCACCTATAAACTAACCCAGATCATCGGAGAACCTAGCCAGGTTACGGACACGACGGGACATCATGTGACTCTCGTCGACTTCTTCCTAAACTCCTACCCTGATGAATGCGAATCAAAAGATTTACCGACATTAGGCACGTCAGACCATTCCCTAAAAAGTGTCCACCTTGATGCCAACACTTTTTGGATCTTTTCTGGAATGGAGAGTTTTATACCCCCAGAAATCTCTGCAAAAAAACAGACATAACTCACCGAAACCACTAATATCTATCGCAAGGAGCGAAGTAGTTCGGCCCCCACAGAACTGCCGCAATCACTGCAAAAAAGCTCTAGAAAATGCCAAGGGCAGTTATGCTCGAGCATTCCAGACCATGGTGGAAAAGAAACAAACTGAATCTCGTTAATTCTGGAAGATCACGGCTCTCCACATCTTCCTGCCTCTTGTAGCTCTTATTAAGTTTTCTTTTTGTTTTTTCTCACAAACCCTGTTCTGCCATCCATTTGCACAAGTCCATCACGTATGTTACGCACTGCTTTCCTCTGTCCCCCTTTACCGCAATCTGTCCTGTGAGTATCAGATTTTCCAAGCCCTCTTTCCTCATTACTTACCCGGGAAATTTCAACTGCCTCATTCTGGTGTTAAGTATAAGTTTCCTTTTTGTTTCCATTCTCTCCATAACCTCACAAGTTCGGTTCGTGGTTCGTGGTATCCTCAACATTTTTCTGTAGAACCACATTTCTGCTACTTCAGCTCTCTTCATATTTGAGGAGATTGTCCAGCATTCGCTGCCAAACAGGAGGACCGTTATCACATAGCTCTTATAAAATTGACCGCGTGACGCAAGAATACATTACAGAGTAGAAAAATAGCACAGCCTGATACATCCCAAAGGTGGCATGTCGTAATCAAAAAATATCTTTGTCTGTCATTTCACCCCATGCAAGCCGATAAACGCACTAAGAGACAAGTGATGCGAAGACTTTAGTGCGGAGGAAGGACATTAAAAGAGTAGGATTCAGGAATACAGAAAATTGAGATTAGCGTTACATTTAAATTTTTGAAGATTGTAGGTGACATGAACACAAGGAACCGGAAGAGAACTCAAGGGGCAAGAAGTGCGAGGAAAGAAACTATCAGAATAGAAATTCCGGTTACAACTAGCTATTTTAACAGTGAAACCATGAGACCCATTTGGAGAGCGATATTTATTTTTTATTTGGTACAAGGCCAAAGTGGGGAATGGGAAAAAAATGGATGGTCTTCTTCTGTCTTATAATTAAACTTGGCCCAAACCTAACACAATATTCCTTACACCAAAACAACACATTATTAATTAACATTACAGTCACCGTAATACCTCTGAATCTCTATGAAGTCCAAAATAATTCCCAAGTGTATAATTTCTACCATAGAGTAATGTAATATTTATTTTGAAAATACAAAAATGTGGCACAAGGCCCAAAGGGGGTATAGGGAAGGATGGTTTTCAGTCTGGCTTATCTTAAATTTGGCTAGCCACAATCACTGGCCCAAGCATGCCAATATACCTTACACCGAAACAACACATTATTAATTAACATTCTCACTCCAGCCACCATAAACCCCGGAAGTCCTAACTATTCTCCATATGTACAATTCTGTTGTATCCTTAAAGAGGTGACATACAGACAAATGTGCTACTCGAGTGAAAAAACTGCAACACACGCGTAGATGAAATAAGAGAGGTTTATTGCAAAAGAGAATACACCACTGAAAGACAGCGAATCGGGTGGCTTTTCTCGAAGCAAAAACATCCAGATATATCTTGCGCTCACTATATATAGCTACTGATATAGTCAGTCCACATAGGCGATAAGGAGTGTGGTACATTCCATTACAATACCATCCCCCTGAGCTAATTTTCCAATGGAATTTTGCTCAGTACCTCTTCTTTTGGGGGTCAGGACATAACTGTTTGACTTTTTTCCTCTTCTTAATACTTTTCTGTCTAACAAGCACAAGAAATTCTTGTCTGTAGGGGGAGTGGAATAAAACAACAAATTAAAAAATTCTAAACCCCAATGTGTATTAACAATATGAAAGCTCATTATTTACGACTGCAATGAAAATATTTATAGAAAAGACAGAGGGAAGCCACGGTGGGAAAGTGACTGAAGTTGAGATGTCAGATACATCAATTACATTAGATATCCTTCTATGAATATTGTCGAGAATTTCGATATATATATATATATATATATATATATATATATATATATATATATATTCGAAATATCTCGAAAAGATAGCTTATTCCCAAATTCTCGCTTGACGAGGAAGCGTGACCAGACACCTTAACTCAACATAATTTCAAAAATTATATTAGGGGTCTCGGCTCTCGCTTTTGAAACGTGAGAACTCTTATGTAGCGAAGGAATCATATTTTTAAAACAAAAAATATTATAATATAAGCTCTACTTCTGTATGGAGCACTGTCTTTTTGAAAATCAAAGCAAAAATACTAAGGAACACCGGATTATTTACCTAACGTGTTCTTTCCTATTTTTCTGCATACCTGCATATATATATATATATATATATATATATATATATATATATATATATGTGTGTGTGTGTGTGTGTGTGTGTGTGTGTGTGTGTGTGTGTGTGTATGTGTGTAACAGGAGCACCAGACCAGATATGGCAACAGTATTCAATGCACGGACGAATGGTAGATTTGTAAATGTACAAGATGGACTCTGACGAGAAAAAACTTCTGGCACGACACAGTGAACCAACTTTACTAGTAGCTAATCTAGCAATTGATTCAATATAATCACTTTACTTCATATCAGTGGAAATCATGCGACCAAGAAGATTGGTGAAAGACAAAAAATGTTCTCTATAGAAATTTTTGTTTTGAGAATCTGGTTTCGAAAGAAAAGTTTAGATTTAGTTTTGGTATATATTTTGTCACCCGCTTCCTTAACGTTAGCCCCTGGTGAGGTGAGTTTTTTTTTAAAGATATTCTAACATTTAATGCTTCAAAATGTATTATAACTAAGCAATAACAAGTTGGCGTTTGAATTATAAAGTCATATTTTCTTAGCTTCCATCTGAAACACGGGCACGTGGCCTACTGTTTAGAACGTTCACATTCTGATCATGAGACCCGGGTTCGAATTTCATCGTTTTCGATTTGTCAAGAAGGAGACTTCCTGATGTTATTGTACTGGAGGGGGTCAATCCCAGCGTGCGGCACCTTTGGAAAGTGCCTGAAATCATACCACGGGTTGAGGGCTTTGAAGGTGCTGGCCTTGTTCGAATTGCTGATCACACTAGATAACACGCTCTTTCCCAGAAACTGTAAATGTAAAGGTCTTCTCAGCATAGTTGCAGCCACATATAAAGAAGGCTATAGAACCCACTCTGTATCTGCTATGTGGGTGTTGAACAAACATAAATGTGCCTGAGCAAGCGTCTGCAATAGTGATTGTCTAACAGACGGTTATTCTCGAATACGAGTGGCCAGCTATACATACATATATACATCTCAAACGAAGGTAATAGGGAAGGCATATCTCTGTGTAAACTAACAACCGGATTACCCTTACGTCCGTGTTTCATAAACATTTTTCATGTCGCTGTAGTGTTGCAATTTGATTGTTAAGTGTCATGAGTTATTAGCAAAATGGACAACATGCAAATTACAAATTGGAGATACCAAAATCAAACAGTTAAAACAATTTAGATATGACCGAAGCTTTTTTAACAATAGACGGAAAGTTTTTTTTTATTTTTATTTTTTTACAGTAAGGTTCAGCCTGTACAAGGCCTGGTGGCTACTAGGTTATGTTAAGGGGTAGTTCATATGGATAGGCGAGGAAGATAACGGTTTACTGTACACTTGAAGAGGTCAAGATTGTAGTGACCGGGGAGACATTCTCTTGGTAGTCTGCTCCACACGGCAATGGCTCGCCGGAAGAAGCTGTTTGAGTGGAATTGGCATGGCTGATTCTAGGTGGGACCAGGAGATGTAGTTTGTCCGAGCGCTTTCCATGGGAGTAGCGATAGAGCAGTAAGAGAGAGAGAGAGAGAGAGGTTGGTGAGTAGAAAATAATTCTTCTCCAACATGAACTCAGAGGCGCTTTTGAACGCCATCGAGACCGGAAAGTGAGGTTTGGAAAGATCCTGGGCTAGCAAAATATGCTTTCCAAAAACTAAGCAAAATATTAAGAAACAGGAAAATATCGTTAGAAGCAAAGAAAAGGTCATTGAACTGATATTTAATATCAGTCTTATATGAAAGTGGATGCTGGTCAATCTCTTCACAGATGAAGAAGAAACTTGAAACAACAGAAATGTGGTTCTACAGAAGGATGCTGAGAATATTACAGACCAAATATGTTTTCAACGATGAATTTCTAGAGACAATGGCAAGAAGAAGGACACTTATACTCGACATCAGAAAGGGAGAGTTGAAATTTGTAGGGCACACAATGGTAAAAGAGGGCTTGAAGACTTTGATACACTCACAGGAAAGAAGAAGAAGAAGAAGAAGAAGAAGAAGAAGAAGAAGAAGAAGAAGAAGAAGAAGAAGAAGAAGAAGAAGAAGAAGAAGAAGAAAGTGCTGAAAACCTGAATTCGATTCGGCTCTAGACTGGAAAATAATACTGAACCAGACATCCATCAAAGCAAATATAAAGAGAGGTTTGCTTTGTCTTACGAAAGTTACAGGAGTTAGTCAGATACAAAGCACTGAAATATTTCCTGAATAAAGTCATGCTTCCACAAAACTCATCATTGGCCGAATTGATTCTGATCAAAACATAAACATTACTATTTTGAGTCCCCTAACGTGGCCCGTATTTTGTGCAGGTCTGCCATTGACACTAAAATATTACATCACCATCGCAGGGGCGACCGCTAAATTAAATTACAGATAAAAAAAAATACATACTTCACAAAACTCCTCCTGGGGTTTTGGAGATAGACTGATATGACCACGTATTTTCTGAACCTATATTACTCAAGGTACTTGAATAAGTATATTTCATTTTGATAAAAGGGGTTTCTTGGGGCACACTCCTACATTTAATTTTTTTTCCTTTCGATTTAAATTAAATTTAGATTTGAGCAAATGAATGACTCTTATTCTCTAAATTTGGGGGAAATAATTTCGTGCCTTTTTCTAGGGCATTATTGGCAAATGAATGAAACAGAATCCACTGAAATTCGAACTTGCCAAGCCGATTTCACTTTCTGCGCTAGTAACCATTACATGACATCTAAACTGACCTAAACTCTGATTAAAATATATCTACATTCGTTTACAGACCAGAAGCGACTGTGTTTTTTTTATTGTTTTTTTTTTGGGGGGGGGGTCGCTCGCCCCGACCCCAAAATGACGTATAGCAATATGGACACAGAGACGAAGTGCTTTGCATTTAAGATTAATGCTTTAGATGCAATTGCTTAACTTTACGAAATAATATATCAACTCAGCTTTCAGTGAATGTTAAAAGTTTTGAACTGAGTTTTACCTTCCTGATTTTAAAACTTTGAATACTGGCTCAAGTTTGTGACAGGATTTTAAAACTGTCAGGCAAAAGAATTTGGTCTTAAGTGAGCAACATGGCCGCCGACGTCTTTGTCTTCGTTGACACTCTAATTGTCTAATCAAATAGACGCAATCTAATTAAGCTTTCTCCATTTTCCACACAGGCCAGATTACTAAGTGAAGACGTTCTTACTCGGCCATCTTCGAAGTACACCCCACCCGTCCTCGTTTCTGCGTCAGTGTTACTCGTGTTTTGTGCAGAGACATAAAATGCCGTTTGGTGAATCTCTTGAAAAGGAAGAGTGCACGCTAAATAAAAACAATCGAATTAGAAGCCACGTTTGGAGCGAACTGCTGATCAGATTATTTGCTTTGGTGAAAAAGAGAGAACAGAGGAAAAAGGAATAGAGTGAAAGAAAGTGAAAAAACAGAAAGAAAGAAAGAAAGAAAGAAAGAAAGATGGCACGAAAGGAAAGAAATATAGCACGAAAGAAAGAAAGAAAGAAAGAAAGATGGCACGAAAGGAAAGAAATATAGCACGAAAGAAAGAAAGAAAGAAAGATGGCACGAAAGGAAAGAAATATAGCAAGAAAGAAAGAAAGAAAGAAAGATGGCACGAAAGGAAAGAAATCTAGCACGAAAGAAAGAAAGAAAGAAAGATGGCACGAAAGGAAAGAAATATAGCACGAAAGAAAGAAAGAAAGAAAGATGGCAAGAAAGGAAAGAAATATAGCACGAAAGAAAGAAAGAAAGAAAGAAAGAAAGATGGCACGAAAGGAAAGAAATATAGCACGAAAGAAAGAAAGAAGGAAAGAAAGAAAGAAAGATGGCACGAAAGGAAAGAAATATAGCAAGAAAGAAAGAAAGGAAGAAAGAAAGATGGCACGAAAGGAAAGAAATATAACAAGAAAGAAAAAAGAAGGAAACAAAGAAAGAAAGATGGCACGAAAGGAAAGAAATATAGCAAGAAAGAAAGATAGAAGGAAAGAAAGAAAGATGGCACAAAAGGAAAGAAATATAGCACGAAAGAAAGAAAGAAGGAAAGAAAGAAAGAAAGATGGCACGAAAGGAAAGAAATATTGCACGAAAGAAAGAAAGAAAGAAAGAAAGAAAGATGGCACGAAAGGAAAGAAATATAACAAGAAAGAAAGAAAGAAGGACAGAAAGAAAGAAAGATGACACGAAAGGTAAGAAATATAGCACGAAAGAAGAAAAAAAGAAGGAAAGAAAGAAAGAAAGATGGCACGAAAGGAAAGAAATATAGCAAGAAAGAAAGAAAGAAAGAAAGAAAGATGGCACGAAAGGTAAGAAATATAGCACGAAAGAAAGAAAGAAGGAAAGAAAGAAAGAAAGAAAGATGGCACGAAGGGAAAGAAATATAACAAGAAAGAAAGAAAGAAAGAAAGAAAGATGGCACGAAAGGAAAGAAATATAGCACGAAAGAAAGAAAGAAAGATGGCACGAAAGGAAAGAAATATAGCACGAAAGAAAGAAAGATGGCACGAAAGGAAAGAAATATTGCACGAAAGAAAGAAAGAAAGAAAGATGGCACGAAAGGAAAGAAATATAACGAGAAAGAAAGAAAGAAGGAAAGAAAGAAGGAAAGATGGCACGAAAGGTAAGAAATATATCACGAAAGAAAGAAAGAAGGAAAGAAAGAAAGAAAGATGGCACGAAAGGAAAGAAATATAGCAAGAAAGAAAGAAAGAAAGATGGCACGAAAGGTAAGAAATATAGCACGAAAGAAAGAAAGAAAGAAAGAAGGAAAGAAAGAAAGATGGCAAGAAAGGAAAGAAATATAGCACGAAAGAAAGAAAGAAAGAAAGAAAGATGGCACAAAAGGAAAGAAATATAGCACGAAAGAAAGAAAGATGGCACGAAAGGAAAGAAATATTGCACGAAAGAAAGAAAGAAAGAAAGAAAGATGGCACGAAAGGAAAGAAATATAGCACGAAAGAAAGAAAGAAAGAAAGATGGCACGAAAGGAAAGAAATATAGCAAGAAAGAAAGAAAGAAAGAAAGATGGCACGAAAGGAAAGAAATATAGCACGAAAGAAAGAAAGAAAGAAAGATGGCACGAAAGGAAAGAAATATAGCACGAAAGAAAGAAAGAAAGAAAGATGGCAAGAAAGGAAAGAAATATAGCACGAAAGAAAGAAAGAAAGAAAGAAAGAAAGAAAGATGGCACGAAAGGAAAGAAATATAGCACGAAAGAAAGAAAGAAGGAAAGAAAGAAAGAAAGATGGCACGAAAGGAAAGAAATATAGCAAGAAAGAAAGAAAGGAAGAAAGAAAGATGGCACGAAAGGAAAGAAATATAACAAGAAAGAAAAAAGAAGGAAACAAAGAAAGAAAGATGGCACGAAAGGAAAGAAATATAGCAAGAAAGAAAGATAGAAGGAAAGAAAGAAAGATGGCACAAAAGGAAAGAAATATAGCACGAAAGAAAGAAAGAAGGAAAGAAAGAAAGAAAGATGGCACGAAAGGAAAGAAATATTGCACGAAAGAAAGAAAGAAAGAAAGAAAGAAAGAAAGAAAGATGGCACGAAAGGAAAGAAATATGACAAGAAAGAAAGAAAGAAGGAAAGAAAGAAAGAAAGAAAGAAAGATGGCACGAAAGGAAAGAAATATAGCACGAAAGAAAGAAAGAAAGAAAGAAAGATGGCACGAAAGGAAAGAAATATTGCACGAAAGAAAGAAAGAAAGAAAGAAAGAAAGATGGCACGAAAGGAAAGAAATATAACAAGAAAGAAAGAAAGAAGGACAGAAAGAAAGAAAGATGACACGAAAGGTAAGAAATATAGCACGAAAGAAGAAAAAAAGAAGGAAAGAAAGAAAGAAAGATGGCACGAAAGGAAAGAAATATAGCAAGAAAGAAAGAAAGAAAGAAAGATGGCACGAAAGGTAAGAAATATAGCACGAAAGAAAGAAAGAAGGAAAGAAAGAAAGAAAGATGGCACGAAGGGAAAGAAATATAACAAGAAAGAAAGAAAGAAAGAAAGAAAGAAAGATGGCACGAAAGGAAAGAAATATAGCACGAAAGAAAGAAAGATGGCACGAAAGGAAAGAAATATTGCACGAAAGAAAGAAAGAAAGAAAGATGGCACGAAAGGAAAGAAATATAACGAGAAAGAAAGAAAGAAGGAAAGAAAGAAGGAAAGATGGCACGAAAGGTAAGAAATATATCACGAAAGAAAGAAAGAAGGAAAGAAAGAAAGAAAGATGGCACGAAAGGAAAGAAATATAGCAAGAAAGAAAGAAAGAAAGATGGCACGAAAGGTAAGAAATATAGCACGAAAGAAAGAAAGAAAGAAAGAAGGAAAGAAAGAAAGATGGCAAGAAAGGAAAGAAATATAGCACGAAAGAAAGAAAGAAAGAAAGAAAGATGGCACGAAAGGAAAGAAATATAGCACGAAAGAAAGAAAGATGGCACGAAAGGAAAGAAATATTGCACGAAAGAAAGAAAGAAAGAAAGAAAGAAAGATGGCACGAAAGGAAAGAAATATAACAAGAAAGCAAGAAAGAAGGAAAGAAAGAAAGAAAGATGGCACGAAAGGTAAGAAATATAGCACGAAAGAAAGAAAGAAGGAAAGAAAGGAAAAAAGATGGCACGAAAGGAAAGAAATATAACAAGAAAGAAAGAAAGAAGGAAAGAAAGAAAGATGGCACGAAAGGTAAGAAATATAGCACGAAAGAAAGAAAGAAGGAAAGAAAGAAAAAAAGATGGCACGAAAGGAAAGAAATATAACAAGAAAGAAAGAAAGAAGGAAAGAAAGAAAGATGGCACGAAAGGTAAGAAATATAGCACGAAAGAAAGAAAGAAGGAAAGAAAGAAAGAAAGATGGCACGAAAGGAAAGAAATATAACAAGAAAGAAAGAAAGAAAGATGGCACAAAAGGAAAGAAATATAACAAGAAAGAAAGACGGCACGAAAGGAAAGAAATATTGCACGAAAGAAAGAAAGAAAGAAAGATGGCACGAAAGGAAAGAAATATAACAAGAAAGAAAGAAAGAAGGAAAGAAAGAAGGAAAGATGGCACGAAAGGTAAGAAATATAGCACGAAAGAAAGAAAGAAGGAAAGAAAGAAAGAAAGATGGCACGAAAGGAAAGAAATATAACAAGAAAGAAAGAAAGATGGCACGAAAGGAAAGAAATATAACAAGAAAGAAAGAAAGAAGGAAAGAAAGAAAGAAAGATGGCACGAAAGGTAAGAAATATAGCACGAAAGAAAGAAAGAAGGAAAGAAAGAAAGAAAGATGGCACGAAAGGAAAGAAATATAGCAAGAAAGAAAGAAAGAAAGAAAGAAAGAAAGAAAGAAAGATGGCACGAAAGGAAAGAAATATAACAAGAAAGAAAGAAAGAAAGAAAGATGGCACGAAAGGAAAGAAATATAACAAGAAAGAAAGAAAGAAAGAAAGAAAGATGGCACGAAAGGAAAAAATATTGCACGAAAGAAAGAAAGAAAGAAAGAAAGATGGCACGTAAGGAAAGAAATATAACAAGAAAGAAAGAAGGAAAGAAAGAAAGAAAGATGGCACGAAAGGTAAGAAATATAGCACGAAAGAAAGAAAGAAGGAAAGAAAGAAAGAAAGATGGCACGGAAGGAAAGAAATATAGCAAGAAAGAAAGAAAGAAAGAAAGATGGCACGAAAGGTAAGAAATATAGCACGAAAGAATGAAAGAAAGAAAGAAGGAAAGAAAGAAAGAAAGATGGCAAGAAAGGAAAGAAATATAGCAAGAAAGAAAGGAAGAAAGATGGCACGAAAGGAAAGAAATATAGCACGAAAGAAAGAAAGAAAGAAAGATAGCACGAAAGGAAAGAAATATAGCACGAAAGAAAGAAAGATGGCACGAAAGGAAAGAAATATTGCACGAAAGAAAGAAAGAAAGAAAGATGGCACGAAAGGAAAGAAATATAACAAGAAAGAAAGAAAGAAAGATGGCACGAAAGGTAAGAAATATAGCACGAAAGAAAGAAAGAAGGAAAGAAAGAAAGAAAGATGGCACGAAAGGAAAGAAATATAGCAAGAAAGAAAGAATGAAAGATGGCACGAAAGGTAAGAAATATAGCACGAAAGAAAGAAAGAAAGAAAGAAAGAAGGAAAGAAAGAAAGATGGCAAGAAAGGAAAGAAATATAGCAAGAAAGAAAGAAAGAAAGAAAGAAAGAAAGATGGCACGAAAGGAAAGAAATATTGCACGAAAGAAAGAAAGAAAGAAAGAAAGATGGCACGAAAGGAAAGAAATATAACAAGAAAGAAAGAAAGAAGGAAAGAAAGAAAGAAAGATGGCACGAAAGGAAAGAAATATAGCAAGAAAGAAAGAAAGAAGGAAAGAAAGAAAGAAAGATGGCACGAAAGGAAAAAAATATAGCAAGAAAGAAAGAAAGAAAGAAAGAAAGAATGATGGCACGAAAGGAAAGAAATATAGCAAGAAAGAAAGAAAGAAAGAAAGAAAGATGGCACGAAAGATAAGAAATATAGCACGAAAGAAATATAGCACGAAAGAAAGAAAGAAAGAAAGATGGCAAGAAAGGAAAGAAATATGGCACGAAAGAAAGAAAGAAAGTCAGATAATACAAAAGGAAATATAACACCAAGGAAATAAATAATGAAAGAAAGAATAATGAAAAGAAAGCTACAAAGATAGCACTTAAAGAAAAAGAAAGAAATCATCTAAAGAAAAAAAGAAAAAGAAAGAAATATAGAAACAAAAGGAAGAAAGGAAAAGAAAGAAAGATATCACCAAAAGAACAAGAGAAAAAAGAAAGGTAGCATCTAAAGAAAAAAAAAAAAAAAAAGAAAGATGACACCAAAAGAAAGAAAAAAAATGAAAGAAAAATAGCATTTTAAAATTAAGGAAAAAGAAAGATAGCACCAAAGGAAAGTAAGAAAAAGAAAGAAAGATAGCAACTAAAAAAAAAAGAAAAAAGGGAGAAAGATTGCACCAAAAGAAAAACGAGATGAAGATAACAGTTAAAGAATGGAAAACGATAGAAAGCTTGCACCTAAAGAAAAAAGACAGAATGATAGCACCAAAAGAAAAAAAGAAAATCAAAGATGGTACCTAAAGAAAGAAAGGATGAAGAAAAAGGATATCACCGAAAGAACTAAAGAAAATAGAAAGAAAGGTTATCAAAATGAAAAAAGAAAAAAAGAAAGAAAAATCGCACGTAAAAAAAGAAAGAAAAAAAGAAAGATAGCACGCTGAAAGGAAAGAAAGAAACAGAGAAAAAACAAAGATAGCGCGAAAAGAAAGAACGAATGTACCAAAATGAAGAATGAGAAAAAGAAATAAAGGTAGAGTCTAAAGAAAGAAAGAAAAAAGAATGTACCAAAACGAAGAATGAGAAAAAGAAAGAAAGATAGCATCTAAAGAATGAAAGACAGAAAGAAGAAAGAAACATTTCATCTAAAGAAAGAAAGAAAAAAAGAAAGAATGTACCAAAATGAAGAATGAGAAAAAGAAAGAAAGATAGCATCTAAAGAATGAAAGACAGAAAGAAGAAAGAAACATTTCATCTAAAGAAAGAAAGAAAAAAAGAAAGAATGAACCAAAATGAAGAATGAGAAAAAGAAAGAAAGATAGCATCTAAAGAAAGAAAGAAAAAAAGAAAGAAAGCTAGCACCAAAATAAAGAATTACCAGTAACAAGTAAGAAAGTAGGAAAGAAAGAAACAAAAAGCAAAAGAAAACATTGCACTTAAAAAAAGAACAAAGAAAGTAACCAACAAAATAAAGAAGAAAAAAGAAACATAGGAACTCAAGAAAGAAAAAAAAAGAAAGATAGCACCAAAATAATGCAAGAATTAACGATAACAACAACGAAAGCAGGAAAAGAAACAAAGAATTTTAAAAAATATATCATTAAAAGAAAGAAAGAAGGAAACAAAGGTTATATATGCAGAAATAAAGAAAGGAACAAAGATTGCTTGATTAATTCATTCGTTTGATTTTAGGGAGTATGAACATTTTGCAAGTTATTTTAAGGACAGAAATGACGTTTAGACTGTAAGAATTTTTCGGTGATAACAATTTACAAGTGCTACTAATTAACCCATAGTTGAGGATAAAAGAAGTGGATTCATAATTTTCGCAAGGTTATCTACGCGAATGTGACGAACTCGAGTGAATTTGGAATTCAGCTTTTCGATTTGCAATTCCGAGCCATTATCCATTACACCACCCGCACATCCAAGCATCTATCTCGGTAACTAACTTCGCTGATCGCACAAAAACCGGTGTTAGTTAACAAAGAAAAAAGAAAGAAATTACGAAATATAGCCCGAGAAAAAAAAAGAAAGAAATGTGGCACGAGAAGAAAGAAAGAAAAAAGAAAGAAATATAGCACGAGAAAAAAAGAAAGAAAAACAGCCCGAGAAGAAAGAAAGAAAGAAAGAAAGAAAGAAAGAAGGAAATATAGCACGAGAAAAAACAAAGAAAAATAAAGAAATATAGCCCGAGGAGAAAGAAAGAAAGAAAGAAAGAAAGAAAGAAAGAAAGAAAGAAAGAAAGAAAGAAAGAAAGAAAGAAAGAAAGAAAGAAAAATAAAGCTAGAAATAATAACCCGAGAAGAAAGAAAAAATATAGCCTGGAAAGAAAGAAAGAAAGAAAGAAAGAAAGAAAGAAAGAAAGAAAGAAAGAATGAAAGAAAGAAAGAAAGAAAGAAAGAAAGAAAGAAAGAAAGAAATATAGCCTTGAAAGAAAGAAAGAAAGAAAGAAAGAAATATATATATCCCGAGAAGAAAGAAAGCATGAAAAGAAAACGGCACAAAAAGAGACAGCACGAGAAAAAAGGAAGAAAGAATGAACGAAATATAACACGAAAAAGAGAAAAAAAGAACGCAAGAAAAAAAGAAAAAAACAAAGAAAGAAGATAGTACGAAAAGAAAGAAAGAAAAACAGAAAAAGGAAGAAATAAGGAAAGTGTGACCCGAAAGGAAGAAAGCGAGAAAAAGGTAAAAGCAAAATATTGGAAATAATGTCGAGTATATGGAAGAAAAAAAGAGTAAAAGTTAGTTAGTTAGTTAGATAGATAGATAGATAGATAGATAGATAGATAGATAGATAGACAGCCAGCCAGCCAGCCAGCCAGCCAGACAAACTGAAGCCACGCGAGAAAAGAGCAACGTGTTTATTTGGTGTCCGCCATTTTGGGATACAAAGAAAAAAGCTAAAATGTTTTAACAAACAATACCAGGCGATGGTGACGGTGAGCGCCATAAACAAAGTTAGAACTTTGAACGGAAAACCATTAATGCTCTATTATAGGGCGATCGAAATCTTGAACTCTCGACTCAACTGTGCGAGTTGATTGAGATATTTGTTTTGAGGAGGTCCTGTTTTTGTTATCTTCTAAGAGCCACGCGCCGTTCTCTCTCTCATCATCTCTCTTGTACATTTGGGAATATTGTGTTTCGTCGTACATATTTTTTTTAAATTTATTGTTTTCTTTTCTTGGTTTTAAGACGAGCCAAGAGCTCTTTTGGACATTCTTGGTTGTTGTCGAAATCGACTAAAAATCTGTAGACACTCAACGCAGAAGTTCGTTGCAAAATGCCTACAAGTTTACAAAACTTGTGAATTGCATACAATACACTCGAACAAGCCGACATTAAGTGACGCTTTTTGCATTTTCCGTCCGTTTTCCAAGGCAGCCAGGAACAATATGCCGACTCTTTATTTAATTTTTATTTTTGGTCTGTCTTCTTCGTACGCATGCAATTGCATACACATGTATATATATATATATGCATCTGCACATATGCATGTGATTATGCACCTAGCCATGTTCGTGCAAACTGAATATCTACACACATACATAACTCTTCCCAAAACAATTCCAGCAATTATACAAATATTCACATGTTTTTTCGAGCGTTAAGCTTCGACGACTGCATGTTCTCGATTCTTGTTTTCGTCTCACGTTCTTTGAACAAAACTCTTTGATACTGGATACTTGATTAAAAGCTCCAAAAACGGCCGTTATGGTTAATATTAAGTCAATCGCTATTTAGTGGCATCTGTTTATCGCTGGAGATAAAGGAAGTGCCCTGTTTAATCAAATCAGATTTTGAGACTGGATTGACCTCTTCAGATCGCAAGTCTGGGCAATGACATATGGATACCGGTTCGCTGCTCAAGTAACATGGCCCTTTTCTCGGCGTGTGGTCGTTTGAATCCTGTCGTACCGAAAAGATCGCATTACGTCCTATTCATTTTAGTTCTTGCAATTTTTGTAAAGTCATCAAGTGTTTTAGTTTCTGTTATTTAGTAGTGGTTTTTGTTTACGATTATGTAGCGTCAGTCCACAAGGTTCGAAGAAAAAATGATCCTCGCTAAAACCTATATGGTTTAGGTGCTAGAATCATTTTTAAGGATTGGCTTGAGAAGGAAGTTTTTGGTTGGTTATTTTTGTTTAGCGGCATATCAACACCTCTATGGGTTATTTAATACCAAAATCTTAATATTTGGAACATAATTTTATGGCTTCAACTAAATATATTTTGAATGCAATTGTATGCCTTCAACTACTGATAAAATGTATTGTTGGTCATTTTACTATAAATATGTATTTTTGGTTGGTTGATTTTGTTTAGCGGCATATCAGCACCTCTATGCGTTATTTAATGCCAAAATCTAAATATTTTGAACACAATTTTATGACATCAACTAAATATATCTTGAATGCAATTGTATGCCTTTAACTAGAGATAAAATGCATTGTTGGTTATTTTACTATAAATTTGTATTTTTGGTTGGTTGATTTTGTTTAGCGGCATAGCAACATCTCTATGGGTTATTTAATACCGAAATTTAAATATTTGCAACATAATTTTATGGCTTCAACTAAATATATTTAGAACGCAATTGTTTCACTTCAACTACAAATAAAATATTTTTTTTAGACATTTTGCTATAAAATGTATTTTGGTTATTCGGCTTGTTTTCAATATTTTTTCTTTTCTATTTTTTGCAGGTTATAGAGCATTCCTTTGAGAATAAAATGGCTACGTATGATGTCCAGCAACGAGTAAAACTCATTGAGGTTTCTTTTCCAATTAAAGATCAATTACTTAAACTCAGAGAAAATACTGTCAACATTTTAATGTCAGAGTATCTCCTATCGATGTCATGATTGGGAACCTGATCGCCTGGCTTGAAGGAACTGGATCAGTCGGCGATCTTCCGAGAAGAGGTCGTCAGCTCACTGTGGTAGCTGTTCGGCAGTGTGTCCGTGAGTATCCATCTGCTTCTACCTGTTGTCGCTCTGCTCAACTAGGCATCACCAGAACATCGATTCAGAAGATTCTGAATCTAGATTTAAAAATGTTTCCATGCAAGATTCAAATGCTTCAAACTTTACTACCCCAAGATATTCATGTGTTTGTAAAATTAATTTTGGTTTTATATCATTCAGTCTTTCGGTGACCAACCTTTAAACGTATTGCGGCTCTTTTTACATCAAAATTGTAATTTTGTTAATTTTACCATATATATTGTTACTAATGATACTATAAACGTGTATTGTTGGTAATTTTACTATGAATAGGTATTGTTGGTAATTTTTTATATAAAAATGTATTGTTGGTACTTTGCTTTAAATAGTGTTTTTTTTTTTTTAGGGATTCACTATTTGTCACTCAAGGACATATGGCACAGTGGATAAAGGCGTTGGTTAGATCCAGTAAGAGGACCCAAAGAGTGTGAGTTCAATACCTGGTTAAGGCGGTGGAGAACTTGGAGAGGGCAATTAACAGGAGATAACTGATAACTGACACCCATTAAACATGGCACGTGGAACTAGAACAGTCTACCCCAGTGAACGAAATAAAGGGTTCAGTTCGACATTCCAACAACCTGAAGAAGGCTGGAACGTACAACGGCCGAAACGTTGTAATGAATATGGCGACAAAGATGAGGACAATAGTCCGAATAATGTAAATAGTGCACCTGGATGGTGTTTTGCTCCTGTCATCGACAAATATTTCCTCTGATGTGAAGAAGTTATCAAACAATAAGACACAAATGCCCCATTAAATAATTTGCCATTTCTAACTGTATTTCATTTGTAGCAAGGAATTTGCATATTTGTTGATTGTGTTAATTGTTATCCTGTAGTAGAATAAAGTACCTAATTTAAATAATATAGCGTTAACTTCATTTTTTTTCCTTAAAATTCCAGACCAGGGCAGCCTTCTGGCCAAAGTAGTCTGAAATAGAGACAATTTGTTACAATACATTTGATATTATGGCCATCTTCCAAGGCAATGCATAGATTTCTGGCCCGTTCTCTCCAAAAGGTTGCCGACCCCTGGTCTAGAGGTAGTCGTACCTAACGACTATTTCTCCTGAAAGATGGAGGACGGATGTTAGAATGGTGTCGATGCGCATATTTTTCCTTTAATAAGATTTCTTGAGTATTCTACCTGTAGACGAAAATAAATATACTGTTTAATAAATGAATCGGAGCCTCTGCTCAAATGTGTTCCACCAAAAAAAAAACAACGTTTAAATGATAAATTCACTAGTTTAAAATCTATATTTATAATTCAATAATTCTTATTAGTTTATCTATAATTCTATTTATTTTTTCAAATTCTATAATTCTTATTCTATTATTCTAAATCTATAATTTTAATGCAATATGTGTAATTCATATTTACGTTTTATTCTTTAATTATAGGTTTTATTATATTTTTTACTTTTGATTGTTTAATTATAGATTTTGTTATTGTCAATTTTTAGATTTTATTCTTTAATTATAGATTTTTATTATAATTTTCATTTTTATTCTTTAATTATATACTTGTTATTATAAATTTTAACCATTTATTCTTCAATTATATATATGTTATTGTAATTTTTACATTTTAATCTTTAATTATAGATTTTGTTATTGTAATATTTTACGTTTTATTCTTTAATTATAGATTTTGTTATTTTAATTGTTACACTTTATTCTTTAATTTTATATTTTTTATTGTAATGTTTTACATTTTATTCCTTAATTATAGATTTTTTTATTATAATATTTTACGTTTTATTCTTTAATTATCGATTTTGTCATTTTAATTGTTATACCTTATTCTTTAATTTTAGAATTTTTTATTGTACATTTTTACATTTTATTCCTTAATTATAGATTTTCTTATTCTTATTCCAATCCTGATTGGACTGATACCTTCTACTGCCCTGTACTTGTAATCCATTCATTATTTTTTGCAGGATAATGAAAGAATATTTAGACCCTCTTTAAAATTTACCTGCCGTGTTCATTATTAAATACAATTCACTGAAATATGTTCAGTCTTCATTGTTCACCTCAGTTTTGTGCTGGACATTGCCAATATATCCATGATTTTAACGTAGGTTGAGGTTAGAAAGTTTTATTCCAGTTTAGATAACTTATCATTATGGCTTATACTAACAACCAGCAATGTGATTGAAGTCGAGATGAGAGGACAGGACAAAAACATTGTAGATTTTTCTTTGGATTTTGTCAATATTCTCTATATATACAACAGGAGCTCCAGACGATATGTGAGACCAATATTCAAAATAAGGACGAATGGTAGACTTATAAATATGCAATATAGATTTATAGGTCTACCATTCACCCATTTAGTGAATATTGCAGCCACAGCTGGATTGGTACTTCTGTGATATATTTAGATGCACTCGATAAAATGCAAAAAGAAGAATCTGCAATTTTATTGGTTTTGACCTGGTATCTCAGCTTCAGTCAGTTTCCCTGTGCCTTTTCTATAAATATTTTCTTGGTAATTGTTCTGATGAACTGATCTCTTTAGCGCAGTACTAGATTGGCGGAAAGGTCTCATTATTTTACAACTGAAATGGCTACATCTAACCGTAAGTTCTATGCTAATACCTTCTTACTTACATTATTTACATTACTCTGAGCGTTATCCTCATCTTTATTGCCATATTCACAACGTTTCGGCCGTTAGTAGATAAAGACGTTAGTTAGATCCAGTGACTAGACCAAAAGGATGTGAGTTCAATACCAGGTCACAATAGTCGTGAAGCAAAATTTGGAGGGGTAAGTTAAAGGGATATCCGTTAGAGGGATGGCAGTAGAACAATCTACACCAGTGGACGAAATAAAGGGTTCGATTCAAAATTCCAAACACCGGAAGAGGGCTGGAGCGTGTAACGGCCGAAACGTTGTGAATATGGCAATAAAGATGAGGATAACAGTACGAGTAATAATGCAAGTAATGATAATGCCTCATCGCAGAGATATAGACAGATAATAGCTTTTTCTCTCGCATTTCACGCCTATATAACCCTCTTCCTGATTCTTGATTTCCAGTCAACTGTGATCTCTATCTATAAAAGGCAGGATGTGTGTGTGTGTGTGTGTGTGTGTGTGTGTGTGTGTGTGTGTGTGTGTGTGTGTGTGTGTGTGTGTGCAACGAATGCACGGCCGCAATTTTCGACGGATTTGCACCAAAATTTACATGCACATGCTCCAAGTTAGTAGAAGTCCTTGCATTTCCCAACTCCCATCGATAGTGGAAATAATCGATTTTTCATGCTTCTACGGCAGTTTTCATGTAGTGTGCGGCCATTTTCTACTGGCCAAGAGTGAGAGCCTATACCTGGCTGCCACGAATAGGCAGGAAGATTCTACTGGCCAGCGTGAGAGCCAACAGCTGACTGACACGAATGTTAACTAGCATACTAGCATGCCAAAAAAATCGATAGCTGCATTCGTCACAAGTGGGAAAAATTTAAAGCTGCATGGCACTTTACTCCAATTGGCTCATTCGCTTGCTTAAACTCAACGTTGATTCTGATTCCGCACAACTGGGTTGGGTGTGAAAAAGTATTTGTTGTTAACATTCTTTTTTTCATTCGTTTTTTTTGCAGTTACGTGTCCTTTTTTTAAAGCTGATCGTTTTGTGTTCATTTTGTTTAGTTCTTTTTTCGTGACAGATTTAATGTTTAGTATAGAGCTTAGAAAAAATTCGCAGTGTGAGATAGGCAAGAAGTAAGGCATGTAGCAACATCAGCACGGAAAAGGGAACTACTTTAAAGGCAAGGAAGGGCAAAAATATTTGAAGTCAAGTGATAGCGATTGCTGTATGAGTCGTACGATTTTTTAATCAAGCGCCGGGCAACGCCGGGCCATGCTGCTAGTCTTCAATAATTTAAATGCAATTTAAATCGTTATCTTCTGTTTTCTTAATTTCTGTTCTTTTATTGTCTCTCTCCTGAAGAATGTTTTTCCTTTTTCTTATATTCTTTAACATTCAGTAACCCCTTATGAATTAGTGACTTTATTGCATTGGTTGGGGTGAAATGATTAATATATATATATATATATATATATATATATATATATATATATATATATATATATATATATATATATATATATATATAAAAACATGACACTATCGATATAGACTGAGCACACTACACTATGAAATGATTTTTTACACAGCTGATCTTCACACCATTATCCTACGTTCTGATCATTTCTAAATATCAATGCTGATGAAACAACTATATGGTTGCACCTGCGAAACTCTGTACGAAAGAAGATTGACAACTGTTCTCCTCTCTGACATAGCTTTAACATCATTGACGATAAACTACATCCAGCAGCAAGGCCTCTGATAGGAAGCTTGGAGGTTTTCAGGAGCGTGGAACCACCTCTTAATTACTTTGTTCCGTTGTCCACCCTCACCTGGAGTGGTGGCACCTGTTAGGGTCCCAGCTATGGGCAAATAGTCATCTCCCAAACAAAAAGAAAACTCTATTGAAGTATGAAAATACATATTTATAGTAAAAACATACTGGCAATACATTTTTATATTAAAAAAATATCAACAATACCTATTTATAAGAAAATTACCAACAATACATTAATCGATATGAAAGAACGTTTTCATAAAACTAATTCATATATATTCTACAATTTCTTAAAGAAATCAAACTATATCAGTCTATATTTCTGAGAGGTATTATGTACACTATTTACATTATTCGAACTATTGTCCTCATCTTTGTCGCCATATTTATTACAACGTTTCGGTCGTTGTACGCTCCAGCCTTCTTCAGGTGGTTGGAATGTCGAACTGAACCGTTTATTTCACTCACTGGGGTAGACTGTCCTAGTTCGACGTGCCATGTTTAAGGCAGTGGAGAACTTGGAGAGGGAAATTAAAAGGAGATAACTGATAACTGACATCCATTAAACAAGACACGTGGAACTAGAACAGTCTACCCCAGCGAACGAAATAATGGGTTCAGTTCGACATTCCAACTACCTGAAGAATGCCGGAGCGTATAACGGCCGAAACGTTGTGATAAATATGGCGACAAAGATGAGGACAATAGTCCGAATAATGTAAATAGTATATATATATATATATATATATATATGTATATATATATATATATATATATATATATATATATATATATATATATATATATATATATATATATATATATATATATATATGGTTAGAGTAGTAATCGTACAATGATAGTATTTGAATTAATGAATAAGTATTAATCTTATTTTTCAAATAATTCTTTCCACTATTATTCGGTTGTGAGGAAGAATTGGCCACCATTTCTGGTGATTGAGGGCTCAAAATCAAGCATTGATATATTTTGGTTTCGTTTGGTTTATCTTGTTTTACGGCATATCAACCTCAATGGGTTATTTAATGCCGACAACATTTTTTATTGCTGGTAATATTTTGTTTTGTCAAAAATCTGTTTCTGGTAATATTTTCCTTCAAAATTGTATTGCTGGTAATAATTAACTATTTGCTCTTTGCTGAGACCCTAACAGGTATTATCACCCTTGTTCAGGGTGGATCTGGGAACACCAGTAATTAAGAGGTGGTTACATACTCCTCAAAACCTCCTGATCAGATGCCTCGCTGCTGGATGTAGTTTATCATCTTACCCAGGACACGGATGTAGTTTAACGTCTTACCGATGACACGGATGTAGTTTAACATCTTACCCAGGACGCGGATGTAGTTTAATGTCTTACCCAGGACCAGATATATTTTGGATTTCACTACAAAAGGAATATTCCACGTTAGCTTTTAGCTTTATCATTGTTATTGGAATTTTCTACTTATTTGTGGGAATTAGGCTTCTCATCTCTAAATAACATCAATAATAAGAAGCGAGAAGGACTCCACTCAACTGAAGAAAAAATGAGGGTCTGATTATCTCCCATTTGACCAAACAATGAAGAAATGACGAAAAAAATAAACACCAGGCACAGGTTTCATACTAAATAAGCTGCACAAATAGGTGAATGGAAACAGTGGAATAAAGTAAGTTCATAGTTGTGTGCGTATTTTTTTAAATCTATGGTTTTATTAAGTAACATTTAAATGGAGAAAGTCTGACAATTATTTAAAAAATTTTTATGTCTAACATTCTTTTTATAGATACAAGTATTTAAGTAAATGTCGAAGGACGAATATTTTCTATGAAAATTTCTCGGACATGCTGGCCGGTAAATGTTATTTAATACTGTTTATTATAAACAGAGCATTTACTTAAATATTTGTATCTATAAAAAGAATGTTAAACATAAAAATGTCTTTAAATAATTGTCGAACTTTGTCCATTTCATAATGTGTGACGTCATTTGTTTACATTTGATACGTCATGAGCAGATGTGAATGTACGTGAGAGATTCATGGAAGATTAAAGTTTAAAGACAGTAAAATCGATCTTGCCAATCGAACTCTTCTCAGTTGGCGAATCGGTTAAAAAGGCACATCAGGCTATAAGACGGTTCCGTATAGGGTGCAGGTTCGAATACTGCCGAAGGACGAATATTTTCTATGAATATGTCTCGAACATTCAGGCTGGTAAATGTTATTTAATATTGTTTATTATAAACAGAGTATTTACTTAAATACTTGTATCTATAAAAAGAACGTTAAACATAAAAATGTCTTTAAATAACATTTAAATGTATACACTTTAAAAATTTGTTAAGTTAGCCGTGATATTTTATTTGCTCCGTGGTGTGCCGTTGCTTAGTTTAGTTTAGTATATTTTGTTTTACGGTATATCAACCTCAATGGTTTTTTTTAATGCCGACATATTTTTATTGCTGGTATTTTGTTTTGTCAAAAATCTGTTTCTGGTAATATATTTCCTTCAAAATTGTATTGCGGGTAATAATTTTTTTTCAAAAACGTATTGCTGGTAATAGTTTAATTATTTGCCCATAGCTGGGACCCTAACCGGTGCTACCACCCCAGGTCAGGGTGGACTTCGGAACACCAGCAATTAAGAGGTGGTTCCACGCTCCTCAAAACCTCCTGATCAGAGGCCTTGCAGCTGGACGTAGTTTAACGTCTTACCCATGACGCGGATCTAGTTTATCGTCATACCCCGGACTATGTCCCGTTGCTTTGAAAAATTGGGAAACGCTTCTCTAACAACTTCTTCCCGCGAACCACGACTTTGTGCAACCGTCTCCCATGAGGATGCTTTCCCGATCACAGCAATTTTAATCTGTTCAAGTCCAGGTTTAACGTTTATCGTCCCCCCATATCCGCATAAACTGTACCTCTTACTCAGTAACCCCCTACATAGAGTGACTCTCAGGCCTTGTACCAGATGAACATCACTGTAAAAAAAAATACATGAAATCCAGTATTAGTTCTTGCTTTGTTAAGCGTCAATAATCTGACGTCTGTATTTATCTACAGTCATTTAGGCTAAACATTTGTACACTTACGTACACATATGTACTTGTTCATTAATGCAAACGAACCAACTGTCACTCACTAATCTTCCTCCGTGGTACAAGATCACGTTTTGATAGCCTCCCAGTCACCTTAGCTTAATTGATTTACTCAGTCGGTCGACCCAAGTTGGAACAGGTTACAGTCAACACTGACCGTTTATTGGCTTCGTTGGCGCGCTATCAAATCGTTCGACTATAACAAGGTTCCCAGCTTTCTTTTCTCCGGTCATATACGAACAGAACAAACGGGGCTTCGTCATTAAGTTAAGAGTACAATTTAAACATAAAAGTGAATCCGAGACACAATAAGTTCTATCTCGTAAACAAGTCGGGGCTAGTATTCTAAAGCACTGGTCGGATAACGTATACACCGTCTATTAAACATCTCTCAAAATACAAAACCCGTAATTGTGGCTAGTCTAGTGATCGGTGAAGTCGCAAAAACAATTCTCTAAGTAGGGAACCAAATGCCGCTTAATAGGACTAGTTTATGCTTTTATGGGGGTCGAGTTATTTAAGATTGAAATTGATGAGAAGATTAAACCAACGTACATAGGTTTAAGTACCTGAATCCTAATGCTATCCTTTCGCTTTGTCAGAGCCAAATCAGACCGAAAATGGGGTACTGTTGCCATATTTGGGCGGGAGATGCCCAGGCCGCACTTTCCAGTTTCGATACAGTTAAAAAACGTCTCCGAATTATTGTTAGAGAAGAATTATTTCTCTCTCTCTATCTCTTTCTCTCTCTCTCTCTCTCTCTCTCTCTCTCTCTCTCTGTAAATGTTGAGATATATATATATATATATATATATATATATATATAGAAAATATATTCAGAACCAGAATTCAGATTATGAATCATCACAAGCAGTTTTTTACATGTTTCGATAAGTAAAAACTGTGTAAAAAATTGTAAAATATTACAAAATGGCTACTGCATGGATAAGATTTGATAGATCATTTGTTAAATAGAAATGAATAAAAACAAAAACATTAGATAAAAGTGTATATAACACCATAATACTACTGGGCTCAAATTATAAGACAAACCTTTTTAAATTTGCATTGTTTAATGAAAATCTCACTTAAACTACACGTCCTGTGTATGACGATAAACTACATCCGGGCGCATAGCCTCCGAGCTGTTGTTCCCAGCTCCGCCCTGACCCGGCTAAGGTCCCGGCTATGGGCAAATAGTTCACACCCAGACTGGGATTATAACACTTTGAAAGTATAAAAATAGTTTTATATATATATACACATATATACACACACATATATACATATATATATATATATATATATATATATATATATATATATATATATATATATATATATATATATATATATATATATATATATATATAGTAAAATTACCAGCAATACATTGTTAAAAATAAAAAAGTATTACCAGCAATACATTTTTGAACAAAAAGTATATTACCAGAAATACAGTTAACTCTCGACAAAAAGCCCTCTTTACAAAAATACGTCAATGAAATCTGATCTACAAACTTATTTCTTACAAAGAATATACGAACCTATCCTGAAAATCTTGTCCGCATTAAATAACCCATTAAGTTTGATATGACGTAAAACTAAATAAACCAAACCAATCTGAAAAGAATACATTAATGAAACCAAAGTGTTAACAAAAATCCTGTTTACAAAAATACGTCAGTGAAACCTGATCTATAAACTGATTTCTTAAAAAGAAAAAAAAGAATACATATTCTATTCATACGAACCTATCCTAAAATTCTTGTCAGCATTAAATAACCCATTGAGGTTGTTGATATGCCGTAAAACAAAATAAATGAATAAACCAAATTAAAAAAAGAATACATATTCTATTCATACGAACCTATCCTAAAATTCTTGGCAGTATTAAATAGCCCATTGAGGTTGTTGATATGCCGTAAAACAAAATAAATGAATAAACCAAATTAAAAAAAGAATACATATTCTATTCATACGAACCTATCCTAAAATTCTTGGCAGTATTAAATAACCCATTGAGGTTGTTGATATGCCGTAAAACAAAATAAATGAATAAACCAAATTAAAAAAGAATACATATTCTATTCATACGAACCTATCCTAAAATTCTTGGCAGTATTAAATAGCCCATTGAGGTTGTTGATATGCCGTAAAACAAAATAAATGAATAAACCAAATTAAAAAAGAATACATATTCTATTCATACGAACCTATCCTAAAATTCTTGTCAGCATTAAATAACCCATTGAGGCTGTTTATATGCCGTAAAAAAAATTAAATGAATAAACCAAATTATAAAAGAATACATATTTTATTCATACGAACCTATCCTAAAATTCTTGTCAGCATTGAGGTTGTTGATATGCCGTAAAACAAAATAAATGAATAAACCAAATTAAAATCACTGCACTGTATAATATATTACATCATAATATAGCTAAATTTTTCAGGATAATTTCCCGTTGAAGTTAATAAGGATCTCATTTGATGACACAATGATTCAGCAATAATGTGCGTGTGGCATGCGCCTATTTGCCCTAATCTGACAACATTTTGTTTGTGTACGTGCGCATGCGTCTGAAACACATTTTTCAAGGAATACACATACATTTATCCTTTTTTATTTATTTATTCCTCTGCCTGCCTCACTGGCCTCTGATATGCTAACAGGTGGTGATGTTGCTAATGGTGATGCTGGTAATGGGGATGCTGGTAGTGATGATGGTGGGTAGGAATTTAGAATTATTCTTTTCTTAGGTTGGTTACGCTACAAATGGATAAGGAGTCCATACTGCGTCGTTTTATTCAAAGTTGAATTCAATGATTTCCATCTTCTATACTGGCTACGAGGCCAGCTCGATTTTGGAAGCATGGTATTGCACTCAATTTGAAAGTTGGCGTTTGACACGATAAACAAAGACAGAAGATATTTTTCCAAATCGTTACCGTTTTTTTTAAATTACGGTTCGTAGAAATTTAATTCCGGTGACCAGTGAAAGCATTATAGCAGCAGCCTTATAAAACCTCTAATTTACTAAAGCTTTACAAACTGTATATGGACAAGATGGAAGACACAGGTGCATTATTATTAAACTAGCAGTCATACCCAGCAGGTCGATCAGAAAAAAAGCCTTCAATTAGAATGGAGCAAAAACAGCATCATATTTAGATGTAATAGAGTCTATCTTCTTCAATTACTTTAAAGTACTTTCATTAAAAAATATTTTGAATTAATGCAGTTACTGATATAACAGAAGTAGTCTGTATTTATTCAATCAAAGTTAGCTAAGGACTTGAAGGGGTAAAACAGGCAACATGAAGACCCACTTCAGATCACAATTATTTTGGAGTTTTCGAAATTCAATTTGTCAGTGTGTTAGCAGGGATGTAAAAGAGAATGCATTTATAAACAATTAAGTTTGATGAAAATTGGCTGAAAGTTCAACGAAAAATACGAAAGAAACCAGTAAAAATCGACATTTTAACTATTTACGCGGCTTAACACTATATTGATGGACTCAATTATCAAGTTAAATGACTGTCAAACAATCAACTTATTATTGACTACGACTTAGTGAAGTTTGTATTAGATTGGTTGAAAATTGATGGAGTTTTTAGTTTAAAATTTATGTTGAAATCAATGGCGTCGAAATAAAAATAAGGTATCGTTGAGCTCGTCATGTTACCTAAGTACCGATTTTGAACGAAATCGGAGGAAAAGAATTGAATTTATCGATTTTTGATGGGCTTTATCGATTATTGAATTTTTAAATATTACCGATATTTTACGCTAAGGACCTATTTCTTACATGTTACAATGTATGTGCTAAGTTTGGTCAAAAGGAGTTGGATGGATCTCAAGTGAAAATGTATTACACAGACAGAGAGACAAACACACAGACAGCCTCTGTTTTATATATATAGATAATTGTGCCATCAAATAAGTCCTTTATTTATATCAAAGGGAAATTATACTGAACAATTTAGCTATATTATGATGTAATATGTTATAAGGTTTTAGTGTGATTTTCAATAAATGCTGCAAATTTAAAATATCTTGTCTTATAATGTGTGCCCAACAATAGTATGGTGTTATATTTGTCTATTTTTTGTTTTTATTAATAATGATCTATCAAATAATCTAACAAATCCTATTCATTGAGTAGCCTTTTTTGTAATCTTTTACATTTTTTTACACAGTTTTTATCGAATACAGTAAAAAAAATAAACTGCATATTTTGCTTATGATGATTCATAATTAGAATTCTGGTTTGAATCTATTTTCTATTCAATTTATCTAATAACACTTGCTACCATAAGTGTGTATAATTCGCTCTACCCGAAACTTAGCCAAAGGGTGCTCTCTCTCTCTCTCTCTCTCTCTCTCTCTCTCTCTCTCTCTCTGCGTATTTGCCAACCTATCTAGTCTGCATGTTGTTTTTGTTTGTTTCGTTTTTTCCCCTCTGTCTGTTTGACTAATCTAACGTATTTATTTGTGTTCTAATTATTCTAACCTAATTTGTAACCCTGTATGTTCGTTTAGTTTTAAACAACCTCTCCCCCCCCCAAAAAAATGTCTCGGACAGCAGGCGAACGTGCGTCGTCAGTATTGTTATGTTCTAGTGGGCCGAATATCTTGCTAGATAAAATAGTCCAGCGTGGAATTGTTTAGCCGTATCTCTCTTCCCGTTGTTTTTAATTTTATTGAATGCAAGTACCCCAAGCCCATTGTTGGTGGTGGGGAGGAATGCCCGATGCCCAGCCCCAGCTCTGCATTCATTGAAACAAGGAGCTTGGTGATAAAGGTAGCCAGAACTTTCACTAGTGACCATTAGATTGAAAGCGGACGAACATGAAGACTTGCTGCCATTAATGAGTAGGCTTTTATGCCATATCCACAAAGCCGGGTAACCATATATATTTTAATTTCCTTTTTAGAATAGGACATTTGGACTTATACTAAGTTAAAACTTATTGTAGTAAAAGGGTAAAATACAAATAAAATACCAATTCCTATCCACCAGTACATACGTCACCTAGTGTCAGCCTGGACACTTTGTCAACTACCCCCCTATTATTTTTTTGTTGCTGCTGTTGTTGTATGTGTTATATGTAATAAGAGTAGGTAGCGTTTCCTACCGACCGGTCATTACTCCTCCCACCTTCCCTTGGACAAGAGTAGAGGCTCACACCTTGTTTCTTGTTTAGGAAGAGGTTCCCGGATCTCTCTCTCTCTCTCTCTCTCTCTCTCTCTCTCTCTCTCTCTCTCTCTCTCTGGCCTCTGTACGAGTGCCGCTGTGTGTCTCCCGTGATGTGTGCAGTCTGTGGCATTACCTCTTCATTCTGAGGGTAAACGGTTGACAGTTTCCTGGTTGCTGTTTCCGACTGGTAGTTAGGAACCCTAAAATCTTACGTAGCGTCTTGAGCGGCCGCTCTGATCAACAGTTGTATATAACCGGGGTGTCTGTAGTGCCATGTCGCGCATGGAAAGGTGTCCCTGCAGTCACCTCTGGTGGGTAACCCTGAGACCACATTATGATGCAGGCTGAGCCAACTTCTCTCTGCCCACGTCACGGTCGATAACCGTCTGCTTCTTTTACTACAGGCCTTCCGATCTTCCACATGATGACTAACAAAGATCGAAAAAGTAAACCTAAACCAGCCCATCAAAATTCACCTAAACCTGAACATTTCATTCTCCAACATCCCTGGCATTACAACCAATTTATCCAGTGTGAAATCTTTTCTCACTGCAAACTTCCCGGATATATTGGCTCTGTGTGAGACCAAACTTGACTCGTCTATCCCCTTCTCTGATCTCTCGATCCCCGGCTAACCTTCCTCTCCTTAGAAAAGACTCTCAAACCCACATGCATGGCCTTGGTGTTTGCGTCAAGGACCATTTCCCACTGGCTAGAGACTTGTTTCTCGAATCGCCAGACTATTCGTACATGTGTCTCCGGCTATCTCTTCTCAATGCTGTAAGCTATCTCTTCTTCCTTTATCGCTCTCCATCCTCTCAAGACTGTGCAATAATCGATAGCATTTCTGGTAGGATAGACAAGGCTCTCTCTCTCTTCATCCGTTTGCTCACATTTGGCGATTTTAACGCCTATCATACCAAGTGACTTAAGAATGCTACTACTGTCCTTACAGGCATTCAAACACTTAATCTTTCCGTTTCTCAATCCCTCGCGCAGATAGTTGACTTCCCCACGCGTTTTGCCTACAACCGAGACGGTAAGGCCTCTCTTCTCGATCTGTGTTTTAACTCCATCCCCGAGTCTTGTACTGCCACATAGCTCTGCCCTCTTGGTAACTCCGATCATGCTGTAGTGTCTGTCAACATCTCCTTCAACTCCACCTCGCGCAAAGAACCTCCTGCCACTGGAACCTCGTTCTGCTATCAACGAGCTGACTGGGACTCGTTGAGTGATTTCCTCCGTGATGTCCCCTGGGATGTTACCATTAAGCTCCCCGTTCAAGAATGTGCCTCTGTGGTCTCCTCCTGGGTTAAAGCTGGAATCGACGCTTTCATCCCCTCAAGGAAATTTAAAGTCAAATCGCGCTCCTCCCCTTGGTTATCCGATGCTTGCTCAGTCGCCATTGCCCATAGGAACCACTTCTTCCACCTATTTGGTAGCGATACGTCCGACTGCAATAGACGTCTCTGCCCATAACGAGTGTAAGCGTGTCCTCAACGAAGCTAAGTCGCTATTTGCTGCTCGAATGAAGGAACGCATTGCATCTCGCAAATTCGGCTCCAAGGATTATTGGTGTCTCTACAAGAGCGTACTTAATAATAGCAAACCCTCTATACCTCCTTTGTTCAACTAGTTTGAGGTCCTGAGCTCCTCTGTCGACAAGGCTGAATGCTTTGTTCGGAAATTTTCATTCAATTCAACGCTCGACTCTTCCGATGTACCCATACCCGATTTCCCTCTTAGAACTGAGGCCCTATTGAGCGGTTTGCACATATCCCCGTCATTGGTATTGGGCATTATCTCTAATTGAGACCCCCACAAGGTTAGTGGTGGAGATGGGATACCAGCCATTGTCTTGAAGAAATGCGCACCTTAGCTGGCGCCCGCCCTCTCCAAATTATATAACTACTGCTTCAAAGAATCTTGTTTTCCAGACTGCTGGAAGTCTTCATCGATTGTTCCTGTCTTTAAGAACTCTGGCGACCTCTCTGAACCTTCTAATTAACCTCCTATCAGACTCCTACCCCTCTTCAGCAAAGTCTTCGAAGCTTTCCGCTTTGCCCGATCTACAGCTGATGTGCTGATGTGACACTGAAATTGTCTACCAAGCTCTTCAAAATAACGGAGAAGCTCGTGCCGTGGCTCTAGACATCTCCAAAGCGTTTGATAGGGTTTGGCATGCCGGCCTACTTCGCAAGCTCCAGGGTTATGGTATTACAGGTCGGTTGTTTGACTTAATACAGTCATTCTTGTCAAACCATGAGTTGTAGGTCGTTCTCAACGGATTCTCCTCCAGCTCCTATCCCACGAACGCGGGTGTTCCCTAGGCCCTATTCTGATCCTTATCTTCATAAACGATCTTCCTGACGCCATAGATTCCCAAGTAGGCATCTACGCAGACGACATTACCATTTACTCCTGCCTCAAAAACAAATCTAGTGTCGCTGACAAAACTAACCTGGCCGTTCGTCTCGAAAAGTACCTCCAATCGGTTGTGAACTGGGGCAAGAAATTGGCTAGTTAACTTCAACGCCTCAAAATCAAAACAACTCTGTATTAATCACCACAGAGATCCTTTCCTCCCCCATTAGAATGTCTGACGCTCAACTTCTCGAGAGCACCTCTCTGTGGCTTCTCGGTCTCACGTTGTCTGCTGGCCTGACATGGAACAAATACATTGAGTCAATTGCTTCGTCCACCGCAAGGAAAATTGGCTCCCTGTGCCGCGCCAGGAAATTTTTCTCCCTGGAATCGATCCTTCAAATCTACAAATCAACCATTCGCCCTTGCATGGATTATTGCTGCCATATATGGTCTGGAGACCCTTCTGTTTGCCTCGGGGTTCTTGATATATCCAGACACGGATATGCAATGTAATTGGCCCTGATCTGGCATCTCGTCTGCAGTCGCTCTCTCTCAGACGTGCCGTCGCCTCTTTCTGTCTTTCTTACAAATACTTTCATGGTAACTGCTCCGATGAACTGCTTTCGTTGGTTCCCAGGCCTCATGAAATCAAGCGTCCTACGAGGCTGGCATCCCACTCTCACCCTTTCACTGTTGAAACTGTTAAATGTAGCCGTCTCTTCTACTCTAATAGCTTCATATCTCGCACCTCTCGTCTGTGGAACTCCCTTCCTTTTTCCTGTTTCCCTGATAGCTATAATCTCCAACTATTCAAATGTAACGTCAATCGACATCTCCAGTTGCCTTTGACCTATCCACTATCCTTCTCCTCATCCTTTTCTCTATCACTCCTATCTGCTCTCGCTCCAGATCCTCTGTAACCCCTTGCGATCTAGTGGCTTCCCGCCTTGCTTGGGTTGAAATGCTTTATTTGGATTTATTCTTGAAATAGTAAGTTTTGAAGTCAGTTTCTAAGCAAAAACCTGTGGAAATTAGTTATTTCTTCATTTCCAGATCTTCAAAACTACATGCCCCAAAATTGCTAAAAGATATAAATTTAATTGTTAGTGTCACTACTTATCACATCAATCACAGCTTTCACACCGAGTGCAAAATAGATTTCCTAAAGAAAGTTAAAAATCAACCTGCCCTACTGACTTCTAACTAAGGCTAGAGAACAGTGTCTACCCTGCTTTTTGACTCATAGCTGGACGAAGAATAAACGGAATCATGCTGTTCCCAAATGGGCACAGTTGGAACGCAACAGCCACAGTCAAAATCGAAACCTGCCCTTCTTCTATGTTCCGTGTCCCTTCAAGATGTTGGTGTGCCACAGCACGCCCCAATTTTCTGTCCTTTGCAGCTTAGTAAATTTTGTCTCTTTGCTATCTCTCTGTTCTGCCATACATTTTCAGAAACTCGTTAACTCGGTAATGCGTTGTTTTCCTCGGCCCTTCTTGCCTTCAGTATGCCCCGTGATTATCAGATTTTCCAAGGCCTCTTTCCTCATTAGGTGCCTAAAAATTTCAATTGTCTTTCTCTGACGTATAGTGTAAGTTCCATCTCTATTTACATTTTCACTAAAGCATCGTCGTTGCTCACATATTCGGTCCGTGGCATTCTCAACATCCTACTGTAGGAAAATATTTCTGTTGCTCCTTGTCTTTTTTTCATCTGGGCGGAGATTGTCCAGCATTCACTGTCATATAGGAGGACATAAATTACGTACCATTACAACCGTCTTTTTTATTTCTCTAACGAAATATTCCTGTTTCTTAATATTTTACTGAGCTCTTGGAAGGGACCTTTCCGTCCCCTGTTAAAACACTTCCCAGATATTTAAATTGTTGTACTTGTTTGATTTTGGTATCTCCAATTTGTAATTTACATGTTGTCATGTCCCTTTAGTCGTATGTGTTTATCGCTGGCAACATCTTGATCTGGGCCACAAACGACTACGTTGAAAATTACCTATTTTAATATTACCCAGGATGACAAGAATTCCAAAAATATAGGATTGTTAAGATTCGAGCTTCTTTCATATTTTTCATATTTCATTCGCTGGCAGGAGGACCGATATCACATAACAGTTCAGCTCTCTTTTCCCTGTTCCTAGCGAAGTTTTTTCTGTCTCTTAATACTCTGCTTAGCTTTTAGAAGGCATCGTTCGCTATCCGAATGCGCCTTCGGATCTCAATGTCACACTTTCCATCCTCTGTTAAAACGCTCCCCAGATATTTAAATTGTTGTACTTGTTTGATTTTGGTATCTCCAATTTGTAATTTACATATTGGGATGTTCCTTTAGTTGTATGTGTTTATCGCTGGCAACATCTTGATCTGGGCCACAAACGATTACGTTGAAAATTACCTATTTTAATATTACCCAGGATGACAAGAATTCCAAAAATATAGGATTGTTAAGATTCGAGCTTCTTTCATATTTTTCATATTTCATTCGCTGGCAGGAGGACCGATATCACATAACAGTTCAGCACTCTTTGTTCCTAGCTAAGTTTTTCTGTCTCTTAATACTCTGCTTAGCTTTTAGAAGGCATCGTTCGCTATCCGAATGCGCCTTCGGATCTCAGTGTCACACTTTCCGTCCTCTGTTAAAACACTCCCCAGATATTTAAATTATTGTACTTGTTTGATTTTGGTATCTCCAATTTGTAATTTACATATTGGGATGTCCCTTTAGTCGTATGTGTTTATTGCTGACAACATCTTGATCTGGGCCACAAACGATTACATTGAAAATTACCTATTTTAATATTACCCAGGATGACAAGAATTCCAAAAATATAGGATTGTTAAGATTCGAGCTTCTTTCATATTTTTCATGTTTCATTCGCTGGCAGGAGGACAGATATCACATAACAGTCCAGATATCTTTTCCCTGTTCCTAGCGAAGTTTTTTCTGTCTCTTAATACTCTGCTTAGCTTTTAGAAGTCATCTTTCGCTATCCGAATGCGCCTTCGGATCTCAGTGTCACACTTTCCATCCTCTGTTAAAACGCTCCCCAGATATTTAAATTGTTGTACTTGTTTGATTTTGGTATCTACGATTTGTAATTTGAATGTTAGGATGTTTCTTTTGCTTACAAGCAGGTATTCTCTTTTCTTCCAATTGATGTTTAATTATTTCTTCTCGCTTTCGTTCACTACCTTCTGTAGTTCTTGTAATTTACTTTCAGTGTCTGCTATCGATACTGTGTCATCTGCATATCTTATGATGTTAAGATTGTGGCCGCCAATAATAGATCCTAACAGGAATTCTTATTATCGAAAAATCGCCTCGATGTAGAGGTCACTGATTCTATTTTCCACGCAGATAACCATTGCGCAAACGTCGCATTATTAAACTTTGCAGATTAATTTGTTTAGTTATTTTAACAATTTTTTTCAAGAGCTTCTTCCTGGGTTTTGTTCTGTTTTAGTCTCGTTAAATTTTCCTTTGTCTCCGTTTTGTGTGTGTGTTTTTTTTTCTTTTTTCTTCTTTTTAGTGTCAGGGGCTGCGGTCTGTTTTTAATATTTTCCTTGCTTTATTTCGGTATCTACCTCTTTTCCTTTTCTTCTTTTTCACTTCAATTTACTTTTTATTTTCATTCTTAATTTTTTCTTATCTTTTTTTGCTTTCATTCGTTAACTTTTCTTCGTTTTTATTTTCATTCTTTAGGTTTTCTATCTTTTTACTTCCATTCTTTACTTTTTCTGTCTTTATTTTCATTCGTTATCAGTTTCTTACTTTTTTTATTTCCATTCATCACATTTCCCTTAAATTTTATTTTCATTCATTATTTTCAACTTTCTTTTTCATTCGTTTTATTTCCTTCCCTTTTTATTTTCGTTATTATTTTTGTTAAGATTGTGGCTGCCAATAATGGATCCTAACAGGAATTCTTATTATCAAAGAATCGCCTCGATGTCGAGGTCACTGATTCTATTTTCCACGCAGATAACCATTACGCAAACCTCGCATTATTAAACTTAGATAAAAGGCCATTCGCAGATTAATTTGTTTAGTTATTTTAACCTCACTATGTTATTAAATCTATGGCCTTGTGCCGGACGAAGAAGGTTGGATAACTCTATCTGTTTGTACTTGCGTGCGCATGTGCTGCGAAGGTGATTGGAAGCGGTTGAAGGGAGATTTTTAAAGGCTTCCGTCCTGTTCTGGACTTTTATAGCTCCCGTTACTTACTGCTATGTGTCGCTCGTCTTCAGTAATGACGTTTGTGTGTTTGTCTTCGCGCTACTGGGCGGCCATCTTTTCATAATGACTGCCTTTTAAGGCATCTGGTTGCGACTAAATCACCGACTCGTTTGCAACGTAGGACATTTATGCGTCTTCAGGGTGAACTTCTTTCCCCACTCGCGACAAGTTTTTCAAGAGTTTCTTCCTGGGTTTTGGTCTATTGTTTTAGTCTCGTTAATTTCTCCTTTGTTTCCGTTTTGTGGGGTTTTTCTTCTTTTTTTTTCTTTTTAGTGTCAGGGGCGGCGGTCTGTTTTTAATATTTTCCTTTCTTTATTTCGATATCTACTTTTTTTTTTCCTTTTCTTCTTTTCACTTCGCTTTGCTTCAACATTTCCGATTCTAACTCTTCAGTACCATTTCAATCATCCTCTTTCGCGTGAATTTTCTTTTTCAGGTTCTTGTTCTTTTCATTCATTGGATTTCTTTCTTTTTATTTCCGTTCTTTTCATTTTTTTTATTTTCATTCCTTGCCATATATTTATCTTTATCTATTTTCATTATTCTTTTTTATTTTCATTCTTTACGTTTTCAATTTTTTATTTTCATTCGTTAGTTTTCTTACTTTTTATTCTATTCTTAATTTTTTCTTATCTTTTTGCTTTCATTCGTTAACTTTTCTTCGTTTTTGTTTTCATTCTTTACTTTTTCTTTCTTTTGTTTTATTCTTTAGTTTTTCTTTCTTTTTGTTTTCATTCTTTACTTTTTCTTTCTTTTTTATTTTCATTCTTTACTTTTTCTTTCTTTTTTATTTTCATTCTTTACCTTTTCTTTCTTTTAGTTTTTATTCTCTAGTTTTTCTTTCTTTTTGTTTTCATTCTTTAGTTTTTCTTTCTTTTTGTTTTTATTCTCTAGTTTTTCTTTCTTTTTGTCTTCATTCTTTACTTTTTCTTTCTTTTTGTTTTATTCTTTAGTTTTTTCTTTTTGTTTTATTCTTTTGTTTTTTTCTTTTTGTTTTCATTCTTTATTTTTTATTTATTTTTATTTTCATTCTTTACATTTTCTTTCTTTTTTATTTTCATTCTTTACTTTTTCTTTCTTTTGTTTTCATTCTTTACATTTTCTTTCTTTTTTATTTTCATTCTTTACGTTTTCATTCTTTACTTTTTCTTACTCTTTTATTTCTATTCATTACATTTCCTTTATTATTTATTTTCATTCATTGTTTTCAACTTTCTTTTTCATTCTTTTTATTTCCTTCTTTTTGTTGTTCTTCATGATTTTCTTTCTTATTCTCTTCATTATTTATGATTTCGTTTCTTTTTATTTTAATTATTTATCATCTTTAATTTTTATCTTTAACATTTCGTTTCTTTTTATTTTCATTCTTTAACTTTTCTTTCTTTTTATTTTCAGTCATCACTTGTCCTTTTTTATTTTCATTCGTTGTATTTACTCTGTTTTTATTTTTATCATTTATATCCAACTTTCTTTTTTCATTCTTTGTGTTTCCTTCTTTTTATTTTCTTTCTTTATCGTTTTTTCTATATCATTCTTTCTTTTTATTTTCATTTATTACCTTTCATTTCTTTTTATTTTCATTCTTTATCGTTTTCTTTCTTTTTGTTTTCACTCTTTAGTTTTTGTTTTTATTTTCATTCCTTGTTTTCAACTTTCTTTTTCATTCTTTTTATTTCCTTCCTTTTTATTTTCAATCTTCATTTTCTTTTTTTCTTTTTCTTTTTTATTATTTCGTTTCTTTTTATTTTAATTCTCTATTTTTTTCATTTTATTTTCTTTTTTAACATTTTTTCTTTTTCTTTTCCTTTTTTCATTTTCTTCTTTTTTATTGTCATTCTTTAACTTTACTTTCTTTTTTATTTTCATTCTTTATCATTTTCTTTCTTTTTATTTTCTTACATTACCTTCCTTTCTTTTTATATTCATTCATTGTATTCAACTTTCTTTTTCGTTCTTTTTATTTCTTTCCTTTGTATCTTCATTCTTTCTCATTTTATTTTTTATTTTCATTCTTTATCATTTCGTTAATTTTAATTTTTTTACACAGCTTTCTATTTATATACATTCTTTATCTTTTGTGTTCTCTTTCATTTTTTCTTCACTTTCTTTATCATTTTTTTCGTTTATTTTTGGGGGGGTATCGTTCTCTTTTTTAGTCATTAATTACTTGATTTACCCTTTCTTTTATCATCTTTCTCTTCCTCGTTTGTATTCTTTGCCTATCGGTTTTCAATCTTTTTGATACCTCTCTCTCTCTCTCTCATATATATATATATATATATATATATATATATATATATATATATATATATATACACCACTCCCTTGCTGCGTCTTGACATTTTTCTTTCAGTTCAATTAACACGTTTTATATATTGTCTTTGATGTTTGGCGATTTATGAACAGAATTTCTTCAGACACCTTTTTTTCATCTTTGTTGTCTCGATAACGTCAGTTTGACCGATGTGTTCTGAAACCTTTGTAGTTGTTCATAAACTTATAAGATAAAAAAAGACCATTCCACCCCTACAGTTTATTTCTCTTTTTAACCGCGATAAATCTGTGCCCAGAACTACATATGTCTATGGCTGAATTTATATCTTAAGGCAGCGTGCTTCCTTTTTTTATTATTCGATTATATGGACGTGAATGTAGGAATATATTCGGACGTGCATCAGATGAACCCTTTATATTTATTGATCTTAGTTGGAAGAACAAACTTGTTTAGAAGAATGTCTGTTTATCGTTAAGAGAACTGCAGATGAGGTTGTTGAGATAGATAAATAGATATGAACGGACAACGAGATAGATAGATAGATAGATAGATAGATAGATAGATAGATAGATAGATATGAACGGACAACGAGATAGATAGATAGATAGAAAAGAACGGACAACGAGATAGATAGATAGATAGATAGATAGATAGATAGATAGATAGGAACGGACAACGAGATAGATAGATAGATAGATAGATAGATAGATAGATAGATAGATAGATAGCAACGGACAACGAGATAGATAGATAGAGAGAGTGAGATGAACAGGCTGACGTCCAGTCTGGCTGAAGTTATTTATGCAAATCAAATAATCTCAACAACTGAAAAAGTTCTAAACCAATATTTGACAAATTTAAACTCGTTCATTTCCACCCTTAATAAAATATTTAAGTCAAATTTCCGCCATTTTTAATGGTTAGTTTTTGAGATATTTAGAACTTACGAAAATTGACTGACTGAAGTCAGTATACAGATGAAACTAATATTAGCTTAAAACTTCTGAAATCTAATTAAAAAAAAAACTATTTCTTCTTCATGTCTGTAAAGTGCAGAAGACGTCCGCCGGACATGCTTCTGAGCAAAACTGAAAAAGCAAATGGCCGCCTCCTTCTCACTTGTATTTATACACTCCAAGGGCAGATAATTCTGTTAGTATCTATGCATGTCCCCCTTGACCACAGGATGAATTAACGTGGTCATCTTTGATGCGTCATGAAGTGGAACTTCTGCCTAATCCCTTCACCGCGACCAGTCGTATCTGTTGTAGAAAACTCTCTTCCGTAGCAGAGTTGAGCCTTGTAGGTCCTATTAATTCAAATAGTAGCCTGTTTGTTTCTGTTGCACAGGTCGCCCGTAGTTCATTCCGGATTACGGTTGGGTCTTCCAACTTGCATATCTCCTTGTATCGGGTCCATGTATCCAAAAACAACGCCCATTCTCCTTCTGTGGTGTCTAGCCCTATCGTGGGTCGTTCAGGTTTTTTAACATGTGAACTGTTGGGGCGACCGCGAATCATTTCCTTCCTGAGCTCAATATTATCCTATTGTACTTCCACAAGTTGTCCCATTAGTTTCAAATACTCTTGTTCCATAGTGACTGGTAACGGGTAAGCCTTGGCGTTTGTTAAATTCCACGATCAGTGACTTCAAACTTTCGTTGCTTTCAAAGTATCCTGTTCACAGCGCCATGTAAAGTGCAGAAGACGTCCCCCGGACATGATTTTGAGCAATACTGAAAAAGCAAATGGCCGCCACCTTCTCACTTGTATTTATACACTCCAAGGGCAGATAACTCTGTTAATATCTATACATTGTCCATAATATATGTGGAAACATGGGTGAAAGGAAGGATCTAACAACTGCTGAAAAACAGAAAATAAGAGATATCAATGGAGTTTTGCAGAGATGATCGAACGATAAAGATGGCTGTTGAATAAATAAGTTGAAAACTCAAAGCAAAGGTAAAGGCTTTAACAACTTGCTTCCTCAAGATGAACGTTAACTAAAGTGTGTTATAGCGAAACAACCACTTTTGACCAGTACTCAGATCTTTGAAAAGGCGGGAATTGGCGGATTCACGACAAAAAGGACAAAAGGTGTAGAATACTTCGTGAATTGGGATCTCCTAAGCAACCACCTCTCACTAAAGCAAATATTTTAAAGCGTCAAAACTGGGCCAAGAATTTCCTGAAAATTAACTTTTCTATCGTAATTTTTCACGGACAAATCTCGAGTAACATTTGAATGGTCCAAAGGACGGATCTTATTCAATTCTAAAATAGTACTAACTATTGCGATTTTATGAATAAAACTTTCTTTGCGTGGTACAAATTCCAGTCTGTCAGTTTCAAAGTGAAGTGTGTATTTATGCGCAACAATGCTCTTTTTACATATATCTAAGCATAGCCGTGAATTCTTTGAGCATAAATGATTTACAGGAGAGAATATAATGGAATGGCCACCATCAAGTCCTGACCTGAATCCGGTCGGAAATATATGGTCAATTGTGAAGATGAAATTATATGAAGATGGCAAAAAATATAACAGCAAAGCAGACCTATTGAAATTAATTAAATCTACCATGCCGGAAACTGAATCTGCTGAAGTAAAAAAAAAAAAACAAATAACAAAATTAATGGATGATAGATTACTGGCTGTAATGAGAAAGGACACTATATTAAAATGTAAAGGATTCAAAGACTTATTATAAGTGTATGTTATTTGTTCTATTACAGGTGTTGATCAATTTTTGGTGGTTTTATTACCTTTTTATTAAATGTGATTATTTGGTTTTGCCTAACAAATTCAGGCGGCAGTCTTTTAGGATATATAAAATAATTTCAGTAAATTCAATAAAACATATTTGTTGTCAGACCGATACTTCCCTACATCATGGACTCACCCAGTACTATATTATTATGTGAATCATGAGAGTAGCACCAGAAATGCGCAGCCGCGTGTTCTGCTGTCGAACTCTCTGTTTGGCAGAGGAACTCGGACGAGGCTTTGTCGCAGGGCAAAGTTTCGTCCGGGTAGGTAGACATTCCCTAAACTCGTGTATACGGGTTGTAAATGGGCATATTTTTGGCCGAGCCTACGGGCTCGGTAAGCCCACGTTTAAACCGGCCTTGTGCCGCATTCGCCCCGGGTGAAGGGGTTGTTAAATATACCAGTAATGCTTAGCCGCGTGTTGACGAGTTAACGGTCGAACTCTCTGCCTTTGAGCAGTGAGGAACCCGGACAAGGCTACGCCGAAGGGCAGAGTCTCGTTCGGGGTGGTTGACCAACCCGATTCTGTTTTTACAGTTTCTACGGGCATTTTTTGGCCGAGCCTACGGGCTCGGGAATACCCCACTTTAAACTCGACCTTGTGCCACATCTATCCTCCGTGGGGGGGGGGACAGTAAATACAGTAATGCGCAGTCGCGTACGATACCAATACCGGACACCACTGGATAGTAAGTTCTGCTTACAATATTCTTTGTAACTTTTCTGTTTATTAAACTACAATTTTCCATGATTTTCTCACGTACATTCGTATCTGCTCAATGGGTATCCAAATGTAAACAGATGACGTCACACATTATGAAATGGACAAAGCCTGACAATTAGTTTAAGATGTTTTTATGTTTATAAAATTATCTATAAAAAAGAATGTATAAACATAAAAATGTCTCTCTCGGTCTAAATATATATATATATATATATATATATATATATATATATATATATATATATATATATATTTAGTCCATAAGCGTTTACTTGGTTCTGGGATAGTTAAATACTTGCCCTCCCAGTCGTGGTTACTTAGTATTAAAATACAAAAACTTCTCACAATGTAAAAATATCTTCTGCCTTTTAATAACAAGCAAGATGTTTACAAACCACAAAAAAGCAAATGAATCTTTCAATTGAACAAACCGGACAGATTTCTATATTTTTCCCACTCGTCCAAATATACATGTGTATTTTTAAAACTCGTTCAAACCAGGCTGATATCTCGCTCTTTGCAATTTGCGAAAAACAACTAGGAACTTTTCTGTTAATTCACCCCAAATAATGTAAAGTTATTTATTGCAAATACAGGGTGGTCCAAAAGTAGGTGGACTGTATGTGGAATGGGTTTATGTATCGGTTTTATTATTACAACTGAGTATCTTGATGAAACATTTCCTGAGAAATGGTTTGGCCGAAGAGGTCCAGTTGATTGGCCAACCCGTTCACCAGACTTGACCCCAATGGATTTCTTCTTTTGGGGAGTACTCAACGACAAAGTTTATAGTCGAAAACCAAGAAGTTTCGGTGATTTGAAAAGTTACATAAGAGATGTATTTCAAGAAATTAATTGCCAAAAAGACTTGTGTAAAAAAAGTTGGTCGAAGCGTTAGAAGTAGACTTCAAAGCTGTGTAAATTGTGATGGAAAACAGTTTGAGCACCTGCGTTGATAAAATTTAAGGGCTTTTGTATTATTGTTCACAATAAAAATTTAAGGGATTTTGCATTATTGTTCACAATAAAATTTAAGGGCTTTTGCATTATTGTCACAATAAAATTTAAGGGCTTTTGCATTATTGTTCACAATAAAATTTAAGGACTTTTGCATTATTGTCACAATAAAATTTAAGACCTTTTGCATTATTGTCACAATAAAATTTACGGGCTTTTGTATTATTGTTCACAATAAAATTTAAGGGCTTTTGTATTATTGTTCGCAATAAAATTTAAAGGCTTTTGTATTATTGTTCACAATAAAATTTAAGGGCTTTTGTATTATTGTTCGCAATAAAATTTAAGGGCTTTTGTATTATTGTTCACAATAAAATTTAAGGGCTTTTGTATTATTGTTCGCAATAAAATTTAAGGGCTTTTGTATTATTGTTCACAATAAAATTTAATTGTCAATGTAATAACTGTTTCCGTAAATATAATTGTATGTACAGTGTAATCTGGATATAAGAGACCCGGATATAAGAGACCCGGATATAAGAGAAACCCTTATATAAGATAGATTTTTATCTGGTCCCAAATTAGAGCCATACTTACCTAAACAAAATAGACCAAACCCGGATATAAGAGAAACCCGGATATAAGAGACTTCGTCTCCGGTCCCGACAACTCTCTTATATCCGGGTTACACTGTATATGTAATCTCAAAATAAATGTAATTATTTACTGGTCACCCACTTTTGGGCCATCCTGTATTAATTCATCCGAAGGAATTATAAATTTTAAATCAAAGTCTGTTTGTTTTTTCATAATTTTTTTGACAATATTTTGAAATTATAGACTTTAAACTAAAATTTGTTTAGCTTGCTTCGCAACAACTCCAACCGTCAGGATAGAAAATCACCCAAAATCAGTGAGTTATTCATATTTCATGCCGATGATATTCGAAATACAAGGAATTTCATAAAATTTAAAAGAAAAAAAATCTGTTTTTCGCTTGTTTAACGGGCTGAGCGTGGATGCAGACCCCACACTTAGATATAGCACACACGAGTTTCACATATTTGAGTCGATCGCAAAGGTTAACTGAAACGGAGTGTAATGGAAGGGCCTCGCACTGGAAGAATTTGTTGTGAATTTTAGTAAATATAAATTCTTTTTTATTTTGGGGTGAATTACTCTTTTGGTGTGAATTTCTGTTTTGGGATGAATTCACAGAAAAAAATCGCAAACCTATATCTAATTCTTGAACGTGTGTTCAAAATGAACATATATCTATATGTCTTACCCTCGTGCTAGATATGTACCTTCTTTGACTCGCGTAGAAATCACGACTATGCCTACTTTATCACTTGCTTTCAAACCGGACTTGTTTACCTTCTGTGATTCTCGTACAAACTGAAACGATGTCTATCCATTTATTGTTTATCAAAACGACAGAACTCGGCATTAAATAAACTAAACACAAAAAAAAATGGACATGCCCTTAAACAAAACAAACCAAACCAATTATAAAATCTTATAGATTTATTATTTCCTCGGGTCGGTTGGAATAAAAATGGAAATAATATGAACAAAATTGCCAGCAACACTTGCGTCTTCAACGATTATTGATTACTTCCAAGCAAGGTTTCTTTTTTGGCTAAAATACACCAAACAGTTTGCGCCAAACGATAGAAGCAGTTCGGCCTCATTGTTATTGTGTTATCCGATAAACAAAAATAAACCATAATTTTTGTTTGTTTTCCCTGAAATTTAACAATAGCACGTTCTACTTTTATTTTTCTTAATTTAATCTAATCTTTACCTCAGTACATCACCCCAATACAGTTTCACACACACACATACACACACACACACACACACACACACACACATATATATATATATATATATATATATATATATATATATATGAAGAAATATAGTCTTAAGGTGTGCTATATTTATGGGATAACGTGCTCAATATCAGAAATAGAGTGTGTGTAAATATAAACGTGAACATTGAAGTTAACACTTAAAGGCGACAGTCTGTTTCATGCTATATATATATGTCGCTGCTATATATATATATATATATATATATACGAGGGTCATTCAATAAATAAGGTGAATTTTTCGGTATAAGGCATTATAAGGTATATATGGCATTCGTTGCACCAGGTCCCTGTATTCGTCCCTCCAAAAAGTGTGGATGGCCCTGCACAAAGCCTTCACCACTATAATCAAATCCTGTGTGGGTGTCGGGCTTTCAGTTTATGGGAACTGATCTATCTGACCCTCATACGTCGAGTTCGACGGGAGAGTCCATCATATATATATATATATATATATATATATATATATATATATATATATCAACAAATATATGTATTAAACAACACAATTTTACAATGGACATGGACAGTTAACATTGTGTTCGTGTGTGAACATTTGTGTTTGCTCTTTGGTGAATGTTCGTACGTACGTGTATGTGTGTATAATGTTCATGGCGTCTTCCCACAAATGGGAAGACGCGGATCTTCTGAGAGAGCATGCGGCACGAGGCCTCTAAGGAAAGAGATCGAGGCAAGAAGTTGCCCAGTATTTATAGTATAGGGAGAAAGACCCCTAGTGACAATTTGGGAAATAAGGAGGAGCTAACTCCGACAAGATCTTATCAATTTACTGTTGAACTGGCTGGTTGTCGCCGTAAGTTCTATGTTAACAGTTTCTTTTCTCGCATTTCTCCCATGCGGGACACCCTTTCGGTCACATGCTTCCCAGCGAACTTTAATCTACCAAAATTTAAATGTAATGTCAATCGCTATCTACTGTCCTCCTGATTACTCTTTCCTCTTCCCGCTCATTTTTAACGTTTCTGTTCTTAATTCCTCCACATCCTTGTGTCTTAGTGTTTTTACTGCCTTGCATGGGGTGATAGCAAGTAATATACATACATATATATATATATATATATATATATATATATATATATATATATATATATATATATATATATATAACCATTTCCATAGTAACTAATGTTGCAAGAGACCATACTTATAAACACGCGCAAACCACAAGATAGTTCATTCCTAAATTTTCGCTTGACGCTGAAACGAGACCAGATACATTTCAACTTAATTTCAATAATTATATTGAGGGTCTCGGCTCTCGCTTTTGAAACATGAGAACTCTTATGTAGCGAAGGAATCATATTTTTTAAAAAATATTATAATATATATATATATATATATATATATATATATATATATATATATATATATATATTATGGTGATATAGCCGAGTGCTTAGAATGTTTGCCTATCCAACTATGAGACCCGGGTCAAAATCTCACCCTGGTCGATTCGTCAGGAAAGTTTTGATATTGACCTGGGAAGGCGACACCAGCGTGCTGCAGACTTTGGAAAGTGCCTGTAATTCATTTCATGCGTTGGGCCAATCCGTATGAATGATGGTACTATTCCATGGCCATTGATGGTTAAGCCAGCACAAAATGATAAGTCATCATGACCGAGGTTTCGAGCGTACTAATCTTGTTCAAACTGGTTGTCGGCGTCAGAAAGTGTAACTAAGTTCTGACTACTATATTTGCAATATAAACTACCGGTGGGCTTTGTTGATGTTAAACAAAGACAAATGTGCCAGACCATGTATCTGCAGCAGGGAATGGTTAGTTGACCTAGTAGAGTGATCAGAAAAAATGCTAGACATCATAATATATATATATATATATATATATATATATATATATATATATATATATATATATGTCATTCACAGACAGTACTGTTTCGCTGTATCACAGCTCCTCAGTGCGACTAAACTTCCGAATGCCCCTCTCTCTCTCTCTCTCTCTCTCTCTCTCTATATATATATATATATATATATATATATATATATATATATATATATGAAGAAATATAGTCTTAAAGTGTGCTATATTTATGGGATAAAGTGCTCAATATCAGAGATAGAGCGTGTGTAAATATAAAAGTGGACATGGAAGTCAGCACTTAGAGGCGACAGTCTGTTTCATGCTAGCGCAATCGTCAGTTGCCTGACGATTGCACTAGCATGAAACAGACTGTCGCCTCTAAGTGCTGACTTCCATGTCCACTTTTATATATATATATATATATATATATATATATATATATATATATATATATATATATATATATATAAGTAATTATACTCGTTTGGAAAAACCTTAGGTATTTCGGCTTGTAAATGAACAAATCAATACCCAAGGAAAAATAAGGAATAAAAAAACAAAGAACTAAGAACAGGTAATTGAGGCGAAAACAATCGTCCAGAATCCAAGCTCAGAGTCCAAAGAAAAAAACCTCCAAAACGAGTAAAGCAAAAGTAACTAAGTAAAGTGCTGAATACACTAAGTAGAGCAAATCTAAGTATGAACCTAAAGAGCCAGGTAAACCTACCTAGGTTTCACCTACGCAGATCGACGATCCGCATAATAAGTATGATCAGCGGACGTCACGTGATGTGGAATGCAACTAACGACGGACTACAAACTCCCAAATACAGTAATACAGTAATTCAATTAATTTCTGAGGAAGGACCGAGGTGGTTTTAAATATTAAATATATATAAAAACATATAAATAAATACTTTCGCAAAAAAACACCCAATTTTTTTCAGTTATTTTATCCGTATTATATACATATGGAGAAAGTATACGGGGCTTCTCATTATGCTTTTTTTATGTTTGATAGTAATTTAATTTTTTTAAATCACCGAAGAAATTAATTTGATGTTTGCTAGCAATTTAAATGTTTAACTCTTTTACAAATAATTTAGGGATTTAAAATGAGTTAAATAGTATATTTAAGAACACATTCTCAGAATGTACATTAAAAAAATTATTTAAAGTATAATAGTTTACTGATATTAATCTATCAATATTGTAAATGATTGTTAAGGTAATATATATATATATATATATATATATATATATATATATATATATATATATATATATATATATATGTGTGTGTGTGTGTAATATATATATATATATATATATATATATATATATATATATATATATAATGGTGCAGTGTATGTAATATTATAAAGAAGTAATTATACAAAAAATTAATCAGTAAAGTTAATCAAATCAATGGCGAATTCACTTCGCTAACAGATTTAATAAAGAATTAACTTACTAACTATGGGTTAGATGTTCCGTAGCTGTTATTACTTTCGAAAATCATTATATTTTCAGCGTCAGGCATCAATATTTTTTACATTTCAGGCAATGTTCTCACTTGAAATATTTAAAATACAAATCAAGCTTTGCGACACTGCACGTTCCGAAATTATGTAACTGTTAATAAACCTTTTGGTCTGCATTACATTTATTTTAGTCTTGGAAGTTTCCTGAAATGAAAAAATGATTAATGCCTGATGTGGAAAACATGATGATTTTCGAAAGTACTAGCATCGACTGAACATCTAATCCATCTTAGAATTTTAAACATAAGGATCGCGTCATTCAACGAGTGGTTACTAAGTGAATTCGTCATTAATTACATTAACTTTACTGATTAATCCTTTGTATGTTTACTACTTTATTATATATATATATATATATATATATATATATATATATATATATATATATATATATATTATCCTTCACCAGTGACACGAGACGAATTTCAGACAGAATGCAATCATCAGGTGTTGGTTAAAGACTGACCGTTAAATAATTTAAATTTTATTAAAAAAATATCTGGTTAACGCAATGCTGACGCACTCCATATATTATATATTATGTATTATGTATTATATATTATGTATTATGTATTATATATATCATATATTATGTATAATATATTATATATTATGTATTATATATTATGTATTATATATTATGTAGTATGTATTATATTATGTATTATTTATTATGTATTATATATTATGTATTATATATTATATATCATGTATTATATATTATCTATTATATATTAAAATTATATATTATGTATTATGTATTATATATTACATATTATATATTATGTATTATGTATTATATATTATACATTATGTATAATATATTATATATTATATATCATGTATTATAAAATTATATATTATATATTATGTATTATGTATTGCGTATTATATATTATGTTTTATATATTATATAATATGTATTATATATTATACATTATGTATAATGTAGTATGTATTATATATTATATATTATGTATTATATATTATATATTATGTATTATATATTATATATTATGTATTATATCTTATATATTATGTAATATGTTATTTATTATATATTATATATTGTGTATTATATATTATGCATTATGTATTGTATATTATATATTCTGTATTATGTGTTATATATTATGTATTAAATATTATGTATTATATATTGTTGGGGCGCACCCACCTTTACAATCATAATAGACTGATCCTATTATTATAAATAGAACAGTAGTTCTAGTGCAGTGCAGAGTGAGACTTCTGTAGTGATCAGTTACACTTCCGTTTCTCGACCGGAAGATACCGTTGGACTTTATTACTATTTGTTACTACTAACCTACGTTCGTTCTACTACTAATCTCTCTGATGTAAATACCTCTATGAATATACCAGTATTTTTCCCTACGACTGTGTTTGTTCGTTATTACCATATACTCACGTGGAAACACTCAACATCTCAACATATATTATATATTTTATATTACATATTATGTATTATAGTCCATAGAGGTACGGTTGATCGACGAATTAAAGCAGTGATTCTCAGTCAGTCATGTGCCATACGTGATACACGCTTATGTGATCATGAATCTTTCGATACATGACTGACGAGGCAGATTTTTTCACTTACTAGGTTTCTGTTTCTCTCTGCGGTAGACCAGTTGCCATCCAAGGCTATAGAACTCGGTCTGTCCTGTTATTTACTCATAGCTGGGGGGGGGGAGAAAAAGAGGATTCATACCTTTCCCAAGTGTATTAGCACGAAAATGAATGTCATGGATTCGACTGGAAAGTCAGTCAGTCAGTTATGTGTCATGCGTGATACACGATGAGGCGATCATGTACCTTTCGATATATGACTGACGAGGCAGTTTTTTTCCTCAGTAGATTGCCCTTCCTTTCTGCGGTACTTACCCTGAATCCATCCTAAACATTCGTTTAAAAGGTATGGAAATTGAACATAGCTATCCGGATAATCGAGGCCTGGATAAACGAAGTACAAATAATCGGGGTACGTGCTATCAAGGCGTGAATGCATGTAATTGGAAAGTCTACTGAAAGGGAAAATGAGTGAGGGTGCTTATTCTGAACCCATTTTAAAATGTTAGCTTAAAAGATATGGAAATGGAACATAGAAGTCCGCATAATCGAGGTACAGACTAAAAAGAAAATAGTAGTGAAACAATTTACGCTAAATCCATCC
>OZ038510.1:31854642-31884642 GCA_964036315.1 Acanthosepion esculentum | reverse complement strand
CTTTTTCGAATTGATACAATAATAGTTAATACAAAAGAACACGTTACTGCCCCTGCCTAAATGATTGGATTTCGCTGTATCCTTGTAAACAGGAAATTATGAATTTATATGTGCGTTTAAAACTTAGTAAATTTAAAAATAAGTTATTCCAAATCCACTTGAAGATGAAAGAGAACTAATGCTTTTAATTTAATTATATAATTAAATTTGAAGTTTTTAGCTTCGGTTTTTGAAACATGGTTATTACTGTGTAGCGAAGAAACCATATTTTAAATTAGTTAATTTATAATACATAATATATATATATATATTATATGTTATATATTATATTTATTTTATGTATTATCTATATATATATTTTTTTCTATATTATATATATATTATATATATTTTATATATATATTATTTATATTATATATATATTTTTATATATATTATATATACTACATATTTATATTTTATATATATATTATTTTATATTATATATGTATTATATATGTATATTATATATATTATATTCTAATATATATATTATAATATATTATATATATATATATATTATACAATATAATATAGATAGATAAGATTAAGATAGATAGATATATAGATAGATAAGATTAAGATAGATAGATAGATAGATAGATAGATAGATAGATAGATAGATAGATACATTATTTATTCTTAATTTGACATTTTTATTCGTTCGAAAGTTATAATGGAATCCCTATTTTTTTTAAAAAAAGATAACCCATTTTTATTTTTACTTTAAACACAGTCTAACAGCCTACCTATTGGAGATATCTTAATAAAGAAAGTTTTGCTATGATTTCTCGAATACATTGAACGCAATATATATATATATATATATATATATATATATATATATATATATATATATATATATATATATATATATATATATATATATATATATATATCATGGATAGGGCGTGTGTATATATAAGAGTGGACACTGGGGTCAACACCCTGTGCCCTCAGTCTATTTCATTAATCAAACCTGCATCGTCTTTCCCATCAGGGAAATGGGACACAGGTTTGATTCCTGTCAAAGACACCTTCTTTCTTTAATAAGACTTCTCAATCTAGTCAACTTATTATTAATTTCTCTGTCTAATAAAATATGGATAACAGGCCCAGCAAATCAAATACACGTACTCAGTAAAAGTAACTAAAAATAAATAACGAATAAAAGAAAATGCATTAAAATTATTAATATATATCAAAATATTTTAACATATATATATAAATATCAAAACCGTAAAATTATATATTTATATATTAATATGTACGGTATAAGAATGAAAATTGGATAGATCTTATTTTTTGGCCGACGCGTTTCGTCTTCCGACTTTCATCATTATTATAAAATCTAATTCAATTTGGAGTGAATTAACATGTTCTTTCATCTTCAGTGACATTGTATACTGATTCGATAATATTTTGCCAGGCTTCTCTGTCCTCTGGGAGTTTGCGGATTTGTTGCAGATCTTCCTTGATTGTAACCTTTTTCAACAAAAAAGTGGGATCTATCTGCCTTGTTCTTTGAATATCTCGGTTCAGCATTGTGAATATGGTGGCTTTTGGATGACCTCTGAAATTTTTGAAGTCAAGCTTTTCAAAGTAAAACTTCATTCTGTTTGCTGTCATTCGTATGTTGTTGTTTTTTTTTCTTGAACAGTGAGCTGTATTACAGACACACCGTCTCATACTTTCCAACTTCGATGTACATTATTCCTCCATTTACTCTTGACAAATCCGTTTCCATAATGTTTGCATTCTGTCTCTAAACGTATCAGCTGGTGTTTGTTTTTGCCAATGTTTCTGTTCAAACCAAGTCCAATTTTGAAGTTCCTTGCCGTTGTTTTCTCCACGGTTTGGAATTCCAAATTTTCATCCTTTAGCTGTTCAAATGCAAGTTTATAGATCCTTCTCATCACCATGAAAACAGTTTCGATTTGAGGTCATGAATTAACATATTCTTTCATCTTCAGTGACATTTTAGACTGATTCTACAATATTTTGCCAGCCTCTGTGAGTTTGCTGTGTTGTTGCAGATCTTCTTTGATTGTAAATTTCTCTAAAGGAGAAGTGGGATCTTTCTGCCTTGTTCCTTGATGACCTCTGAAAAAAATTTGGAAATCTGTCTTTTCAAAGTAAAGCTCATGGCTTTCTTTTTCTTTTCTTTTTTTTAAGCATTTCACCCCAAGCAAGGCGGGAAGCCACTAGCACGCAAGAGAAGATTTGGGGCGAGAGCAGATAGGAGTGATAGAGGAAAAGGATGCGGAGAAGGATAGTGGACTGATCAAGGCAACTGGAGATGTCGATTGACATTACATTTGAATAGTTGGTGATTATAGTTGTCAGGGAAACAGGAATAAGGAAAGGAGTTCCACAGTCAAGAGCTGCGAGATATGAAGCTATTGGAGTAGAAGAGACGGCTACATTTAACAGTTTCAACAGTGAAAGGGTGGGAGAGGGGTGCCAGCCTCGCAGGACGCTTGAATTCACGAAGTCTGGGAACCAGCGAAAGCAGTTCATCCGAGCAATTACCGTGAAAGTATTTGTAAAAAAGACAGAGAGAGGCGACGGAACGTCTGTGAGAGAGCGACTGTAGACGAGATGCCAGATCAGGGCCAATTACGTTGCATATCCGTATCCGTCTCTGGATCTTATCAAGAACCCCGAGACAAACAGAAGGGGCTCCAGACCATATATGGCAGCAATACTCCATGCAAGGGCGAATGGTTGATTTAACTGGACATTTTGATTCCATTCGCAAAATATATCCAAGAAGTTTCCATCTTGCTTTTAATCAATATGCAACTGCGTAGCGGTAACTGGAGCATCCATTAATTACTGCGCCAAGAATTTATCAAGGCAAAAAATGAAAGCAAAATGTTTTTGTTATTATAGTTACATTAAATCCAAAATTTATAAAAAGAGTGATGCTCGTGTATATACCTTTTTCTGGATAATGATAGCTTTCTTTGTACTCAGAGTTTTTTTTTTTCATGTCGACAACATAGTAAAATTCCCAGAACAATTCTCTGGATAAGTAATTGGTATACCAATTTGTACCATCCACAGAATTGTTTTTGGAATTTCACTATAAATATGTATATTTAAGCAGCACATCTTTTGTCAAACGTGTTTCATTGAATAATAAAAACATGTATCTACTTATTTTTGTCTACTGATTCTTTCCTAATAAGTTTCTTGATACTAAGTTAAAACTCATCAAGGAAGGCGTCGTATTTTTCTTTAACCCGATTACTTTCGCTCATTCTAAGATCATCTTCAGGGATAAATCACAAAGGCAAACTTATTGTAATTGCGATAAAATCTGCTTTTCGTTTGCGATAGTTATTTTAACCTTCCCCTTCCCCCCGCAACGAACGCGCCCTTTGGTAGTTATCTTAAAATTTTTAATTTATCCGTTGCATTTATGGAATATTTTGCAAAACAAGCGTTGCAATATGAGTGAGCAGAGCGGAAATTTGTAGAAATGTAAAATGGCATTAAATGTTTGTTATATGCACTTTAATATGCAGTTGCTATATTCGTAAATATTTTCCTGTATTGTCAAGGTGGAGAGAAATGTGTTCGTAGATGTTGTGCAATAGAACTTGTATCTGACAAATGAAGTGTAAGACGTCTTGATAATGTAGTGGTTGTCAAACCAACATATGTACTTACTTTTCGTCAGAGATACACTCTCGCAAAGAACATTTAATCTGATATACAATGTTGTTTTTCTTCCAAAAGTCTAGGTAACGGAGAAGAGTTATCACGCATAATTAAGTTGGTTGCGTTAAATTTAGTATAATACTCGTCTAGAAGCCGCACTTCGTGAGGATTTTAGACTAGTTCCTGTGGAGGCCTTTTGAGTATTCTGCCTTTTACCTTCAGCGTCCCATGTACGTAACACTTATCAGAATTTGTCAACAAGTACTTTACTGTATTGTGAAGGTGGACAGAAATGTGTTCGTCGATGTGCAATAGAACTTGTATCCGACAAATGAAGTGTAAGACGTCTTGATAATGTAGTGGTTGTCAAACCAACATATGTACTTACTTTTCGTCAGAGATATACTCTCCCGAAGGACATTTAATCTGATATACAATGTTGTTTTTTTTCCAAACGTCTAGTTAACGGAGAAGAGTTATCGCGCATAATTAAGTTGGTTGCGTTAAATTTAGTATAATACTAGTCTAGAAGCCGCCCTTCGGGAGGATTTTAGACTAGTTCCTGTGGAGGGCTTTTGAGTCTTCTGCCTTTTACCTTCAGTGTCCCATGTACGTAACACTTATAAGAATTTAGAAATAATAACATTATTTTTTCTTTATTCGACACCTTCATTCGGCATAATCTTTCTTCGTATACCCAATGATCTTTGCAGGGTTTTTTTTACGTTTATTCTGCGCGCAATATTTACGTTCTTTTAATATCGCCATTCTTTATGATACCTTCGTATAAAGTCATTCTTAAAGTAAATATAAAACTATGTAATATTTCGAATACATAACAGTACGCGTGCTAGAAAAAAGAAAATGTAACATATGAGCAACGTACTGTGCCCCGCATAAGTTTTAATTACTGTTGAATTGGACAATATCAATTTCAATAGCGATGTAAAGCGAAATTTAACCTTTAATAAAGAATTGTTTTGAAACATTTCAATCTGTTCAATGCTTACATATAACTTTAAATGAGTTATTTGTTTAATTTTTAGCCGCGTGTAACTACAGTAGTTATTAGTTGTTACTTTAGGTTGTTTATGATTCACCGAGATCGAAAAACGGACGGACGGACGGACACACATACACTCCTCTTTATTTATATAGATATAATTAGTTTTATTTTTTTTACTGGAATCAGTGGGGAATATATTAGTACTTATGAGATTTTTAGGACTTTCTCATCATGTTTATTATTAGGATGCGTCGAGGTGAATGATACACAGAGAAGTGCTAATAGCTCTGTGCAAACAAGTACCACCTGTCGGATTTTCGGCTAATCGGCCCCCAACAGGTTTATCACGTGAGGAGTGCAGCTAGACATTCAGCAGGATAAAACTATGCCTTGTTAAAGACCGGTTTGCGTTTTCCAGGGGCACTAGCTCGGCTCGTCGAAGACCAGGGGAGATAAACTTAAAGAAATCCGTGCTGTGTCGACACGAAGGTAGAACCCCAACCAAAAATGTTGGAACGGAAACAGCTGCTGGATAGCCACTGGTGTATAACTGTTCAGTCGAAGATATTGTTTTCGGTAGTTTATATGCATCCTATATCAGCAGTCGAATCACTTCTTCTGCGAGTCCTACATCGACTCTCCTAAGTAAGACCCGGTCGATGTAGCTAGAAAGCACCCCTGCAGACGAACCTCCACTATTTGTCCAAGTCCAAACTACCTCCCGTTGGGACTTTATCGACAAGTTCAAACTTGTCGATAAAGTCCCGAAATGGTTTCACATCTCGGTTGCCAGTACCCGATTTTAGCCCACTACGATCTATGTCGGGGTCAAGGACGGCATTCCAATCCCCCGCTAAAACTACCCGACGAGATATCGTCAAAAACGGATCGATCTGCCGAAAAAGCAGGCCGCTCAAATCGCTTATTGGGCGCATAAACCACAATGAGTCGAAGAGCCTTATCCTTTATGGTAACATCCAGCACGCAAAGCCTGCCCGCTGGACCTGCAAAGACAAGAATACACGCAGCCTTCAAAGACTTGCTCTTTCTATTTCATCTTCTTTCATCTGTGCCTCTGGATTTGGACTTTGGCGACAACGTGTATGACAAGTTTAAATGTTCCAATAGTACAACACAACGATAAGAAACGGTATCATTATCGTCCATAACAACGGACTAACATAGATACTAGCTACAGAAATTTCGTTCAGATTTCACGCATCGTACAGTTGACGTACAAGTGTCAGCTGAAAAATAAATAGGCTCTCTCTCATGTAATGTGTCCAAACGAGGTCTATTTTTCAACATAGCCCTCTTTGAGGTCCAGACACTTCTTCCATCGGTGTTCTAGTGCTTGGATCCATTGGTGAAGAGAGTTTCATTATGTTGTTAAAAAAGGTCATCGACACCGGATATGACGTCAGAATCAAAATATTCAAAAACACAATGTGTTTTTGTTGTAACCTAGGGAAGGTAACGAATGATAATACTTAGGACACGAACAACACATAAGATTCGGCAGCAGCGCGTAGAAGTAGTCAACTGCTAGAAGTGAGTCAAGTGAATTCCACTGCAGGATATCTACCAACCGCCCCACGCGGTCAGATATGGCACAAGGCCGAATCTTAGGTTGGGTATCCGAGCCAGTAGGCTCGGCCAAAAATTACCCGTAGACCCCGAATAAAATTACCATAACAGTTATAATACTGTAATAATAGTATTTTTTTAAATCGTTTCCCCTGAAGCAAGGCGACAATAAATAAATAGGAGCAGGTACTGCCTTTTAGGGGAGGGAAGTTTCCAGCAGTCAGCTCTGACAGTCGGACCGAACATTCTTACTGTAACACTCTCGTTTGTATATGTTTGTATTACTGTTTTCTGTTAATATATTTGTTTAACTCGAATCCTCAATTGTTTCTTTATTTCTGGTCCTAACAAAACCACAATAGATAGATAGATAGAAAGATAGATAGATAGATAGATATGAAGAGATAGATAGATAGATAGATAGATAGATAGATAGATAGATGAGAACTGTTATGGTAATTTACCCACGTACGCATGGACTCATCCAGCTATAAATAGGAGCAGCTATTGCCTTTTGGAGAGGGAAGTTTCCAGCAGTTAGCTCTGACAGTCAGACCGAACATTCTTGCTGTAACACTCTCGTTTGTATATGTTTGTATTACGGTTTCAGTTAATATATTTAACTCAATTCCTCTCTTGTGTCTTTATTTCTGGCCCTAACATGGCCACAACAATAACCAAAATCCTTGAAAATGGATAATCCTTTATATGAAAGCGCTTGGATTAAAAAAGTCTTTTGGACAATTTTCGCATATCCAGAAAAGAAAACACTTTCACACATAAAAGAAAAAATATGAAAGAAAACTTCGAGTACCGTGTCAGACTCGCTTAACGAAACATGTACTAAAGAGGGATTGCTGCCTAAATACACAACTATATATACATACATACATACATATATATATATATATATATATATTTATACATATATATATATATATATATATATATATATATATATATATATATATATATATGCGCCTCTGGATTATATACTGTGTAAATTACATATTCTCGCATCTCTAATTATATTTCTTCGTGTGATCATCTCATTTATTTATTGTGAGACACGCATTAAAAAAAGAAATTATTTCAAAAGCATTGAAGTCATTTTCTAGTTAAGGGACATTAACATCAGCGAGAAACATTCGCCCGTCATTATTGCTGGCGACAGAAATATGAAAAAAAAAACAAAATGAAGGTCCATCGTAAAGAAAGCCATAATGATAATGAGAGACAATTTGAAAATGGGCGTAACTGAATGTCACTGTAATATAGGTAATAAGCCATGTATAGATACAACAAATTACCTATATATATATATATATATATATATATATATATATATATACTTGAATGAGATTTCAAGAACAAGTTTGTTTGAATGCGCATGCGCGCGCTCGATGTTTCCATGACCAGTGATTATTGCAAAGATGGATTGAAAGTCGGCAGCTATGGACAGAGTGGGGTAGATAAGGTGAGGGTTACATGCTGAAGAAATATAGGTATCTGAATATTAAGGCCGACATCAGAGTTTGGTAACGGACCTGGTAATTTCATTATGAAAGACTTACCAAAGCAGTAGATCTTGGTTTTATTAAAAAGACCGAGAAACGATAGAAACAAACTGTGGAGAAAAATAAAGACGGATAGATATTAAAAAAAACAAATCCAGAAAAATGAAGGAAATGAATTGAAGATTAAAGAAAGAAAGAAAGAAAGAAAGAAAGAAAGAAAGAAAGAAAGAAAGAAGAGAAAATTGGAGAAAAGTGGAGAATGAAAGAAAGGGTGAAGAAAGAAAGAAAGAAAGAAAGAAGAGTGGAGAAATGTGAAGAAAGAAAGAAAGAAAGAAAGAAAGAAAGAAAGAAAGAAAGAAAGAAAGAAAGAAAAAAGAAAGAAAGAAAGAAAAAACGGATGATGAAACAAAGAAAGAAAGAAAAAACGAAAGAAAGAAAGAAGAGGAAAGTGGAGAAAGAAAGAAAGAAAGAAACGAAGGAAGGAAGGAAGAAGGGGAGGGAGGAAGGAAGAAAGGAAGGAAGGACAGAAGGACAAATCCGTAATAAATGAAAAAAAGAATGAAATGACAAAAATACAAAGAAAAGAAGGAAGAAAGAAATTTTAAAAAATGAAGAAAGAAAGAAAGAAATAACGGGTGAAGAAAGCAAGAAAGAACGGGTGAAGAAAGAAAGAAAGAAAGAAAGAAGAGAAAAGTGGAGAAAGAAAGAAAGAAACGAAGGAAGGAAGGAAGGAAGGAAGGAAGGAAGGAAGGAAGGAAGGACGGAAGGACAAATCTGCAATAAATGAAGAAAAAGAATGAAATGACAAAAATACAAAGAAAAGAAGGAAGAAAGAAATTTGAAAAAATGAAGAAAGAAAGAAAGAAATAACGGGTGAAGAAAGCAAGAAAGAACGGGTGAAGAAAGAAAGAAAGAAAGAAGAGAAAAGTGGAGAAAGAAAGAAAGAAACGAAGGAAGGAAGGAAGGAAGGAAGAAAGAAACGAAGGAAGGAAGGAAGGAAGGACAAATCCGCAATAAATGAAGAAAAAGAATGAAATGACAAAAATACAAAGAAAAGAAGGAAGAAAGAAATTTGAAAAAATGAAGAAAGAAAGAAAGAAATAACGGGTGAAGAAAGCAAGAAAGAACGGGTGAAGAAAGAAAGAAAGAAAGAAAGAAGAGAAAAGTGGAGAAAGAAAGAAAGAAACGAAGGAAGGAAGGAAGGAAGGAAGGAAGGAAGGAAGGAAGGACGGAAGGACAATCCGCAATAAATGAAGAAAAAGAATGAAATGACAAAAATACAAAGAAAAGAAGGAAGAAAGAAATTTTAAAAAATGAAGAAAGAAAGAAAGAAAGAAATAACGGGTGAAGAAAGCAAGAAAGAACGGGTGAAGAAAGAAAGAAAGAAAGAAGAGAAAAGTGGAGAAAGAAAGAAAGAAACGAAGGAAGGAAGGAAGGAAGGAAGGAAGGAAGGAAGGAAGGAAGGAAGGAAGGAAGGACGGAAGGACAAATCCGCAATAAATGAAGAAAAAGAATGAAATGACAAAAATACAAAGAAAAGAAGGAAGAAAGAAATTTTAAAAAATGAAGAAAGAAAGAAAGAAATAACGGGTGAAGAAAGCAAGAAAGAACGGGTGAAGAAAGAAAGAAAGAAAGAAAGAAAGAAAGAAAGAAAGAAAGAAACGAAGGAAGGAAGGAACATGAACGGAAGAAAAAGGAAGAAATGACGAAAATGCAAAGGAAGAACAAATCCACAAGAAAGAAAGAAAGAAAGAAAGAAAGAAAGAAAGAAAGAAAGAAAGAAAGAAAGAAGAATATGTGGAGGACGAATGAAAGAAAGAACAAATTCGCAAGAAAAGAAAACTGTCTTTGATATTCGGTCGAACATTACCGTTCCATCAAACTGACGACAATACAGAATGAAAGTAAAGCGCATATATGGGAGATCAAGGTCCTCATTATTTGGTCTCTGCCGCATGGAAACCTGTCTTTAATATAGGCGCCGAATTCGTGGATGTGGCTATTTTCTGGATCATGGGATTGCTTGTTTCTGCACTAGAATAGAGGTATCGAACCCAGTTTCAGACATGAATAGGTCAGGTTTGGCCCCTAGAAGATCGAACGTAGACCCTGCACATTGGTGTAGATGATGAACCAGGGGTCTGCTTTTGTTTTGGGAAATTGGTTTGCACTCTTTACATTGTTCGGACTATCGTCCTCATCTTTGTTGCCATATTTATCACAACGTTTCGGCCGTTGCACGCTTCGGCCTTCTTCAGGTGGTTGGAATTGTTTAACTGAACCCTTTATTTCGCTCGCTGGGGTAGACTGTTCTAGTTCCACGTACCATATCTAAAGGATGTCAGTTATCAGTTATCTTCTGTTAAATCACCTCTCCAAGTTCTGTACCGCTTTAACCAGGTATTGAACTCACACTCTTTTGGTCCTGTCACTGAATCTAACTAACGCCTTGATCCACTGTGCCATGTGTCCTTAAGGAAACATGGAACAGTGCACAAAGTATAGTCCGAACAATGTCAATAATATACATAATACCTCATCTCAGAAATATAGACAGATACGTGATAAATATGGCAACAAAGATGAGGACAATAGTCCGAATAATGTACTTAATACCTCATCTCAGAAATATAGAGAGTTAAGTGATAAATATGGCAACAAAGAAGAGGACAATAGTCCGAATAACGTAAATCGTGTACATAATACCTCATCTCAGAAATATAGACAGATACGTGATAAATATGGTGACAAAGATGAGGACAACAGTCCAAATAATGTAAATAGTTTACATAATACCTCATCTCAGTTATATAGACAGATACTGAAGTTGGATTAATATTTTATTCAATTTAGCTGCGTTCGCGTTTCGAAATCAATGGCTGTAATATAGAAACGAAAATGAGTTTTAAGATTTCAGCAAACGTCTGCTAGATTCTTCAAAGCAGATTAAATATTATAAATATAACAAAATATTACGCACACGTATATACAGATCTTACAAACAACTATACAAAAATAACAGATATATTTCGATCTGAGAGTGAAAGTTATCTAAAAGCCAAATTTTCAGATGTTTTAAAGTAGACTAGCAACCATTTAAATTGATTGGCGCTATATAATCTTCCTACTGCTACCCTTTCCATTTGACTTTGTATCTTACAAAGCTAAGCTTAATATTTCTGAGTTGAGTGCGAGATAGTTCAGCACAGCGGTCCACAAATTTTTCTGTGCCACGGACTGGTGTCATGCAAGACAATTTTTCCCAAGGACCGGGGGTGCATGTGTCTGTTACACACCTAATAACCAAGACCGCGATAGTCAATAATATAACGGAAAAAATATTCTTTCTGTGTGGCCGAATACCAAATAGCCCTGACGGAGGACACCTATTTTCTATGAAAATGTCTCAGACATTTAGGCCGGTAAATGTTGTTGATACTGATTATTATAAACAGAGCATTTGCTGTAATATTTGTCACTATATAAATAACATATAAACAGAAGATAACTCAAAATAATTGTCGGAATTTTGTCCATTTCGTAATGTATATATATATATATATTTGAATTGGACAAAATCCGACAATTTATTTAAAGACATTTATGATATGTTTAACGTTCTTTTTATAGATACAAGTATTTAAGCAAATGCTCTGTTTTATAATAAACAGTATTAAATAACATTTACCGGCCTGAATGTCCGAGACATTTTCATAGAAAATTTTCGTTCTCCGACAGGAATCTAACCTGTAGCCTTATTTATCTAGGAGATTAACAATGTTCCAACTCATATTAAATGGCTATTTTGTAATTGAGATAATAGCGAATTACTCACTCGCCAGATTTTCGAATATTGATTCTCAAATTACACACTTTCTACTCAAGAGTCTGGTGTAATATAGTCTTTCCGGGTCAACTAACTTCATTTGATCTTGTGCCAGAATTAAACCAAATAAGCTAAGTACCTATAACTCATGAGTTTAAAACTGGTTTGAGTTTATTCTGTTTAACGTCATAACTTAACGGGATCTGTCCATATTTCTGAGATGAGGTATTATGTACATTATTTACATTATTAGGACTATTGTCCTCATCTTTGTCGCCATATTTATTACAACGTTTCGGCCGTTGTACGCTCCGGCCTCCTTCAGGTGGTTGGAATGTCGAAGTGAACCATTTATTTCGCTCACTGGGGTAGACTGTTCTAGTTCCACGGGCCATGTTTAATGGATGTCAGTTATCAGTTATCTCCTGTTAATTTCCCTCTGAAAGTTCTAAAGGCGTTGGTTAGATCCAGTGACAGGACCCAAAGAGTGTGAGTTCAATACCTGTTTAATCAATTGGACCTCTTTAGCCAATCCATTTCTCAGGAAATGTTCCAAGATACTCAGTTGTAATAATATAACCGATACATAAAACTATTCTCCATACAGTCCACCTACTTATGTTATATATATATATATATATATATATATATATATATATATATATATATATATATATAGTGCTGTTTGATAAAAGTAAATAACCTGATTTTTTTTTTCACTAAATGTTCCCTTCTCCGATGAAACGAAAGTTGAGCTAAATTCAAAGGATAAGCGATCTAAAATCCGAAGCAGAAGCTTTGAAAGCTCTTTGAAATTAGCAGTAAGTACTGTCAAGCATCCGTTCAGTATAATGTTCTGGGGATGCTTTTCTTTTCATGGAACTGGTTTCTTAAAACCTATTGAAAAGACCCTCAGGAGCGAGCAGTACAAGAGAATTTTAGAATCTTGTCTGCTCCCTTCTGCTGAAGGGGTGCAAATCGACGCCACCAAGCTAATATTTATGCAGGATAATTCCCCCTGTCACAAATCAAAATTTATGAAGGAATACTTTCATGAGAAGCAGGTGAGTGTTATGACATGGCCGCCCCAATCTCCTGACCTCAACCCCATAGAAAACTTATGGAGCATTATAAAGTACAGTCTCTCGAGAAAGCAGTTGAGCAACAAAGAGGATTTGATTGTGAATTTCATATCCGAATGGAATTCAATGTTTGGAGATGAGATTTGCCAGAACCTAATCAAGTCAATGCCAAAAAGAGTTGAAAAGGTTATTCAAAATAAAGGAGGACCCATAGATTATTAAATATTTCGAACTATATTACCTATTATAAATAAATTATACCTCTATTATTCTTTATTTAAAGCTGTTCGGTTATGTTTCTATTGATTACTAGTTGCAGGAAATAAGTGAGTCACTTTTTTTGCAAAGAGTTTTTCCCTAAATCTCATTTATAACCAAAATTATAATTATCAATAGAATACCTTAGGGTGAGTAAACTTTTTTTACTAGGTGGTCGGGAAGGGTTCTTTATATTAGTAAGATTAAAAATTAGTTTGACCCCCAAAAACAATAGGGAAAAAAGTTTTAAATCAGGTGAGTCATTTTTATCGACCAGTACTGTATATATTAAGGAAAAGCTTAACACATGACGAAAATACGGTAATAGATCATGATTTATGCCGACCAGTAAGTCTCATCAGACCGAAGATGTAAATTTGCATCTTCGGACACACACATACATATATGAATGTACAGATCCATACAAACACGTATACAAAAATAACAGATATATGATTGAAAGTTATCTAAAAGCCAAATTTTCAGATGATTTAACATAGACTAGCAACCATTTAAATGATTGGCGCTATATAATCTTCTATCCTTTCTATTTGACTCTGTATCTTATAAAACTGAACCTGGGGAAAAAATCGATTAAGAGGTGGTTCCACGCTCTTCAAAAACCTCTTGAACAGACCTCTTGCTGCCGGATGTAGTTTATCATCATACCCAGGACGATATAACGTTAGGAAGCTCGTAGGCATAAGCGTAAGGTAAGGAGAACGAAGAGAGACAGCGAGAGATGAATTCACTTCGGTTATCGAGTCTTATTAGTTCCGCTCGGTTGCCTCTTAATTGAGGAACAGTTAGCTTGCGTCAAATTCTCTTAAGGTTTCGAGCAGAACAGTTGAAATCGTAGCATAATCGACAAGCAAAATGATACTTCAGTCAGCATCCATTATAAATATTGAACTATGGCAAATTAATCGATAAAAATTCCCTCTCAAGAATCTGTCCATTCGATTCTCTTCGCCCGAGTTACTTCTGTGGAACTGGCCAGGATCGTTCCCATATTCTCAATAACACACACACGCACAAACACACACACACACACAAATGAAAGCGTGTTTGAAAGGCAAATAAAGATTTCTTTTCAATTTTATTTTTATTTGTTTTTTTGCCATTTCTTTCATATTTTTAATAGCTTTTTATCACATTTTTTCTTAACCGACTTATTGAAACGTTAAATTAAATTGCATGGATTCATAATTTAACCAAAAACAGAAAGAAAAAAAAGGTTCTAATGTTGAACTAGTTATCACTTTTCTACTAGCTCCAAGAATTCGAGCCCATGTAAAAGCCTGCAATACCGATTTTCAAGGTAGGGAATGGTTATTACCGTAATTCCCCATGTATAATACGCTTTCATCCATAATACGCACCCCTCAAATTGTGCTGAAAGCGTGGGAAAATGCTTCTACTCACACATAATATGCACTTCTTGTTTGGTAATCAAACCCTATAAATTGTACCTCCCCAATTTCATTAGTCAACATTTCTTTCTTTAAAAAAAAAACAATGGTTTTAAACATAAAATAATATTATTCTAATTTAGTTTTATAATAATTTTTATTTTATTTGACATTTTTAGGTATTGTTAGAGACATATGATTGTATTTGACATCCTTATGAGGTCGCAATCGTCAAATGTTAGTGTCAAATTGTTGTATGTTTGTGGCGAGTAGTCATTTCGCTACTGAGATCGACCTATGAAATGGCAATTTTTTAAAGACTTTTTTTGTAGCTGTGCATAATACGCACTCTTAATTTTGCTTATTATTTGTTTTTTTAGAAAGAAATCGTAATATACGTGGGGAATTACGGTAATTAAAAGATTAACACAATAATTATTTTTATCCTCATAGCTTTTTTGACCGCAAAAATAGAAAGGAGCTTAAAAAAGGACCGTGTCATCCCACTGGATTTATTCAACATATAGGGCGAAACAATTCTGGGAGAATTATATATCCTGCCAGGACTCATTATTGGCCGCCACAGTCTTAACAGCGTAAGATATGCAGATGAAACAGTATGGATAGCAGACACAGAAAGAAAAGCCCCTACAGAAGCTAATGAAAGAAAGCGAAAAGCGAGGTCTGAAAATAATGTGTAAGAAGATAGATTGCATGATTGCTAGCAAAAGGATGAGCCCAAAGTGGGAAATGCAAATTGGAGTTACCATAATCCAAAAAAATACAAATATATAAATACCTGGGAAGTGTTCTAACGGTGGATGGTAAGTGCGACACTGAAATCCGAAGGTGAATTGAGATGTGTCCCAAAAGCTGAGCAGAGTATTGTGAAATTGAAAAATAGAAACTAGGAAAAGTGTACTGAATCGTTGCGTTTTCTGTTCTCCTGTATGGCAGTGAGTGTGGTCAATCTCCGCAAAGATGAAGAAGAGACTTGAAGCAAAATAAGTGTGCTTCGATAGAAGGAAGCTGAGTATATCATGGACCGATTATGTGAGTGACGACCAAGTTTTAGGGAAAATGGAAACCAGAAGGGGACTTACACTTAACACCAAGAAGAGACAGTTTCTAATGCACTTAACGAGGAAAGGATGTTTGGAAAATCTGATATTCACAGACAGATTGAAGGCAAGAGGAACTATATAAGGCAACACTTGAGAATGATATTACAATAATGCAGAACCTATATGGACAGCAAAAATGAGTTGAGAAGATATACAAAAATAGTAAGGAATGTAAGACAAGGGCGTGTCTTCTCATTGGATTTAATCAACCTATATATCAAGGTGATTAGGGCACCTCGAGGTGGTGTAATGGTTAGCAAGCTTGTCTTGCTAGAACAATTTCGAATGAGTAGTGAGATCGATCCTCACTGGGTGCCCGATACTTCAGCTAGGCTTGGGAAATCACTGGGCACCTCGAGGCAGTGTAATGTTTAGCAAGCTTGTCTTCCTAGAACAATTACGACTGAGTAGTGAGTTCGATCCTCACTAGGTGCCCCATAATTTCGGCCTTGTGCCACATCTAAGCTACGCTTGGAAAATTGCTATATATCAAGGTGATTCTGAGAGAATTAGAAGCCGTACCAGGATTCATTATTAGCAGCCACAATCTTAGAAACAAGATATGCAGATGACAGTGTTGGTGGCAGACACGGAAAGAAAACTACAAAAGTTCCTACAGAAGGTACTGAATGAAAGTAAGAAGAAGGGATTAAAGATTAACTAGAAGAAGACATAATCCATGGTTGTTAGTAAAAGGATGAGCCCAAAGTGTGAATTTTAAATCAGAGACACCAGAATCAAAAGAGTACAAAAATTAAAATATCTTCGAAGTGTTCTAACGGAGGACGAAAATTGCGACACTAAAATTCGAAGACAGATCTGGGTAGACAAAGATGCCTTCCAAAAGCTAAGTAGAGTATTAACAGACAGAAAGAAAAAAAAAAACCTTTGTTAGAAACAAAGGAAAGAATAATGAACTGTTACGCGATATCTGTCCTTCTATATGGCAATGAATGCTAGACAATCTCCTCAGATGAAGAAGAAACTTGATGCAATAGAAAGGTGGTTTCTACAGAAGGATACTGAGAATGCCATGGATAGAACATGTGAGCAACGACGAGGTCTTAGAGAAAATGGGATCAAAAAGCAAACGTATACTCAATACCAGGAAGAGGGAGTAAGTGTTGATAAATGTCGGGCTTGGAAAATGTGATACTCACAGGACAGTTTGATGGCAAATGGGTCATATAAAAAGGAAATTTATCAGAAAGAGATAGCTTGGAAATTCTGTTACTCAAAGGACAGATTGAAGGAATGAGGGACAGAGCAAAACAGTGCATGACATACGTGATGGGCTTGAGTAAATGGATGGCGGAACAGGGTTTATGAGAAATAACGAAAAGACAACATTTATTAAGAGCTACAAAGGACAGGAAATTGTGGAGAGCCATGATCACCTACAACCTGGAGAGACATGGCACATAGAAGAAGAGGAATGAGCTTGAGTAAATGGATGGCAGAACAGGGTTTATGAGAAACAACGAAAAGACAACATTTATTAAGAGCTACAAAGGACAGGAAATTGTGGAGAGCCATGATCACCTACAACCTGAAGGGACATGGTACATAGAAGAAGAGCAATGAGCTTGAGTAAATGGATGGCGGAACAGGGTTTATGAGAAATAACGAAAAGACAACATTTATTAAGAGCTACAAAGGACAGGAAATTGTGGAGAGCCATGATCGCCTACAACCTGAAGGGACATGGTACATAGAAGAAGAGCAATGAGCTTGAGTAAATGGATGGCGGAACAGGGTTTATGAGAAATAACGAAAAGACAACATTTATTAAGAGCTACAAAGGACAGGAAATTGTGGAGAGCCAGGATCACCTACAACCTGAAGGGACATGGCACATAGAAGAAGAGGAATGAGCTTGAGTAAATGGATGGCGGAACAGGATTTATGAGAAATAACGAAAAGACAACATTTATTAAGAGCTACAAAGGACAGGAAATTGTGGAGAGCCATGATTGCCTACAACCTGAAGGGACATGGCACATAGAAGAAGAGGAATGAGCTTGAGTAAATGGATGGCGGAACAGGATTTATGAGAAATAACGAAAAGACAACATTTATTAAGAGCTACAAAGGACAGGAAATTGTGGAGAGCCATGATTGCCTACAACCTGAAGGGACATGGCACATAGAAGAAGAGGAATGAGCTTGAGTAAATGGATGGCGGAACAGGGTTTATGAGAAATAACGAAAAGACAACATTTATTAAGAGCTACAAAGGACAGGAAATTGTGGAGAGCCATGATCGCCTACAACCTGAAGGGACATGGTACATAGAAGAAGAGCAATGAGCTTGAGTAAATGGATGGCGGAACAGGGTTTATGAGAAATAACGAAAAGACAACATTTATTAAGAGCTAGAAAGGACAGGAAATTGTGGAGAGCCATGATCGCCTACAACCTGAAGGGACATGGTACATAGAAGAAGAGCAATGAGCTTGAGTAAATGGATGGCGGAACAGGGTTTATGAGAAATAACGAAAAGACAACATTTATTAAGAGCTACAAAGGACAGGAAATTGTGGAGAGCCATGATCACCTACAACCTGAAGGGACATGGCACATAGAAGAAGAGGAATGAGCTTGAGTAAATGGATGGCGGAACAGGATTTATGAGAAATAACGAAAAGACAACATTTATTAAGAGCTACAAAGGACAGGAAATTGTGGAGAGCCATGATTGCCTACAACCTGAAGGGACATGGCACATAGAAGAAGAGGAATGAGCTTGAGTAAATGGATGGCGGAACAGGATTTATGAGAAATAACGAAAAGACAACATTTATTAAGAGCTACAAAGGACAGGAAATTGTGGAGAGCCATTATCGCCTACAACTTGATGGGACATGGCACATAGAAGAAGAGGAATGAGCTTGAGTAAATGGATGGCAGAACAGGGTTTATGAGAAATAACGAAAAGACAACATTTATTAAGAGCTACAAAGGACAGGAAATTGTGGAGAGCCATGATCGCCTACAACCTGAAGGGACATGGTACATAGAAGAAGAGCAATGAGCTTGAGTAAATGGATGGCGGAACAGGGTTTATGAGAAATAACGAAAAGACAACATTTATTAAGAGCTACAAAGAACAGGAAATTGTGGAGAGCCATTATCGCCTACAACTTGATGGGACATGGCACATAGAAGAAGAGGAATGAGCTTGAGTAAATGGATGGCGGAACAGGGTTTATGAGAAATAACGAAAAGACAACATTTATTAAGAGCTACAAAGAACAGGAAATTGTGGAGAGCCATTATCGCCTACAACTTGATGGGACATGGCACATAGAAGAAGAGGAATGAGCTTGAGTAAATGGATGGCAGAACAGGGTTTATGAGAAATAACGAAAAGACAACATTTATTAAGAGCTACAAAGAACAGGAAATTGTGGAGAGCCATGATCGCCTACAACCTGAAGGGACATGGTACATAGAAGAAGAGCAATGAGCTTGAGTAAATGGATGGCGGAACAGGGTTTATGAGAAATAACGAAAAGACAACATTTATTAAGAGCTACAAAGAACAGGAAATTGTGGAGAGCCATTATCGCCTACAACTTGATGGGACATGGCACATAGAAGAAGAGGAATGAGCTTGAGTAAATGGATGGCGGAACAGGGTTTATGAGAAATAACGAAAAGACAACATTTATTAAGAGCTACAAAGAACAGGAAATTGTGGAGAGCCATTATCGCCTACAACTTGATGGGACATGGCACATAGAAGAAGAGGAATGAGCTTGAGTAAATGGATGGCGGAACAGGGTTTATGAGAAATAACGAAAAGACAACATTTATTAAGAGCTACAAAGAACAGGAAATTGTGGAGAGCCATTATCGCCTACAACTTGATGGGACATGGCACATAGAAGAAGAGGAATGAGCTTGAGTAAATGGATGGCAGAACAGGGTTTATGAGAAATAACGAAAAGACAACATTTATTAAGAGCTACAAAGGACAGGAAATTGTGGAGAGCCATGATCGCCTACAACCTGAAGGGACATGGTACATAGAAGAAGAGCAATGAGCTTGAGTAAATGGATGGCGGAACAGGGTTTATGAGAAATAACGAAAAGACAACATTTATTAAGAGCTACAAAGAACAGGAAATTGTGGAGAGCCATTATCGCCTACAACTTGATGGGACATGGCACATAGAAGAAGAGGAATGAGCTTGAGTAAATGGATGGCGGAACAGGGTTTATGAGAAATAACGAAAAGACAACATTTATTAAGAGCTACAAAGAACAGGAAATTGTGGAGAGCCATTATCGCCTACAACTTGATGGGACATGGCACATAGAAGAAGAGGAATGAGCTTGAGTAAATGGATGGCAGAACAGGGTTTATGAGAAATAACGAAAAGACAACATTTATTAAGAGCTACAAAGAACAGGAAATTGTGGAGAGCCATGATCGCCTACAACCTGAAGGGACATGGTACATAGAAGAAGAGCAATGAGCTTGAGTAAATGGATGGCGGAACAGGGTTTATGAGAAATAACGAAAAGACAACATTTATTAAGAGCTACAAAGAACAGGAAATTGTGGAGAGCCATTATCGCCTACAACTTGATGGGACATGGCACATAGAAGAAGAGGAATGAGCTTGAGTAAATGGATGGCAGAACAGGGTTTATGAGAAATAACGAAAAGACAACATTTATTAAGAGCTACAAAGGACAGGAAATTGTGGAGAGCCATGATCGCCTACAACCTGAAGGGACATGGTACATAGAAGAAGAGGAATGAGCTTGAGTAAATGGATGGCGGAACAGGGTTTATGAGAAATAACGAAAAGACAACATTTATTAAGAGCTACAAAGAACAGGAAATTGTGGAGAGCCATTATCGCCTACAACTTGATGGGACATGGCACATAGAAGAAGAGGAATGAGCTTGAGTAAATGGATGGCGGAACAGGGTTTATGAGAAATAACGAAAAGACAACATTTATTAAGAGCTACAAAGAACAGGAAATTGTGGAGAGCCATTATCGCCTACAACTTGATGGGACATGGCACATAGAAGAAGAGGAATGAGCTTGAGTAAATGGATGGCGGAACAGGGTTTATGAGAAATAACGAAAAGACAACATTTATTAAGAGCTACAAAGGACAGGAAATTGTGGAGAGCCATGATCACCTACAACCTGAAGGGACATGGCACATAGAAGAAGAGGAATGAGCTTGAGTAAATGGATGGCGGAACAGGGTTTATGAGAAATAACGAAAAGACAACATTTATTAAGAGCTACAAAGAACAGGAAATTGTGGAGAGCCATTATCGCCTACAACTTGATGGGACATGGCACATAGAAGAAGAGGAATGAGCTTGAGTAAATGGATGGCGGAACAGGGTTTATGAGAAATAACGAAAAGACAACATTTATTAAGAGCTACAAAGAACAGGAAATTGTGGAGAGCCATTATCGCCTACAACTTGATGGGACATGGCACATAGAAGAAGAGGAATGAGCTTGAGTAAATGGATGGCAGAACAGGGTTTATGAGAAATAACGAAAAGACAACATTTATTAAGAGCTACAAAGAACAGGAAATTGTGGAGAGCCATGATCGCCTACAACCTGAAGGGACATGGTACATAGAAGAAGAGGAATGAGCTTGAGTAAATGGATGGCGGAACAGGGTTTATGAGAAATAACGAAAAGACAACATTTATTAAGAGCTACAAAGAACAGGAAATTGTGGAGAGCCATTATCGCCTACAACTTGATGGGACATGGCACATAGAAGAAGAGGAATGAGCTTGAGTAAATGGATGGCGGAACAGGGTTTATGAGAAATAACGAAAAGACAACATTTATTAAGAGCTACAAAGAACAGGAAATTGTGGAGAGCCATTATCGCCTACAACTTGATGGGACATGGCACATAGAAGAAGAGGAATGAGCTTGAGTAAATGGATGGCGGAACAGGGTTTATGAGAAATAACGAAAAGACAACATTTATTAAGAGCTACAAAGAACAGGAAATTGTGGAGAGCCATTATCGCCTACAACTTGATGGGACATGGCACATAGAAGAAGAGGAATGAGCTTGAGTAAATGGATGGCGGAACAGGGTTTATGAGAAATAACGAAAAGACAACATTTATTAAGAGCTACAAAGAACAGGAAATTGTGGAGAGCCATTATCGCCTACAACTTGATGGGACATGGCACATAGAAGAAGAGGAATGAGCTTGAGTAAATGGATGGCGGAACAGGGTTTATGAGAAATAACGAAAAGACAACATTTATTAAGAGCTACAAAGAACAGGAAATTGTGGAGAGCCATTATCGCCTACAACTTGATGGGACATGGCACATAGAAGAAGAGGAATGAGCTTGAGTAAATGGATGGCAGAACAGGGTTTATGAGAAATAACGAAAAGACAACATTTATTAAGAGCTACAAAGAACAGGAAATTGTGGAGAGCCATGATCGCCTACAACCTGAAGGGACATGGTACATAGAAGAAGAGCAATGAGCTTGAGTAAATGGATGGCGGAACAGGGTTTATGAGAAATAACGAAAAGACAACATTTATTAAGAGCTACAAAGAACAGGAAATTGTGGAGAGCCATTATCGCCTACAACTTGATGGGACATGGCACATAGAAGAAGAGGAATGAGCTTGAGTAAATGGATGGCGGAACAGGGTTTATGAGAAATAACGAAAAGACAACATTTATTAAGAGCTACAAAGAACAGGAAATTGTGGAGAGCCATTATCGCCTACAACTTGATGGGACATGGCACATAGAAGAAGAGGAATGAGCTTGAGTAAATGGATGGCGGAACAGGGTTTATGAGAAATAACGAAAAGACAACATTTATTAAGAGCTACAAAGAACAGGAAATTGTGGAGAGCCATTATCGCCTACAACTTGATGGGACATGGCACATAGAAGAAGAGGAATGAGCTTGAGTAAATGGATGGCAGAACAGGGTTTATGAGAAATAACGAAAAGACAACATTTATTAAGAGCTACAAAGGACAGGAAATTGTGGAGAGCCATGATCGCCTACAACCTGAAGGGACATGGTACATAGAAGAAGAGCAATGAGCTTGAGTAAATGGATGGCGGAACAGGGTTTATGAGAAATAACGAAAAGACAACATTTATTAAGAGCTACAAAGAACAGGAAATTGTGGAGAGCCATTATCGCCTACAACTTGATGGGACATGGCACATAGAAGAAGAGGAATGAGCTTGAGTAAATGGATGGCGGAACAGGGTTTATGAGAAATAACGAAAAGACAACATTTATTAAGAGCTACAAAGGACAGGAAATTGTGGAGAGCCATGATCACCTACAACCTGAAGGGACATGGTACATAGAAGAAGAGCAATGAGCTTGAGTAAATGGATGGCGGAACAGGGTTTATGAGAAATAACGAAAAGACAACATTTATTAAGAGCTACAAAGGACAGGAAATTGTGGAGAGCCATGATCGCCTACAACTTGATGGGACATGGCACATAGAAGAAGAGGAATGAGCTTGAGTAAATGGATGGCGGAACAGGGTTTATGAGAAATAACGAAAAGGCAACATTTATTAAGAGCTACAAAGGACAGGAAATTGTGGAGATCCATGATCAACTACATCCTTAGGAGACACAGCACATAGTGTAGAATATGGCATGATGTTCAGTTCCTTCATGAAAATCTCTGAGAACAGAGATAAACTTATTAGGTTACCCAATTTCGCAATTTTACACAAGTGATTTTTATCCACATTGTCAAAAGTGTTTGTTAGATCGACGAAAACTTACAGGTCCATTATTTGCTCAATGATTTTCTGCAATTCCCTTATGATGACGGTTTTAGAAGAAAATGGAAACATTAGGACACTTATCCATAAAATCAAAAATTGAATCGAAATTTCTAGGACATATAATTAGAAAAGATAGCTTGGAAAATGTGATACACTCAGGACATTTTAAAAGCAACAGGGTCAGAAGAAAGCAGCGAATAACCTACCTAAAGAGCTTTTGTAGATGCTTGGCAGGACAGGAATTATGAGAGGTTTGCAGGATAACCCGTCTTTGCCCGGGTGTTTAATTACTGGGAATTTTTGCCGTTCAGTTGGAGCAGTTTAAGTTTAAAGTCAGCCCACTGACAATATTAGTAATCAATATTAGTAACAACAATTGGGTGCAACTGAGGCACATCCCCCAATGGGGGGGGTAACAATTTGAATGGGGGGTGGCACTGAAAAGGGCCGTTTTGCGTTCTCATTCTTGCAAGAAAGGAACCTCTTCCCTGGACCGTCATAATAATAATATACGATAATTTTTATTATAACACACACACACACACACACACACACACACATATATATATATATATATATATATATATATATATGCTTTAAGACATCTTTGTGTTTAACATTCTTTTTATTGATACAAATATTTAAGTAAATGCTCTGTCTAAATAGTATTAGATGACATTTACCGGTCTGAATGTCCGAGAAATTTTCATAGAAATTATTCGTCCTCCGACAGTATTCGAACCTGTATCCTATACGGAACCGTCATATAGCCTGACGTGCCTTTTTACCGATTCGGTAAGCAATGTTGAATTTACTGCTTTTAAACTTCAATCATCCATGAATCTCTCACGTACATTCATATCTGCTCATGGCGTATCAAATGTAAACAAATGACGTCATACATTATGAAATGGACAAAGTCCGACAATTATTTTAAGACTTTTTTATGTTTAACATTCTTTTTATAAAATAATTGTCGGACTTTGTCCATTTCATAATATACTTTTTTTTTATAATTCTAATAATCTTTCGCGTTAGATTCCAACTCTCTAAATTGATTGTACGCTGTTTTTTTTTTACAGACATTAAATTTTACCTTTGATTTTGGTGCAACGTGTAAAAAAATCAGTTTTTTTCGATTTTTCACCTTCAAGGTTATGATTTTTTTCCCGCCAATTTGGACTCAAAAGCGGCACTGAAGAATTATCTATCAAACAAAAAAAATTTAATCGGATGAAAACTGTGGAAACGCATAAACAACATCCGAACACACACACACACACACACACACACACACACACACACACACACGCATGCATATACACACACACATTTTGAGAATTATAGATATAGATCCAAGCTACTTCAGAAGTTTAGACAAGGGATTTGTATCCACATTGTCAAAAGAGGTTTGTTATATCAACGAAGACTTGGTACTGGTCCATTATTTGCTCAATGAAGTTCTCTTGCAATTATCTTACCATGAGGCTTTTAGAAGAAACTGAAAACATTACGGACACTTATCCATAGAATCAAAAACTGACAACTAAAATTTCTACGGCAAATAATTAGGAAAATGTGATACACACAGGACATGTTAAAAGTAAGGGGGCAGAACAAAACAGCGAATAACCTACCTAAAGCGCTTTTGTAGATGGTTGGCAGGACAGGAATTATAAGAGAGCAATACAAAAGACAGGAAGCTGTGGAGAGCAATGAATGCCCACATCCTAAAGCAAAACAGTACCTAAATAAAAGAACTTCTGCGCGGTTTTCTTTTTTGTCTGTCATTTCTTTTTTGTTTGCTTCGCTTTCAAAAGATGTTCAAATTGTGTTTTTTAAAGAATTTTTTTTTATCTTGTGCCAGCTCTGAAGTAACAACAACAAAAAACCGTCAAGAAGTGTCTAAGACGTACGCATTGAAACATATTAAAACCGGAGAAAGGGTCTAACGCGACTAACAAAGATTTATCAACAATAAAAACATCACCGGGACGACCTTCCCATTCGCTATTTTGTTTTTAGCCCCATACAGTTTCTCTGTTCGCCTTTCGCGTTGTCCTGGGTGTCTGCACACATCCCAGAATAAATGGTATCTCTGCTGTGCGTCTAAGCGTGAAAATGACAGATGGAAAGCGCAACCATCGCTTAGCAATTTCATTATTGTATTCTGTTGTATTGTGTTGGCTATTGTTGAAGTAATGGCGATTGGTTGTAGTATTCACGGAGAGATTCAGAACGGCAAAGGATTGTCAAGGAAAAATAAGTTTTGTAACAAAAAACATTAATACGAAACAGAAAGTTCTAGATCTTTTTTTTTCATCATAACTTTTTCCTTTCTGGTCATAAATTTTGTTTAAATAAAAATGAAACTTTACCAAATGTGAAAGTGAAAGTGAAAGTGAAAGTGAAAGTAGGACGATAAACACAAACAAAAAAAAAATCAACTGCGGGAGAAGAAAGCATGAAGAAAAAGGTGAGTCAATGTGTCAAAGCGGATAGGAAAGCAGTTGCATAAATATTACAGGAGAAAGTAAACCGGGCGAATTTATAAATGTGTGCCGTGTTAAGAAAAGACATATTTAATAGCAGAAGAAAAACTGAAGAAAAAAAACTGAAACAAAATTGAACAGATTCATAGTTAACTTTTGTAGAAAAAAAGATTTAGAAGAAAAAAATGTTTAGAATAAAACCTGAGGGAATAAAATAAAGACAGAGAAAGGAAGAGAATTAGATAGATAGATAGATAGATAGATAGATAGATAGATAGATAGATAGATAGATAGATAGATAGATAGATAGATAGATAGGTATGAACAACCGAGATAGATAGATAGATAGATAGAGAGAGAGAGAGAGAGAGAGCTGTTATAACAGTCTGCATACGCATGTATCATGATTTATTCAGAAATCAGTTCACTTTCTATACATTTTTATATTAGTAATTTACATTCTCTTTTTATTAACGCTGAATATAATAAATCAAACTAAGAATGTAATCTGAGAAAAACAGAGTGAGAGAGAGAAGGGGTGATAATAAATGGAAGAGAATGAGATAGATAGATCGATAGATAGATATGAACTAGCTTCAATAGATAGATATGAATGGGCTTTGATAGATAGATAGATAGATAGATAGATAGATAGATAGATAGATAGATAGATAGATAGATAGATAGATAGATAGATATCTACAGAGATAGATGTGAACATACTGAAATAGATAGATAGATAGATAGATAGATAGATAGATAGATAGATAGATAGATAGATAGATACTATTTAAATATATTAAACTGGCACTGAAATATAGAGTGCTATGTGTGTGTAGTTGTATCTGTATTGACTCGCACTGTATATGTTTATGCGTGCGTGTATGTGTGTACAGGTGGGTGAGTTTATATGTGATCGTATGTATTTATTTTTGTATTGTGTGCCCATGTATGTGTTCATACGTGTCTGCGCACGTGCATATCGGTGAATGTGTGTGTCTATGGCTGCATCGTTATGCATGCCTGTTCGAGTATATGTATTGAATTATGTGCATGTATGTGTACATGCGACGACCGTTTGTTTCGTTTTCTTTTTATATGACTTTGTTCATATGGCTGTGTTTGTTTATATGGGAATTTATAAGTGTATAATATGCATATGCATACAGGTTTGTGTCTGCATGATTGTGTAGATGTGACTGTATGTGTGTGTGTGTGAAAGAGAGAGAGAGAGAGAGAGAGAGAGAGAAAGCTAAACATTCAAAGAACAAATGCAAGAGATAAATACATCGAGTTAAAGAGAATCTGGCAAAAGGCCGAGACGAGAATTTCATGGAAGAAGAGACAGATAAAAGGGAGATAACTCTGTGCTGATTTGGGGATGATTTATCGACCACAAAAAGATTAAACGCGACCATGCTCCCTTTCAAGACATTTCCGCTTTTTTTTCTCGTGAAATTGGTCAAAATTGCACCTTTCAACATTCCATTTGTTATTAAGTGCTTTACGACATAACGTATCCTGGTTCTAGTATTTTACTTAAAAAAAAATAAAAGATTGGTCATTAAGTAGTAATTTGTTGAGCACTTTATCTTCTGAGTGCCACTTTTAAATATCTATCTATCTATCTATCTATCTATCTCGTGTCTTTCCTCCTCTATCTATCTATCTCATTTTGTTCATTATCTATCTATCTATCTATCTATCTCATTTTGTTCATTATCTATCTATCTATCTCATTTTGTTCATTATCTATCTATCTATCTATCTATCTATCTCATTTTGTTCATTATCTATCTATCTATCTATCTCATTTTGTTCATTATCTATCTATCTATCTATCTATCTATCTATCTATCTATCCCAGTGTGTTCATATCTATCTATCTATCTATCTATCTATCTATCTATCTCATTTTGTTCATTATCTATCTATTTATCTATCTATCTATCTCATTTTCTTCATTATCTATCTATCTATCTATCTATCTATCTCATTTTCTTCATTATCTATCTATCTATCTATCTATGCTAATTAGGCAATGATAACAGAGAGAACTCAAACAATTGAAAATTTATACCGAGATATGTACCAGAAATCAAGAATATCTATCTATCTATCTGTCTGTCTATCTATCTTTATGTTTATATCTATGTATCTATGTATCTATCTATCTATCTATCTATTTACGTCTTATTCTTTCTTTCTGTCTCACTCTCATTCTATCTCTCTCTCTATCTATCTATGTGATGTGCATTTAGGTTGCAAAAATGAATACGTAAAATACTAGTAAAATCATCACTATGAGTAATGTATTTCCAGTAATAGTAAGCTCCGCAGATAGATAGATAGACAGACAGACAGATAGATAGATAGATAGATAGATAGATAGATAGATAGATAGATATGAAGAGACTAGGATCGATAGACGTGCCAGGTCAACACATCATCTTTAATTGTGGGCGTCTATATTCTGTGTGTGTAAATGATATCAGTGACGAACAGGTTTTCATCTTTGCATTTCGCCTCAAAATTTGGGCTGGGAAATTTTGAATATACACCCATTGATGTTTATTTTTTATTTTTATGCCTACACATTGCCTACATTTTGCATGTTTAAACGTGTTTTATTCGTTCAAATTTTGGTGTGTTCACATTATATATATATATATATATATATATATATATATATATATATATATATATATATATATATATATATATATATGTACTCCTTTTTATGATGGGTGTTTGTGTCGTATTAGTCGACTAGAGGGCTCGTCATTTTCCTTTGCTGCCAAATACTTTTATACACGCATGCGCAGTTTCCCTTTTTCTTGTCACCTTCCTCGCAATCAATTTATCTTTACTTTTTGCATATTGTTGCACTTTTGACACCCGTGCGCTACGCTTCACATTTGAATATTTCCCGGGCAACACTGGGACACCCGACTGGATTTGTCAAGGCGTTATCATACCTATTACAGATACAAAAATTTTAGAAGAATTTCATTATTGAGCTTATCCCTTATTAAGTCTTATTGTTTTGGTTGTCAGACGGTGCATTTGTTCACACAAGATGGAAACTACGAAAGCAAAACAATGAACGAAAAGCAGACGAAAAGTGTAAGAGAAAGCGTCAGGGGAAAAAGAGAATACATGAAATATAGAGAGTGATGGAAAAGTGTGGACAACGAGGAAAGATGGAGGGAGGAGGAAATAGAAAGGTCAACAACGAAAGAGAGAGTGTGAGGAGGAAAGAAAAAGAGTAAACAGAGAGGGAAAATGTCAAAGACGAAGTTGAAGAGAAGAGTAAGTGTTCTCTCACTCTTCTTCTCACCTTCATCAGTGAGGAAACAGTGAGTGCATGGAAAAAAAAGAGATAATACATGAATGATAGGGAGAAGGGGGATATAGAGGAACGAGAGAGTGAGAGGGCGAATAGGTAAAAGAAAAGTAAAAGGTGAAAGATAGATGATGAGAAGGAAAACAGAGCATAAAGAGAGAAGGTAGGACTCAAAGATAAGGGAGAGAAGATGGGGAGAAAATGAGATAACGAAGAGGAAATAGAGAAAGTTATAAAGAGAAAAAGGCAAGGAAAAAAGTTAATTCAACAACGAAATAAAAAGAAGAAAAAGGAAAGCGAGAGGGCAAGGAAAAAAGAAAGAATATTTGAGTGATAGGGAGAAGGCAATGGTGAGATGAAAAATAACATTCAGGCCTTCTGTAATGGTACCAACATTAATATTCTGGCTTCCGTCTTCAAAGTCCATTCAAGAAACATGAAGAGAACGGTGAATGTTTAAATGAGGCAACAGTAGAGATGAAAACTGGATCAGGATGTCACAACAGCAAGAGGGATCCTCATTTCAACTTAGAGCTAAAAAGATCAATTAGAAAAGATCCAACTCAATCCATAAGACGTTTATCACGTGAGAGAGGAGTTTCAGCTATGACAGTCCAATGAGCAGTGAAAAACGACTTGCAAATGAAATCGTACGTGAACCGTGTGAGGCAACTTGTTACTCCAGGACAGAAAGTTAGAAGTTTAGAGCGAGCGAAGATCATCTTGAATAAGTCGGGAAATTATATATATATATATATATATATATATATATATATATATATATATATATATATATATATATATAAAGAAAGAACAGTAAGATATAAAATCCGGT
>OZ038510.1:31802142-31849642 GCA_964036315.1 Acanthosepion esculentum | reverse complement strand
ATACTAGTGTATTTGGCAACTCCCACACGCAGTCAAATGTGGCACAAGGCCAAATTTCATGTGTGGTTCCCTAGCCCGTAGGCTCGGCCAGAAATTCCCCGTACACCCCGCATAAACAGGATTGGATCGGTCTACCTCCCCGAACGAGACTCTGCCCTTCGGCATAGCTTCGTCCGCGTTCCTCTCTGCTCAGAGGCAGAGAGTTCGACCAGAAAGCCGAAAAAGATTTCAGCTTCAGTCACTTTGCCATCGACCTAACGTTGCCTCCCTGTGACTTTTCTATAAATATCTTCATGGCAAGTACTAGATTGCCAACAAAGTCTCAGCAATTTAAAGTTGAGTTGGCTACATATAATCGCAAGTTCTACGCTAACAGTCTCTTTTCTCGCACTTCTCCATTGTGGGAACTCGCTTCCGGCTCCAAACTTTCCAGCCAACTTTCATCTTCAAAAATGTAAATCTAATCTCAATCGTCATCTACTACCTTCCTGATTACTCTTCTTTTGTTATCCCTCCTTCGTAATGTTTGTTTTCTAATTCTTTCACACTCAGTAACTCCCTTGTGACTTAGAGGTTTCACTGCCTTGCATGGGGTGAAATGATTAAAACACTTCCTCGCAGTATACATTCGCAACATCCGCATTTTTAATTTTTCTCAGTTCTCATGTTGCAACATTCTAAAAGCCATTTTTTCCTTTTGTTCTTAACTTGCCAATATTTTCAATTTCTCTTTCCATTGTTCTGTTATCTGCGTTCGACTTTATCGCAGTTTCCCAAAGTCGTGTTACCATCAATCGATATCTTTACAATATCTTTTGATATTTTTCCTCTTTATGAATTTCTTATGACCCATGCAATTCGTTCCGTAGCTGAGATTTAAAATAAATATCAATAGTTATATTATTAGAGACATTTATTTGCGAGAGAATGAAAAACACATCAGTCGTATAATAAAGTTTCACTACTGCAAATAAACAGTAAATATTTTCAACGAAATTAGACATGATCAATTGAAAGTTCATGTGGAATATTTCTTACGGAAATTTATCTTTACACCAAAACCTTTTCAAACAAAAACATAGATAGATAGATAGATAGATAGATAGATAGATAGATAGATATGAACTGGCTTCAATAGATAGATAAATATGAATGGGCTTTGATAGATAGATAGATAGATAGATAGATAGATAGATATGAACTGGCTTCAATAGATAGATAAATATGAATGGGCTTTGATAGATAGATAGATAGATAGATAGATAGATAGATAGATAGATAGATAGATAGATAGATAGATAGATAGATAGATAGATATGAACTGGCTTCAATAGATAGATAGATAGATAGATAAATATATATATATATATATATATATATAGATAGATAGATAGATAGATAGATATGAACTGGCTTCAATAGATAGATAGATAGATAGATAGATAGATAGATAGATAGATAGATAGATAGATAGATAGATATGAACTGGATTCAATAGATAGATAGATAGATAGATAGATAGATAGATAGATAGATAGATAGATAGATATGAATGGGCTTTGATAGATAGATAGATAGATAGATAGATAGATAGATAGATAGATAAATAGATAGATAGATAGATAGATATGAACTGATAGATAGATAGATAGATAGATAGATAGATAGATAGATAGATAGATAGATAGATAGATATGAACTGGCTTCAATAGATAGATATGAATGGGCTTTGATAGATAGATAGATAGATAGATAGATAGATAGATAGATAGATAGATAGATATGAACTGGCTTCAATAGATAGATAGATAGATAGATAGATAGATAGATAGATAGATAGATAGATATATATGAACTGGCTTCAATAGATAGATAGATAGATAGATAGATAGATAGATAGATAGATAGATAGATAGATATGAACTGGCTTCAATAGATAGATAGATATGAATGGGCTTTGATAGATAGATAGATAGATAGATAGATAGATAGATAGATAGATATGAATGAGTTTTGGTAAATAGATAGATAGATAGATAGATAGATAGATAGATAGATAGGAAAGAACTGACCGAGAAAGCTCTCTCTGTGAATTTTACTCTATGACATTCTCCCATCATTTGTTAATTCTTATTCTTCTGTATTTCTACGTCTTTCGACATCCGCGCTTTATTTTGGGTGACTTTGCAGCTATTTGATGTCAGTGCAGTATTTCTTCTTATCCAATTTTTTTTTTTTTTTGCAGAATCTGCTTACGCTAGACACATGTCAAACGATCTCGCTCGTCAGAAGAGCGGATAAGATTTTTTTTTTTTTTTGCTCTTCATCTCACGAAGGTTCACCAAGGACTGAATCATAATGAGATTATTATAATCTTTGAGGTCGACTTTGATCGCTTTAACAGAGTCACCGTTTTATTACTATGTATTAAATATATTAACTGGGACAATTCTGGTCCAAGGAGTTCTTTTCGCAATGTCTGAGAAAATTTTAAGAACACTTATATAATCTGTGTTGGTGAGGGTACAAGATTTTATTTTAAACCCCCTCCCCCAAATCAATTTATATTAAGTCCAATCAGCCCTCCGCCCGTCTGAAGAAAGAAAGCCTACTCGATCTAAATGTAATCTATTCCCACTATTTACATTTTTTAGACTGTATGTCCCCATTTTCACTGTCACATAAACGAAGTTTCAGTCGATGTACGCTCAGGCCATCTTCAGGTGATATTTTTTGAATTTTCGAACCGAACTCTTTATGTAGTCCATAGACTGTCCTAACTCCAGGTACCATTGTCCTAGCTCCAGGTACCATGCCTTTGGATATTTCAGTTTTCCGACATTATTAGAATTATGATTTAGCTGTGAATTATAGTGAAAAGAATTATAGCGATAAGACTATGCCTGGAATAACTCAATAATTTTTGCTGAAAAGAAATCTCCCAGAAAATCATCACCCAACCAAAATTTCCAGGACGTTCTTCTGTGCCGATTTAAAGTCTAAATTGTCAATGAAGAATGGTAGTGATTCATCCATTCTGGGCAATATACACATATACATATATATATATATATATATATATATATATATATATATATATGTATATATATATATATATATATAGCCTGTTCAAATATATCTATCAAAAGATAGATCTTAGCCTGTTCGCATCTATCGATTTATCCATCTATAAATCAATCCTCAATCAATCGATAGAAGCCTACACTATTTACATTATTCAGACTAGTGTCCTCATCTTTGGCGCCATATTTATTACAACGTTTCGGCCGTTGTACGCTCCGGCCTTCTTTAGGTGGTTGGAATGTCGAACTGAACCATTTATTTCGCTCGCTGCGGTAGACTGTTCTAGTTCCACGTGCCATGTTTTAATGGATGTCAGTTATCAGTTATCTCCTGATAATTCCCCTCTCCAAGTTAAGGCAGTGGAGAACTTGGAGAAGGGAATCTCATCATTATAGACAGATACCGATAGAAACCTGTTCATGTATATCTATGTATCTATCCATCTATCTTCATCATTTTTACTTCTATTATGTTGTAACCTCGGGAAGGTTACTGAATAGAATAATCATACGAAGGTTGGTAATGAACGATAATACTTAGGACAAGAACAACACATATAAGATTCGCCAGCGGCGCGTAGAAGAAGTAGTCAACTGGTAGAAGTGAGTCAAGTGAAATCCACAATGAATCGCCAATTCTAGGATATCTATCAACTACCCCACGCGGTTTGATGTGACACAAAGCCGGATTTAATGTGCGGTATATGAGCCCGTAGGCGCGGCCAAATATTCCCCGAAGACGCCATATAAAACGGGGTCGGGTAGTTGTTTCCCGAGCCGAGAATCTGCCCTTCGATATAACCTCATCTGGGGATCCTCTCTGTTCGGATGCAGAAATTTTGACCAGTAGAGCTGGAGACGAATATCCCAATCTAGGATATCTAGCTACCCCCCCACGAGGGTTGCATGTGGCACAAGGCCGGGTTTAACGTGGGTTTTCCGAGCCCGTAGGCTCAGCCAAAAATATTCCCTATTCGAACCCGAAAAAACGGGTTCAGGGACAATCTACCTTCCCGAATGAGACTCTGCCCTTCGGTGGAGCCTCGTCCGGGTTCCTCTCTGCCCTAAGGCAGAGAGTTTGACTGAATAGCTGGAACAGGTCGCAGCTAGACTCGAATATCTAAATTTTGACTACGTACAGTATCCACTACTGTATTTGTGGGAATGGGGGCATACCCATAATCGTCTGTAGGTATGCTACAACAATATATATATATATATATATATATATATATATATATATATATATATATATATATATAGTTAACTAACATATCGGAGACTTCAGAAAGTGAGAAATCGTAGATCTTACACAAATACCCATACCTACATACATACACATTTTTCTATATACACATATAATTACACTTACACATATGTTCCATACATACATTCGCATCCATCTACACATATATGAGTTTTCACGTAAATGTGTCTCCCTTCTTCTCTTCTGTTCATGGTCCCTCCCTCTTTCTTTATTTCTTTCTCTTGTCCAATGAATTAGCGGTCAACGCCACAACCATCGCATCTCCTAGAGACATTACTTGCCTCCTACTCTATGTAACTATGTTAAAACACAACTTCCGCTAATCTTGTTTTCACTTTATTTTTCGGTTGACTCCTGGAAGAATTTTTGAATCCACTCATTGTTTTGAAACTGCCAGGTTTGTCAATTAACTATTATTTTCTCTGTTTAATACATTGAGCTCTCGGGATTTATACCCTACCTGGAATTATCCATACGGATTACCAAGTAACTTATATATATATATATATATATATATATATATATATATATATATATATATATATATATATATAAGCATTCGAGAGAAATTTGTTGTTTAAAAACAATAATTTGATTGTGCTAACCAGACACTTCCTCTGTAACTAAATGGTATGGCACGTCAGGCTATATATATATATATATATAAGTGAACATTGAAGTCAACACACAGAGGCGACAGGCTTTTTCATGCTAGGCGCAATTATCAGGCCTCGAATGTTAGATTTTTGCTCGACTATGTATATATATGGGTTAGTGGTGCATTGTGGGTAATCTATTTTTTGCGGGAGTGGATTGTTTATTTATTTATTTATTTATTTGTTTGTTTGGTTTAATTTATTTGTTTTTCATTTTTTATTATTTATTCTTTTCGGTTTTTGATGTTTTATTCACGTAGTAAAAAAAATTGGGGGATTTGCTTAGGCTGCTTATCTAATAGTCTTGGTCTGCGAAGATAATTAAGTCTATTTATTCGTTCAATGTTAAGATTGCTTACCGTAGTCTATTCTGTTATTTTGGCGGGGGCACAGTTTTTAATTTATTTATTTATTTATTTGGATTTATTATTTTTACTTGTTTTTGCTTATTTTTATTTGTTCTAACGGTTATTTTAACGGGGGCGATTTGTTAATTTGTTCATCTATTTATTTATATACGCTCTATGTCTGATATTGAGCACTTAATCCCATATATATAGCACACCTTAAAACTATATTTATACATATATATATATATATATATATATATATATATATATATATATATATATATATATATATATATATATATATACTAATCTATATCACAGAATACAAGGTAGTAAAGCTACTAACACACAAGGTGTTACAGGATATGGTCGGAGAATTAGGAAATATTAATAAGGAGTGTGAAGTGAAAAGAGTAATGAGGCGGGCAGTCGATAGAGATTTATATTGCATTAAATTTTTGCAGATTAAAGTTGGAATGTAAATTGATGAGATCTTGACACCAGTCTAGAACTGCGCTTACATTTTTTTTAAATCTAGGCACGATAGCAAAGAGCTCATCCAAAAATTAGCATGAAAGTATTTATAGAAAAGACACAGTGAGGCAACCTTAAGGCGGCGGGAATGTGACTGAAGCCGCGCCGCCAGATCAGTACCGATAATATTGCTGATTCGTTTTTGGATTACATCAAGGAGCTCAAGGTAGATAGTAGGGCCATATGACCATATGTGACAGTAATATTCTAAGCATGGACGAATGCTAGAATGATAGATTTCTCAGATATTTTCTGGAGAGAAAAATTGTCTCGCACAACAAGCTGAACCAACTTTCTCAGCTGCTGATCTAGTAATCAATTCAATATAATCTTTCCACTTCATATCAGCCCTGAACGTTAAAGAAACCCTTGATTCTGGTTATATATACACTGAAACACTTGGATTTGACGATATATATCATTAAACAATTGACTGTATATTTACGACCAATCTCAGCTCTTTGACTACAGTGTTGTTCGATAAAAATGACTCACCTGATTTTTTTTTACTTAAAATCTTTTTCGCCTAATGTTTTTGGGGTCAAACTAACTTTTAATCTTACTAATATAAAGACCCCTCCCCGACCACCTAGTAAAAAAGTTTACTCACCCTAAGGTATTCTTTGATAATTATAATTTTGGATATAAATGAGATTTAGGGAAAAAAAAGTTACTCACTCATTTCCTGCAACTAGTAATCAATAGAAACATAACCGAACAGCTTTAAATAAAGAATAATAGAGGTATAAATTTATTTATAATAGGTAATATAGTTCGAAATATTTAATAATCTATGGGTCCTCCCTTATTTTGAATAACCTTTTCAACCCTTTTTGGCATTGACTTGATTAGGTTCTGGCAAATCTCATCTCCAAGCATTGAATTCCATTCGGATATGAAATTCACAATCAAATCCTCTTTGTTGCTCAACTGCTTTCTCGAGAGCCTGTACTTTATAATCCTCCATGAGTTTTCTATGGGGTTGAGGTCAGAAGATTGGGGCGGCCATGTCATAACACTCACCTGATTCTCATCAAAGTATTCCTTCATCAATTTTGATTTGTGACAGGGAGCATTATCCTGCATAAAAATGAGCTTGGTGGCGTCGATTTGCACCCTTTCAGCAGAAGGGAGCAGACAAGACTCTAAAATTCTCTTGTACTGCTCGCTCCTGAGGGTCTTTTCAATAGGTTTTCAGAAACCAGTTCCATGAAAAAAAAAAGCATCCCCAGAACATTATACTGAACGGATGCTTGACAGTACTTACTGCTAAATTCAAAGAGCTTTCAAAGCTGCTTCTTCGGATTTTAGATCGCTTATCCGTTGAATTTAGCTCAACTTTCGTTTCATCGGAGAAGAGAGCATTTAGCAAAAAAACAAAAAAAAAAACAGATGAGTCACTTTTATCGAACAGCTCTGTATATATGAGGTCTGATCAAAACGTAACAGGGCTTCAACGCGTATGACTTTGACATTTAATCCCCAGGTGAAGCCACAGACTTTATCCTGAGACATTTTCATTGATGGAAGCATTCTTGGAAATCCTCTTTTGGGCGAGCGCGCATTTGACAGGTGGCATTCTCATGAATTTCCTAAACGTCTTGAAAGCTTGTTCCTTTCTAGTCGGACTTGATTTTTTAAAGAGGAAAAAGTTGCAACTGGCAAATGCTTGGCAATATACTAGTTGCCAATGCTGGTGAATGTTAGACAAGCCGTGTTCACTGATGGGCTCTCTGTAGGGTGATGAGACGGCCACACTGTACACACTTTCCTCTCAATCACTGCTGTAAAACAACGGAAGTGAGCAAGAACGATATAACTTAGTACGCATGTGCAACAAAGTACAAGGTCGATCTGTGACAATCGGTTTCACTGTGCTTCCTATAGTTCCGTTACCATGGCAATTGCCCCTATGCTTTTTGATCGAACTTCGTATATGAAACGCTTGACGTTATAGCTATGACATATTTTAGCTTTTTTACTTGATATGTCCCGGAAAGGGATATATTTGTTCGAAGTAGCTAAGTGGTTTTGGCTACTCTAACCGAGTAGTGCAATCTAGCAGGTAGCCGTAATCGACTGATACTCGTCGTAGTCGTAGGCAATATGCTTAGGCGATAGGCGTAGGCCAATAGGCTTCGTCAATAGGATAGTCAATGGCGTAGTCCAATGGCGTCCTCCATGTACTTCTATGTCAGTCAGTATTTATGGCTGACACCAGCCAAGTATATTACTGTGAGGGGGAACCCAGGTGTATGCATATTCATTACATCATTACTATATATATATATGTGTGTGTGTGTGTGTGTGTGTGCGTATTCATGAAATTCTTGACTGTGACTATTTACGAATCATCTCAGCGCTTAGAATTGCGTATATCTCCTATCTTACAAAGAAACTAAATATTTTTTTATCGAAAAGAAATATAATTCAAACGCAAATCTGATATTATTTTCCTTGCAAGTTCAATCACTTCTGTATACCGAGCGACTCTGGCTCTTCTGCCTGCATTAACCATCTACACAAGAATATCGGGGATGTGGGGGTACCCGGCTTTTCACTCAGGAAATGGCAGTTTTGGCTCGTAAATACTGTTTTACCCACATATATGCGTCCCACTCGACTCCCACGTATCATCCTGCATGGAGAACTCACCAGTGCCAAGAAGTTAAATGTAGACCATTAACGACGCTTCAAGGATTAGTTGAAGACATCCCTGACACAGGCCAACATCGAACCAGATATCTGGGAAACAGTTGCTGCAAATCGGCCTTCCAGGCGTAGGACCATTTAATCGTCAACATCTGCAAAACGCTGTCAGGAGAGTCCGACTGGTCCAGCTGCGTCCATTACCCACGTTTGTCTGTGATTCCTGTTCACAACTCTTCAGGAGTAGGCTTGGCCTTCACAGTCTGATCTAGCATGCACTAAATCTTTCATTCAACTGATAATCTCCTGGCCTTATTATCATTTTGGTTAAAAGGCTTCTCGCTGAATTCCTTCGGTCTACCATCCACAAATTTAGGCCAACGTGTTGCTTAGTAACAAAAATTATGTTCCCTTTTTTAGTTGTCTTTAATATATATTACACTATTATATTATATAAACATAAAAATGTCTTAAAATAATTGTCGGACTTTGTCAATTTTATAATGTGTGACGTCATTTGTTTACATTTGGATACGCCATGAGCAGATATGAATGTACGTGAGAGAATCATGGAAGATTACAGTTTAAAGACAGTAAAATCGACCTTGCTGACCAAACGCTCCTGTGTGGCCCAATCGGTTAAAACACGTCAGGCTTTATGACAGTTCCGTATAGGATACAGGTTCGATTCCTGTCGGAGGACGAATATTTTGTATGAAGATTTCTCGGACATTCATCCCGGTAAATGTTGTTAATACTGTTTATTATAAACAGAGCATTTACTTAAATGTTTGTATCGATAAAAAGAATGTATAAACATAGAAATGTCTTAAAATATTACACAGTGTAACACAATTTTTGGCCCGGGGTAGAAACTGTTATTTCCTATCTGCTTAGGCCTATAAAGTATGAAAAATGTCTAATTAAGCGTTCCTTTTGTGACTTAGGATAATATTTTTTAAATACACCTATTCCCATTGAGAAAACTGGCGAATGTGAACATTCTCGTTCCCACAAAACGGCACATTATTAAAAAGTACAATTTTTCTTCTAAAATAACACAAGAGAGACCACAAATGTTTCGCAACTTACGCCTATGAATCAGCCCGCAAAATATAGTTTCCCATTATGTCTGCGTTATACGATCTTTGGTAATCGAAGCGTTCTGGAAATTCTTGAAACTTTTAGAAACTTCTCAAAATTTGTTGAAACTTCTAGAAAGTTCTAGAAAATTCTCCTTCAGCAACTTAGCGCTGAATCTCTCTGGGATGTAATAGAAAATAGGTTAGTTTCAAAACATCGATGTCCGGATTACAAAATCAGTGTGAAGGAAATAACAGTCATTCACTTTACTTTTATAGGCAGAAGCATTTAGGGAATAATGCTTACTGACCAAAAACAACAAAAATCAAAATTTTATTATACGGTGTAAGGAAGTACTCTGTCTCTGTATATTTAATATATATAGTGTTTACTTATAGAACTTGGAAGGGAGTGTCTATATATATATATATATATATATATATATATATATATATATATATATATATATATATATATATATATTTATTTATTTATTTATATATATATATATATATATATATATATATATATATATATATATATATATATATACCAACGGTTTCCCATACTTCTCGTTTTCACTCTCGAGTGGTCATGTATGACGTCACGAGCTGCGATGCGATTTTCGCTTCCGCGTCTCGTATACACGATATTTGTTGTTGCTTTGCAATTTTTCATACAACAAAAACAGACTATCATTATTGTTTCGTCCGTGTATTGGTTGATATATTCAAAAGTAATTGTCATCTTTGGTAATGGCTTATGTAAGCCGAAAGCTTAGATTGGATTTAAATATGTATCAATATGGTGATTTCCATTCGTCTTTCAATGATAATGTTATTAACCTTTTTCAGACAATATGAAAGGAACTTACTTAAAATGAAAAGACAACTCTTGTCTATATTATTTGTGTTTCAATCCTGGCTTGAGGCATTCGGAAGTCTAGTCGCACTGAGGAGCTGTGATACAGCGAAACAGTACTGTCTGTGAATGACATATATATATATATATATATATATATATATATATATATATATATATATATATATATATATAAAAGTGAACATAGAAGTCAACACTTAGAGGCGACAGTCTGTTTCATGCTAGATGCAATCGTCAGGCCACGTGTGCTGTTATTTTTCTCGGCTATTTATATACACGGGTCAGTGGTGCATTGAGGGTAGTCTATTTTGGCAGATCTCTTGTTGTCACAAAGTGAATATTTAAAAACAACAATGATAAAAAAAAGAATAGCCAAACTGAATTAAATTGGTTAAGTTGTGCATCCAGACATGTCTAAAACGTATTTTTTTTTAATTTCGTAAATGCGTCTGTCGGATGCTTGCAAACTCTTGATGCCATCTCTGACAAATGCATCTACCAATGATGACCTTTCCACACTTGCACAACTTGAAGTAAACTAAACTGTTGAGCTTACGTTCCCTGTATTTATACTGCCATCTATGTTGCCAGAACGTTCTAGAAATTCTTGAAACTTTTAGAAAGTTCTCAAAAGTTCTTGAAACTTCTAGAAAAATTCTCTTTCAGCAACTCAGAATGTAATTCTAGAATGTAATTGATAATAGGTTAGTTTAAAAAAAGAAACTCGATGTTTAGGTTACAAAAGCAAAGTTTGACGGAAATAATAGTTATTTCCTTTGCTTTTTAGACAGAAGCAATTAGGAATTAAGACTTGCTAATCAAAGACGAAAAAAATCAAAAACATTTTACACAGTGTTACTGATATTGCCTGACATGTAACTTTTTTTCTAGGTCAATTGTCGGTCAAAAAATTTGTTGCTGCTCTGATCCATGCTACTACCTCTGTTACAGGTTATCTAAAGAACTACAAATTAACCCATAGCTGGGAGGAGAAAATATGGACTATTTAAGCGTAAATGAATATAACGAAAACAACTAGAACTCGGCTCTCGTTATCCATTACACCACCCGCACATCCACGCTTTCAGTGAGATAGATATTTTCCTATAGCTTTTGCCTTCCTTCCAATATGTGATGATCAATTCGTTTTGCGAATTTGATAGTTCCTTGCCTTTCCCCATGATAATTATTGTGTATGATTTGTGTTCGGAGGTAACCTCATACAAGAAATGAATTGCGGGATGTTCTAGATTGTTCCGGTAACAAGATAAATCGAAGAATTTAACAAAGAATTATGTAAATAAATGTCATTTAAGCCTTTTGATATTAAAGATATATGGTGTACGAATACTTTTTTCGCCACGAAATTTTATACATGACACAGAATTTCATTAATAACAAAGATTTGTGTGTGTATGTGTTTGTGAAAATAGATAGATATGAGCATATGGAGACAGATTTCTATCTGTCTATATCTGTTCATATCTGAGGAATACAATAAGCGAGCTAACTTGACAAATAGATAGATATATGTAGAGTGATGAAGATAGATAGATAGATAGATAGATAGATAGATAGATAGATAGATAGATAGATAGATAGATAGATAGATAGATATGAATTGATTGAGGGAGATATGGATAGATATATAGATATTAATAGATCGCGATAGATCAATATGAATAGATTGAGATAGATAAATAGATACATTTATGCATAGATATGAATAGATTGAAATAGATACATATATATGAATTGATTGATTGAGATAGATAGATAGATAGATAATGAAAAGACTGAGATAGATAGATAGATAGATAGATAGATAGATAGATAGATAGATAATGAAAAGACTGAGATAGATAGATAGATAGATAGATAGATAGATAATGAAAAGACTGAGATAGATAGATAGATAGATAGATAGATAGATAGATAGATAGATAGATAGATAGATAGATAGAGAGATAGATAGATATGAATAGACCTAGGTAGATAATGGAGAGAGTAAATTACGTCTCCATTCCTTTACCAATATTTTTATGAGATTCGCTTATTAGTTTTCAAGGCCCGAGTCCCGCTGTAGGCCAAGCGAGGTCAGCGATAATTAGCTTAAATCAATGGCATTAGGCAGACTTAGAAGCGTTTGGCTCGACTGGCGCGATCCCAACACTCCGCTGCGTCTTTATGAATGAAGGAGGGAGACAAAGTCATTGCTAAAGCCGCACACAGTCCGAAAGCTGGCAAGGAAACCGATAAATTTCCTGCGAATGTCAAGTAGGAGTGTCGGCTGAATGAAAAGAAAATGAATTTCCACGATGTTGGGTGGCGAATAAAAGTGTCCAACTCAAATGCTGATTTATTCAGGTGGACAAAATGAAGGACAGAGGTCGGAGTGGAAGAGGAATTCTAATAACGTAAGTAATGGTGTTTGCCTTGCGGTGTTGGCTGGCTCGGTAATAAAAGCAAAGGGGTCCGTGGCTTGAGTTCAAGATGTGGTGAGGTATTGTCACCCACGCCCCGAACGGACACGGCACATAGAAAAATATTGCCAATACCCCGCAAATCGCAGATAAGAGAGTCTTTATTCAGTAGATGTCATCAATTTGCAGTTGAGCTGGCTAGATATAGCAGTAAGTTCTATGCTAACAGTTTCTTTTCTCGCGTGTGGAACTATCTTCCGGCTCCAGGCTTCCAGCCAACTTTAATCTGTAAAAATTTAAATGCAATGTTAATCGCTATCTACTAAGAATGTACAATTTCTCTCCCAAGCTTAAGAGAAGAATCGGGATGAAATCGATCATAAACGAAAATGACATGTTTATCATTAATTAATCATAGCTAAGAATCGGAAGCTAATGAAGGATTGAAATAAAGTTTAAATATATATATATTATTCCAGGGCTATTTTCCAACTTATTCGAGATGATCTTCGTCCTCACTAACCTTCTTCTGTCCTGGAGTAATAAGTTGCCTCACACGTTTCACATACGATTTCATTATCAAATTTTGTCATTGCTCTTTGAGCTGTCATGGGCGAAACTTCTTTCGCACTTGCCAATCGTCTTATGAATTGAGTTGGATCTTTTCTAAGTGACCTCTTTAGCCCTAAGTTGAAATGATTTTTAGACTAATTCACCGTTCTCTTGATGGTTCTTGAATGGACTTTGAAGATGGAAGTCAGAATATGCATGGTGGTATCATTACTGAAGGCCTGAATGATCTTTTCCTCTCACCATTGCTCATTTCGGAAGAGAGTGTCACTAAGCGATATTAATCTGTTATCTTTCTTGCTGAATAACTCAAATGGTTTTTCAGTGATTCTTACGACAAATGGTGTCATGATGGCTAAGCGTCTTATCTGGAAGCCTGCAAAAAAGAAACAATTAGTTTAGGGTTTTTTATATAAAACATTTTGTGGGATGTACAATTATGTTTTAACACGATTTGGACAATTTTGTTGTTACACCCGGGAACTCTTATGAACTCTTCTCTGTGGCACCTAGACTCTATGACATTTAGCTCATTACTAGATTTACGGAAATATGTCATAATTTTAGAGTTGAAATGGTTAGGTGTAACAATAACGGTTTCTTCTATCTAGTACCAGTTGCGGTGAGTAAATTGTCGCCATTTTATATTTTTAATTTTGTGCGCATGCGTTGTTTGCTTTTTGATTTCGTTGACTCTACACCGCCCCTCAAGTGGAATTTTTTATATGATCCAGCGTTAAAGATGCACGTAAAATGAGCGACTTCCTGTACGGCTTCAGTAGGTACCTGCTATCCTCTACCTTTATAATCGCTAGATCAGGTCGAAAATGGAGTACTGTTGCCATAGTTGGGCGGGAGCTGCCCAGACGTCAGTTACTAGAGTTCCAAAGCATCTCCGAGTGCTGGTTGGAAAAGAATTATTTTCCAGGCTCAATCTCTCTCACAGGTGGGATCTGGTAAATCTCTCACTGTCGCTTCTTCCATGGAAAGTTCTCGTACGAACTACATTCCTAGGTTTCGCCAGGTCTAACCTTCACGGCTAGGACCCACCATGCATCTTACATAGTAGCGGCAAGCCACACACTTTCCCATCGTATTCCATCAGAGAGAATTAAGTACAATTCAAACAGCTTACAGCGAACCCCTGCCCTGTTGAACAGACTCTCCCTAAGGAATGTTTCCCTTGTTGCTACAATGTTAACCCGCTCACAATGTTAAATATAGGTCCGGTTTACACTAGGTTCAAATGGGTAATCATAGGTCCGTTTTACTCTAGAGTCCCAATGGAAGACTTACACACGGTTTACACTACATTCAAAAAGATAGAAATAAGGCTGCTTTACACTAGGCTCACTGGTCAATGGTAGATATAGGTTCAGTTTGCACTAGGTTCAAATGGGATGTCATAGGTCCGTTTTACTCTAGAGTCCCAATGGAAGACATAGGCTCGGTTTACACTAGATTCAAAACTATAGAAACGTCTCTTAAACACTAGGCTCACTGGTCAATAGTAGATATAGGTCCAGTTTACACTAGGTTCAAATGAGCAGTGATAGGTCCGTTTTATTCTAGAGTCCCAATGGAAAACATAGGCCCGGTTTACACTAGCTTCAAAAAGATAGAAATATGTTTGCTTTACACTGGGCTCACTGGTCAATGGTAGATATAGGCCCGGTTTACAGTAGGCTCAAAATGGGCAGTGATCGGTCCGTTTTACTCTGGAGTCCCAATTGAAGACAGGCCCGGTTTACACTAGATTCAAAAATATACAAATATGTTTGTTGTACACTAGGCTCAGTGGTCAATAGTCGATATAGGCCCGGTTTACAGTAGGTTCAAATGGGCAGTCATAATCCGTTTTACTCTAGAGTCAAAATAGAAGACATAGGCCCTGTTTACACTAGATTCAAAAAGGAAAACATAGGCCCGGTTTACACTGGAGTCAACCTCTTTTTCCCCTATCCGTATAAACTGCATAATCTTTCTTGGTTTCGTTGAAGATGATTTCATTGGAAGAATTGTGAGATAGCCAGCGGTTAATTGATAGTGGGATGTGCTTGATTACTGATGTGGGTGGTTGGAAAATGTGTGTATGTAAAGTATTTTTTTCGTTGTGTTTTCTACGTTGTTGGGATGTACCTTTTCTTAGGTTGAATGTGACAACTAGGAAATCTATTCCCTGCACATATCATTTGATTATAGTGGCCAAGGATTCTGTCGAACCAACCGTGCTTTTTGTAAGATCCGAATACAGCATGCCCGAATACAGTGAAAAGTTGCCCAGCATGCGTCCCTAGACGATTCTCCTCAGGTTTTGAATTTAGAGTTAACCGCCTCCTAGACGGACTTCCACACCAGATTATAGGACCAATTCTGTCCTGATATTTACCCATAGCAGGAGGGGAAGAAATGCATTTAAACATTTGACAAGGTTACTTTCACGAAATATACCAAACTTGACTAGAATTCGACCTCGGCTCCCCGATTCCTCAATCCAAGCCGTTATCCACCTTGCGTCTTCTGTGGTTAGATTAAATTCTTGCTACTCTGTTTTATGTTCCACTGTTTTAACCCTTGTGCTAAACTGGGTGCTACTTTAATTCTCTTTGCATTTATTATTCTTTCTACAGAGTTCTCGTTCTCTCAGACTGTTTCTTTATATCTCTGCGGAAATAAATAAACGAACATACACGAATATATACGGATATATTTGTTATGCATAGACAGCATAATTGACACGCCCTCTGTTAACGTTCTCTAAAAACCGGAGATGACTAAGTTAGGTTAGTTGGTTTAACTACATTTTAAACCTTTTCCGCGTTATTTAATGTCAACTATATATTTCACAAAACAAACAGAACAGTGTATCATCATGGAAGTAGAAATATATCCGGTTTACAATAGAATCCAAAAAGTACGCATAGGTCTGGCTTACACCAAATTCAAAAAGGCGTACGCAGGTCGTTTTGATACTATATTAATAAGTAGACATATGTTTAGCTTGCACTAGATTCAAAAAGATAGACATAAGTCCGTTTTACAGTGGATTAAAAAAGTCAGATACAGCTCCAGTTTATACTACAGTCAAAAAGGTTGACATATTTACACTAGATTAAAAAGAAGATAGAGGTCCGATTTGCACTGCATACGAAAAGGTAAAAATAGGTGAAGCATACACTAGATTCCAAAAGGTAGATATAGAAAAGGCTTAACTTAGATCTAAAAATCTAGACGTAGGTCAGTTTTACACTAAAATCAAAAAAGTTAGATATATGTCCGTTTTATGAAAGACTATCGCTGGTATATATAGGTCCAGTTTACACTACAGTTAAAAAGGTTTACATTAGATTCAAAAAGATGGAAATATGTTTGTTTTACACTAGACTAACTTGTCAATGGTAGGTCCGGTTTACACTAGGTTCAAATGGGCAGTCATAGGACCGTTTTACACTAGAGTCCCAATGAGAGACATAGGCCCGGTTTACACTAGATTCAAAAAGATAGAAATATGTCTGTTTTACACTAGGCTTACTGGTCAATGGTAGATATAGTTTACACTAGGTTCAAATGAGCAGTCATAAGTCCGTTTTACTCTCGAGTCCTAATGGAAGATATTGGGCCGGTTTACACTAGATTCAAAAAGGGAAACATATGTCCGGTTTACACTGAAATAAAAATGTAGGCATAGGTCCGATTTACAATAGAGAATAAAAATGTAGACATAACTACGTTTTACACTAGAATCACAATAATAGACAGAGGTCCGCTTTAAACAAGCGTCAAAAAGGTAGACATAGATCCGGTTTACACTATTATCTAGTACGTATCGGTACGTATAGGTCCGGTTTACACTATTATCTAAGAGATAAACATAGGTCAAGTTTATATAGGGTGACCCAAAAAACGGGGACTTTTTAACAATCCAATAAAACCAAGAGTGATGGAAGAAAAATATTTAATTCATAGTAATTGAAACCTTAATACATGCCATTTAAAAAACATTGATGGAATTTTCATTTTTTTTAAATTACGTCCTGTAGATGGCGTCCTCCTGTACGAATGCATTCTTGAAATCTGCTGTTGACATTCCTCATTGACTGCTGCAATATCTCAGCTGGGATACTGTGAATTTCATTCTTGTTACTAAAATGGTGATATGTTTACTTGCTTAAGGTCACTGTCTCGCAGTGTTGCCACTTGCTCATGTCTCGCACTTCAAAAATTCCCGTTTTGGGGGGTCACCCTATACTAGAGTCGAAAAGGTAGACCTAGGTCCGCTTTACACTCACTAGATTAAAAAAATATAAGTATTATGGAATGAGTGACGAGAATGGTATAGTCGGTATATAACAAACTAAGATTGTACCCTTTGGATTGTACTCGTAATTGCTATATCCCCAAATTAACAAACGAGCGCTTTACTGCATTAAGTTATTGTCCCTTTGAATAATACTGAATATAGAATATGGGGCCTTAAACTTAATGTTCATAATACCTACTGCTGCTGTATCTTCTCCATCTTCTGCGCTGCTGTCGTACTTGAACCTCTTCGCCACTGTTTCCCTTCTCTTACGGTTTCTTTCGTGCTAGACAATTTTTCTCGACCGAATATTACATATTTATAAGTGTACCATTCGTCCTTGCTTTGAATATTGCTGCAACATATGCTCTGGTGCCCCTGCTGCTATATATTTAAGGATCCTTGATAAAATCCAAAGAAGAATATGCAAAGTTATTGGTCATGACCTGGCATCTCGGCTTCAGTCATTTTCTCACAGCCATAATCAAGCTTCCATGTACGCTTTATATAAATACTTTCATGGTAATTGTTTTGATGAGCTTTCATCGCGTGAGTTTTTTTTGTTTTTTTGTTGTTGTTGTTTTTTCGTATTTGTTGTTGTGTTTGAATGAGTGCGTGTCAGTGTATGTGCTTGGGATGAATGAATGTTCTATACTATTATAGTCCCGCATTGATTTCGGCCAGTGAACTGGTATTTCTGCCACATTTAGTGATTGTGGGCGGTTTTATTACTAATATTATTTTTCTTTAGTTTCTTGTAAATTTTTGTATTCATATTGTAAATACTCATTGGGGTTAGTTTTTAGAATTGTTATTTTATTCACCTCCCCCCACAGACATTGAATTGTAAATATGGGGTCAAGTTAGTATTTTCATAGAGACAGTGACGTATTTTGGTGGTTGTAGTAAGAAAGGTACGTATGAATGTGGTGTTTTGGTGTAAGGAATATTGTTCGTACGATTGGGTCAGTGTTTGCGGCTAGCTAAGTTATAGTTAAGACAGAAGACCGTCCTTTTTCCCCAATCCCCCCTTCGGCCTTGTGCCACATTTCTGTAATTTATACAGAATAAATATCGCTTTCATCTATGGTACGTAGCCTCTATCAATTTATGCGCAGATTGGTGGAAAGGTCTCATTATTTTACAGTTGAACTGGCTATATGTAACCGTAAGTTCTATGCTAATAGTTTGCTCCTGGAACTCTCTTCCGGCTTCTTGCTTTCCAGTCAATATTGCTGTTCACAAATTTAAATGCAGTGTTAATCGTTGCCTAATGTCGTCTTAATTTCTGGGTTGTTTTTTTTTTTCAATTTTGTCGCTTTTCTTTCCCACTCGGTAACAGCTTGTATTTTAAGCATTTTGTTGTTTTGCTTAGTGTGATATGGTCAGAAATAGTTACATTGTAATCACTTTGTTCTGTTTATTAGATTAACTGATAAGAAACGCAATTTGAATAAAATGTCTGCAGATAAATTAAGCAACCCGAGTACTGGATATAATCTTTGTTACGGCTTCATTCTCATAGACGTCTTAAATTAAGATAATTTGTATGCCTTTTCCTTGTTACACTTCCAGAGTTTCATTTGGACAGATAGGGCTTCCTTTTCGTGTAAAATCATCTTCCGATCTCTTTGCGCAATGTCCCATGCATAAAAAGGGCCCGTCAGTTGGCCATCGACCCCCGATCAATCTCGTTTATACTCTGGGATTCCAGCGAAAGAAACTACGAGTTCATCGGATATCGACCAAAAGTTCAAAACTTGTTTATGGCCCGATGTTTCTTCTAATCTTTATCTGCCAAAGAGTCTTAATAGCTTTCCTTTCGGATGCAGCTTATCGTTCTCTTTTTCCTCATCTATCTCTCTTTCTTCCCTTTTTTCTTCTTCTTACTTGTATTCCTTTCTGTACGTAATCTCTGTTGTTTTAAACCCAAATGTTTTCCTGACCGGTCACCTTATCGGCCATTCTATTTGTCTTTGGCTCAAAACCCATTATCCAACAAAAGTATTTTCAGAGTATTCTTTCGAATATTGACCAGAAGATTTTCTTTGCGCTTTTTAACATCTGGCTTTTACTTAAGATAATTTCATTAATTTATTCCACAATACACTTCTTCTTCTACTGACTTGTAAAATCCTAAGGAGAGGAATAGGGATAAAAAGCCTAAGGGAAAATGTATAAATTCACTGTTTAGATTTTATTCCACTTCTAATCATCATTTTTTATTTATAAAATTATAAACATTTACTATTTATACATATTTTTATTCATAAATTTATAAATATTTACAATTTTTTTTTACATATTTTTATTTATAAATCTATAAAAATCTACTATTTCTTACATATTTTTATTTATAAATTCATAAACATTTACTATTTTTTTACATATTTTTATTCATAAATTTATAAACATTTATTATTATTTACATATTTTATTTATAAATTTATAAACATTTACAATTGTTTACATATATTTATAAACAATTACTATTTTTTACATACTGTTATTTATAAATTTATAAACATTTACGATTTTCTACATATTTTTATTTATAAATTTGTAAACATTTTCTAATTTTTACATATTTTTATTTATAAATTTATAAACATTATTATTATTTACATATTTTATTTATAAATTTATAAACATTTACATTTATTTACATATATTTATAAACAATTACTATTTTTTACATACTGTTATTTATAAATTTATAAACATTTACGATTTTCTACATATTTTTATTTATAAATTTGTAAACATTTTCTAATTTTTACATATTTTTATTTATAAATTTATAAACATTTATTATTATTTACATATTCTTATTTATAAATTTATAAACATTTACTATATTTTTTACATATTTTTATTTATAAACATTTACTATTTTTACATTTTTATTTATAAATTTATAAGCATTAACTATATTGAAATATGTGAACCATCTATAAGGAAATCCTTATTATTTACCATTTTATAAAGTTTGAATCAATTGACAATTAGCCGATGTTTTGCCAACCATTCCCATAAACAATATAATAAATAGTGTAAATAAACAATCTGATTGTGCTATAGACCAACAGCAGTTACCTCCCTTGATAACGATTGTCTCCCTTGAAAGAAGACCTCTCCCTCACTCAGATAATAGAAATAAGTGGTCTATCCGTGTATCTCCATTCAAAATCTATAAAGCTTTCTTAAGTTTTATCATTCCTCCGAGTTGTTAATATACCAATACATAAATAGTGTTTATTATCTGTGTTCTCAATTCTCAAGAACGAAGAAAATGTATAAATTCACTTCCATATGGTTACGTTTTATTCCACTTCTAATCATCGATTTTATAAACAGTGCAGAAGAGTGAAGGTAGTAAAAAAAAAAATGTTATAAAATGACGATGAATAAATTATGTTAATTCGTATTTTGCCGCAGCCGGAACCAACCAAAGATGATGAGGAATCAGATTTGCGACCAATCCATCGCATTTTCTCGGTCTCACGTTTACAACTGATATGAATTGTAATGATTACTATTGACACATACTTTCACGGGAATTGCTCCGATGAGCTGCTTTCGCTGGTTCCCAGGCTTCATGAATTCAAGCGTCCTACGAGGCTGGCATCCCTTTCACTGTTGAAACTGTTAGATTTAGACGTCTCTTCTACTCCAGTAGCTTCATGTCTCGCACCTCTCGCCTGTGGAACTCCCTTCCTAATTCCTGTTTCCCTGACAACTATAATCTCCAACTATTCAAATGTAACGTCAATCGACATCTCCAGTTGCCTTGATCTATCCACTATCCTTCTCCACATCCTTTCCTCTTTCACTCCTATCTGCTCTCGCTCCAAATCTTCTGTAACCCCTTGCCTTGATCTATCCACTATCCTTTTCCACATCCTTTCCTCTTTCACTCCTATCTGCTCTCGCTCCAAATCTTCTGTAACCCCTTGCCTTGATCTGTCCACCATCCTTCTCCACATCCGTTCCTCTAACTCTCCTATCTGCTCTCGCTCCAAATCTTCTGTAACCCCTTGCGTGCTAGTGGCTTGCAGCCTTGATTGGGGTGAAAAGCTTAATATATATATATATATATATATATATATATATATATGAATGTCGATAGATATCTTGGGACTTCTATTTTTTCTATGAGATAGATATTTCAGTATCTCTGAGATGAGGTATTATGTAAACTATTTACATTATTCGGACTATTGTCCTCATCTTTGTTGCCATATTTATCACAACGTTTCGGCCATTGTACGCTCTGGCGTTCTTCAGGTGGTTGGAATGCCAAACTGAACCTTTTATTTCGCTCGCTGGGGTAGACTGTTCTAGTTCCACGTGCCATGTGTAATGGATGTCAGTTATCAGCTATCGCCTGTTAATTCCCCTCTCCAAGTTCTCCACTGCCTTAACCTTATTAGATATTTATATTTATTTTAACTTTAAATGACGCAGTATCAATAAAGATCTCAATACCGTGACCTGCGGCGAGAAAGGTTGCTTCAGTGTACCGTGAAAAACAGGTTTTCTCGTCAAAACGAATCTTGCATTTTTATAAATTTACCATTCATCTCTGCATCAAATATACCTGCTTCTGTATTCCTATCGGTCCTGACTTGACATTATCGACTTCAGTCGCCTCGCCATGTCGTGGCTTCCCTCTGTCTTTTCTACTGTTGATGGAATGCTTCTTGTGTTTCAGTAGAAAACATTGTAGCTCCCGGTATTATTTTTAAATTAGAGAAATGTGTGTTTGCACGTGTGAAGTTTGTGATAGACACGTGTGTGAAAGAGTACAAAAAGGCACGAGAGAAAAGTACTTTTACGACATTGAATATAAACTTTCCCCAGTGGAGGGGACACTTTTTTCCAACGTGCAACTACATCTTAGAGAGTTGTGAAAAAGGAAAGAGAATGAGTAAGAATATCATTTCATATTCATAGGCTTAAGAACCGTCCCCTAGCGGCGGTTTCATTACAAATGTCAAGTGGGATAAACCAAACTATAAATATTTTCATGGCAGTTGCTCAAATGAGCTCCCTTCATTGGTACCTCAATAGCATGAATTCAAGCTTAGTACTAGATCCACAACTTAGGTTCCATGGTCTTACTGTTCCATTCCTGTCACCTACGATCTTTAAGTTTAAATGCAGCATTAATCACTATCTTCTGTCTTCCTTAATATGCTCAGGGCAGGTCCAAAATGCGTTCAACTTGACTCGCACGTATCATCTTTTTTGGGAGAAAGCAGAAAGAAGCTATGCGGAGGCCCAAAACGACGATTCAAGGATCAATTGAAAGCAGCCTCGACACAGACTAACGTCAACCCTGAGACCTGGGAAACCCATGCTGTAAATCGGCTTTGCTGCCATAGGACCATCCGAGGGGGCTGGCGAGACTTTTAAGTTCAATCGTCAACATGACGACGTTCTGCAATGTCCGAAGCCCGACTCGCCCAGCCCCATCTAACACCCACACTCTTCTGGGATTCCTGCTCACGACTCTTTATAAGTAGGCTGGGCCTTCACAGCCATCTCCGGATGGGAGAAAGAGAATAAGGAGAGAGAATGACGACTTGAACTGAGGCTACCATCCGTCAATATCGCCTCCGCTAGGTGGCTCACGTGTCCAGAATGCGTCCCACTCGGCTCCCACGTATCACCCTCTTTGGAGAACCCGCCAGCTGGAAGAGGCTACGCGGAGGACGAAAACGACGCTGCAAGAATCAGTTGAAGAGATCCCTGAAACGGGCCAACATCGACCCTGAGATCTGGGAAACCATAGCTGCAAATCGGCCTTCCTTGAGTAGGACCATCCGAAAGATGACGACTGAGACTTTTGATTCCAATCGTCAACATAAAGAGGATCTGCGACGTGCTGTCAGGAGGACCCGAATCGCCCACACTCCTCAGTGACCCCTGCTCACGACTCTACCGGAGTAGGCTGGGCGTTCACGGCTATTTCCGCCACCGCCACCAGAGAGGGGAAAGGGAATAAGGAGAGATGACGACGATCCCGATGCACGGATGTGAGGGCGTGGCGGTTAGTTCTGTGACATGATATATTTTCGTATATGGGAGTATCTTCATGCAAAATTGTGGTTCTTTACATTTTTAAAAGAAGACTATTGCTCGCCTTGCCACAAAATTTATTCTGAAAATTTAACAAACATTAATTTGATAACATCCTAGAAAAGTAATATTTTTTGATATTTGCACTAATATCCTTACCTTCATAAAAAAATCTCGACTCGTTAAACATCTAAGAAAGTTTTCAAAGGGATAAAATTACTGGGCAAAATCGTCGACAAAGACATAAGTAAATTTACCAAATTAAAAAGACAGACTTGCAATTCCTTTGTTTACTGTAAAAAATAAGATAGATCCACAAAGCTTTTGCGATACCTCCGAGTTAAAAGGCATACTAATTAGATAAGTGCATAAAGACACAAATGCTTGGTTCAATGTCCGGCGAGGAATAAATAAAAATTTAAAAAAAACTAAATAAAAATAAAATCTAAGTAAAAATAAAAAATAAATAATAATGAAAACTAGAGCAGTAGAACGCAAACACTCTACTCCCATAGATTAAATAAAGGATTCTGGGGTGATGAGTTATCTTTTTTTATATGTGGACTAATATCCTCATCTTCACGGATTGTTCCTCAGATTGACAGATGTATCATAAATTTTCAAACTTACCAACTTAGTTGAATAAACCCTAGACAAAGTTATAAGTAGAGAGCATCTATTTTAATCAGATTTGCCAAATGAATAAGATAGATATATAATTCTTCAGTTTACTGTAAAAAAAAAAGAAAGAAAATAAATCTAAAAAAACTTTACAATAATTCGAACTGAAGAAACATGAGAGTTACGCGATTTTAAAAGAAACAAATAATAATTCTGAGACATGAGATGTTTTCAGTCGTGTATGGGAATATATTCATGCAAGGCAGAGTTTCTTTGCGTTCTTAAAAAAAGTCTGTTTGACACCTAGCTAAAAGAAATTTTAAATTCTTCATAAAATTTAATTAATATAAATGTGTCAAAACTGAGGTAAAAGCATTATGAAAGTGTAAGAATAGGTTTTAATACCAGAAATACTTTGTAAAAAAATTATTACCAGAAATAAATTTTTGAAGAAAAATCTCTTACCGGCAATACGTTTTTGAAAATAATATTACCAGCTATACAATTTTGAGGAAAAAAATATTACCAGAAATAGATTTTTGACAAAGCAAAAATATTATCACGAAAAAAAATATTGTCGGCATTAAATGACCCATTGAGGTTGATATGCCGTAAAACAAAATTAACCAAACCAAAGATACAAGTAAATTTACCAAATTAAAAAGAGAGACTTACAATTCCTTAGTTTAATATAAAAATAAGATAGAGCCACAAAGCTTTTGCGATATCTCGGAGTCAAAAGGCATACGAATTATCTAAGTGCGTGAAGAAAAAAATGCTTGTTTCGATGTTCGGCAAGTGATAAATAAAAATAAAAACTAAATAAAAATAAAAACTAAATAAAAATAAAAGCGACAGCAGTAGAACGAAACCACTCTTCTCCCGTAAATTAAATAAAGGATTCTGGGGTGATGAGTTATCGTTTTTTAGATATTGACTAATATCCTCTTCTTCACAGATTGTTTCACAGATCGACAGAAGCTCGATAAAGTTTCAAGCTTACTTGAATAAACCCTAGACAAAGGCATAAGAAGAAAGAGTCTATTTAAATATGATAAAACCATAGAAAAATTATACTATTTTATATTTCCACTAATATCCTCACCTTCATGAAAAAGAAACTCGGGTCGTTAAACAAATAAGAAAGTTTCAAAGAGACTAAATTTCTGGGTAAATTTCTGAGTAAATTTACCAAATTAAAAAAAAAGAAACATTTTGGGCTTATTATTAAATATTCGTAGTTATTATAATTAGATTTCCAATAGTTTAGCACCGTGTTCTCATCTGAAGCAACAAATACTTGCTACTATAAACGGCGTCTCAGTACACAGCAAATTTACGTCCAGTAATAACATTATCTGGTCAACCTTATTGGCAATTCCTCAATTTGCTATAAAAAGAGAAAAAAATTCAGTGGTTCGAACGGAAATAAATCATCGTTATTGACATGTGGACGAATATCCTCATCTTCACGGGTGCTTACTTGGATCAACAGAAGCCTGTTACATTTTCAAAATTACCAACTTAATTGAATAAACTCTAGACAAAAACTTAAGTACAGAGTGTCCATTTTAATCATATTTGCCAAATTAATAAGATAGACTTCCTCAGTTTGGGGAAAAATTAAATAAACCGACAAAAGCTTTGCAGTACATCGGACTCAAAAAGCATGCGAATTATCTAATTGCGTAAAGAAACAAATGCTTGGTTCAAAGTTGGTATAAGCTAACATCAAAGCGCATTAAAATAGGGACTTCCATTTTTATCTGTGAACTGTCTGATTACACAATTTCCTAATGAAGGAACCGAAACAATTGACAAGTTATCAATAACGATGAAGAAACAATATTACCGCCATTGTTTATGTATTTTTCTGGTTGCTTGAACGATTCTAAGTCTGGCGCGGGGATCAAATTTTCGAAGTGCCAACAAGACTATTAATAACTAGAAATTCCAAGTCGCCAACCACAGCACTATAATTAAGTGTCTTTCATCAGAGATTTTTTTTTTACTGTAAGAAAAATGCCGACTGTTTCTTTTCGTTATTTGGTAACGATTGGTTGGGTGATGCGAAAAATCGATGCTTATCAATTAGGTGTTCGATACGAGACTCTTTCCTCAATTACATTTGACGAGCTAATCAGCAACAAGACAAAATTATGGCGGTATAATGGAGAAGTATCTAGGCATTTTCCTAGGAAGAGAAAGCAAAACCAAGAATAATTACCAGATAAAAAAAAAAAACAGGAAGAAAAAGAGGCGGATCAGATAACGAATTCGATCTACAGATGAAATATTTAGTCCCTCTGTTCCACTAATTACGATGGCCACTTGCGGGTATAACCAGACGGCAGTGCGTCGGCCTACAAGACCCGGGTTCGATTCCCGGTTTCGGCTTACCGAAGAAATGAAATACAGTAGAAATCTTCAGAGTAGTTCGGATATGAGGGCGAGTTCGGATATAATGTGGCTTTTGTAATATAACTATAACTTATCAAAACACAAGAACTCATTGCAATACATGAAAAATTAAATGTCTCACGAGAGTAAATATTAATTTGCAATGTTAATGCTTAATAAGTTTTATTTTCTGTTGTCTTTTTTATTTCTTTTCTCGTTTCGCTTACTTTTCGCTGTTCTAGTTCTCCAATATAAAAGTGTCATAAATGAAATGGCCACCGAATGAAGAAGATCATGTAAAATGTTTGTAGAATAAAAACGATCAATTTTGGTACACAGACGCTACTATACAACCAGATATACACAAAGACAATTCTAAACAATATAGAGTAGAAGTCCTCAAATCCCAACTTCAGAGTAGTTCGGATATGAGGGCGAGTTCGGATATAATGTGGCTTTTGTAATATAAAAATATATATATATTAAGTGTCTCACGAAAGTAAATAGTAATTTGCAAAATAAATTTTATTTTCAATTGTCTTTCTTATTTCTGTTCTCATTTCACTTACTCTTCGTTGTTTCATTTTTATTTTTTTTAGGGTAAAGCATTTCTTCAAATTACGTGCACATGTACATTCTGTACTACTGAACAAAGATTTATTCGACATGAATTTGATGACCTCATCAATAGCTTTCTCTACTAAGTCCCAGTCTTCTTTCCGTCCTGGTTAAGACGATAAACTACATCCGCGTCCTGGTTATACCGATAAACTACACCCGTGTCCTGGTTAAGACGATAAACTACACCCGTGTCCTGGTTAAGACGATAAACTACATCCGTGTCCTGGATAAGACGATAAACTACATCCGCGTCCTGGGTAAGACGATAAACTACATCCGCGTCCTGGGTAAGACGATAAACTACATCCGTGTCCTGGGTAAGACGATAAACTACATCCGTGTCCTGGGTAAGACGATAAACTACATCCGTGTCCTGGTTAAGACGATAAACTACATCCGTGTCCTGGATAAGACGATAAACTACATCCGCGTCCTGGGTAAGACGATAAACTACATCCGCGTCCTGGGTAAGACGATAAACTACATCCGTGTCCTGGGTAAGACGATAAACTACATCCGCGTCCTGGGTAAGACGATAAACTACATCCGCGTCCTGGGTAAGACGATAAACTACATCCGTGTCCTGGGTAAGACGATAAACTACATCCGTGTCCTGGGTAAGACGATAAACTACATCCGTGTCCTGGATAAGACGATAAACTACATCCGCGTCCTGGGTAAGACGATAAACTACATCCGCGTCCTGGGTAAGACGATAAACTACATCCGTGTCCTGGGTAAGACGATAAACTACATCCGTGTCCTGGGTAAGACGATAAACTACATCCGCGTCCTGGGTAAGACGATAAACTACATCCGTGTCCTGGGTAAGACGATAAACTACATCCGTGTCCTGGGTAAGACGATAAACTACATCCGTGTCCAGGGTAAGACGATAAACTACATCCGCGTCCTGGGTAAGACGATAAACTACATCCGTGTCCTGGGTAAGACGATAAACTACATCAGCGTCCTGGATAAGACAATAAACTACGTCCAACATCAAGGCCTCTGATCAGGATGTTTTGAGGAGCATGGAACCACCTCTTAATTGCTGGTATTTCCAGGTTCACCCTGACCCGGGGTGGTAGCGCCTGTTCGTGTCCTAGCTATGGGTAAATATTTGACCCTCTAACTTATGTCAAAACACTATGAAAGTGTAAAAATAGGTTCTAATACCAGAAATACCTTGTAAATATTATTACAAGTAATAGACTTTTGAAGAAAAATTATTACCGGCAAGACATTTTTTTAAAGTTGCCAGCAATACACTTTCGAAAAAAAAATACCAGCAATAAAAATCTTGTAGACATTAAATAACCCATTAAGGTTTATATAGCGTAAACCAAACCAAACCCAATCTTCTTCACCTCACCCCTTCATATTTTCACCATTATCGGAAGAATTTGATTCTTCTTCCATTTCTTGACAAACCAAATCCTTTTGAAACGATTCTACAATTGAATTCTTTTGTAATTCATTAACGTCTTCATTTACCAATTCTTTGAAGTCATCCAAAGCGAAAGGATTCAGTGGATTATCTTCAAGCGCAAATTTTAGTGTTTCGTCCAGATTCTGCACTCATAGTTTGCTAATTTACGAATTCAACGAATTAGGAGCTTCGTCCAATTTTTCAATAATCTTTAATTTCTGATGTAACCTGAAAGAATTTTTCTTTTTTCTTCCAGTTGAAGTTTCTCCTCTGCGAGACATTATGGGTTGAGAAATGTCAAGTTACTAACAATTATCTGCAAAGGAAAAAAAAGAAAAAAATATCAGAATGCAGCATATACCTACAACATCTAAATTGTAACACAACCTCCAATCGGTTGTGGACTGTCGCAGGAATTGGCTGGTTAACTTTAATGCCTCAAAAACAAAACTGCTCTCTATTACTCACTACAGGGAACCATCCCTGCTTCCTATTAGAATGTCTGACGCTCAACTCCACGAGAGCACCTCTTTGCGACAGCTCGGTCTCACATTGTCTGTTGACCTGAGATGGGACAAATACATTGAGTCAATAGCTTCGTCCACCGCAAGGAAAGTTGGCTCCCTGTGTCGCGCCAGAAATTTTTTTCTCGCTGGAGTAGATCCATCAAATCTACAAATCAATCATTCGCCTTTGCATGGGGTATTGCTGTCATATATTGTCTGGAGCCCCTTCTGTTTGTCTTAAGGTCCTCGATAAAATCCAAAGACAGATATGCAATGTAATTGGCTCTGATCTGGCATCTCGTCTGCAGTTGCTCTTTCACAGACATACCATCGCCTCCCTCTGTCTTTTTGTACAAATACTTTCACGGTAACTGCTCCGATGAGCTAGTTTTTCTGGTTCCCAATCTTCATGAATCTAAGTGTTCAACTCGGCTGGCATCTCGCTCTCACCCTTTCACTGTCGAAACTGTTAAATGTAGCCGTCTCTTCTCCTCCAATAGTTTCATTCTCGCATCACTCGCCTGTGGAACTCCCTCCCCTTTTCTTGTTTCCCTGATAGGTATAATCTCCAACTATTCAAATGTAATGTCAATCGACGTCTCTAGATGTCTTGATCTATCCACTATCCTTCTCTTTATCCTTTCCCCTACCACTCCTCTTTGCTCTCGACCCAACTCTCTGTAACCCCTTGCGTGCTAGTGGCTTGGGGTGAAACGCTTAAAATAAAATAAAATAAAATAAAATAAAACCCCGAGAAGTTCTGATATGAGGACGTTCGTATATGAGGACTTTTACTGTATATTGTTTTTTTATCTGGATTCTTCAAATCGTTTTCGCCCCGAAAGCATCTTTAACATTATGAGGCATATTATTCGACAGGCGCAGTGTTTCGACGAAGATCAAGTGACAACAAGTCTCATTACTATTCCTATATTTGAGATTATCATGATTATAATTCTTTATACTCACATCAACTTCGTTCCTTCTAGTTGTTAGCAGCACAAGATTTTGGCCATGGCGCTACCAATTTTCTTCTAGTAGCTGACATATCTAGCAAGCTCCTCCAAGCTTAGAATCGAAATCTTTACTCAATCCACTAATTTTGAACTAAATCCAACAATTTTGAACCAAAGGTTTTATTCAATCCACGAATTTTGAATCGACCCCTTTATCTATTAATTGTGAAACAAAAGCTTTATAACATAGAGCAATTTTGAAACAAAACCCTTTATTTTGAATGGAAACATTTTATTCAATCGACAAAAATTTGGACCAAAAATATTATTCAATCCAAACATTTCGGATAAAAGTCTATATGTGGCGGTGATGTGGTTAAACCTTAATTCTTAGCAGGAAAGGGGAAGAGTTAACTCAAAATGGAAGATTGAGAGAGAGAGAGAGAGAGAGAAAGAAAGAAAGAAAGAAAGAAAGAGAGGGAAAAGAGAGAGAAAGAGAGAGAGAAAGAGAGAATGGAGACATTTTTCTCGGTGAGAAATGGAAGTCTGGATTTCTTCTCTCCTAAAGTTTATTTTTCTTATCTATCGAAAGTCTGGCATGCGGACAACAGATTCGAAGAAATAGCTTTATCGCTTTCTTGAGAAATTAGAGAAACACATATATACTTCGTTGACGAAAACGAAAACAAAGAACGAACACTTTTTTTTTTTAGGGTTGAAGTTATGAAAAATGGCCGTGCTAAGAAGTTGATCTGGTTTGCGTTTTCACTAAAGACGACGACCGGCTCAGGGCTGGAAAAAAGAGAGTCTCTTTATTGAGAATTTAGGTAAACAAATAAATTTTCAGTGACGAAAACAGATTTGGGAAACAATTTTTATCTATCGCTTGGAAGGTTAAAATGTGAAAGAATCTCTCTCAACTGGTCGGATGTATGTGCGATTAAGTTTGGAGTTATGAAAACAAATTCTGTCATAGGTGGACTGCTTTGTATCTTCGTTGAACAGAGATAATTCCAGGAAAATGGAAAAGGTTCGGAAAATTAATGACTGTAATAGAACCCCGTCAACTTCTACGCATTTTAAAATTAGATTTCTCACAAAGACAGTAATGCAGGCCCTGGGAAGTGGACTGAGGTTGAATACCGAGAAGGAGAGAGGAAGGGTCATAAATTGACCATGTCTGTGCGAAGTAGTGGTGTGGGGTGGGAAGTAGAGCAGGTTGAAGTTAAGGGAGAAGTAATCCATGTGACTAATCACAAAGGAGGTGTATAATCCTCCAAATTTGAAAAATTAATTAAGAAAGCAGAAATAGGGAACAAAGAAAACCCTTCAGTGTCTGTCTATATTTCTGAGATGAGGTATTATGCACACTATTTACATTATTCGGACTATTGTCCTCATCTCTGTCGCCATATTTATCACAACGTTTCGGCCTTTCAGTATCTGTTTATATTTCTGAGATGAGGTATTATGTACACTATTTACATTATTCGGACTATTGTCCTCATCTCTGTCGCCATATTTATCACAACGTTTCGGCCTTTCAGTATCTGTTTATATTTCTGAGATGAGGTATTATGTACACTATTTACATTATTCGGACTATTGTCCTCATCTCTGTCGCCATATTTATCACAACGTTTCGGCCTTTCAGTATCTGTTTATATTTCTGAGATGAGGTATTATGTACACTATTTACATTATTCGGACTATTGTCCTCATCTCTGTCGCCATATTTATCACAAGGTTTCGACCTTTCAGTATCTGTCTATATTTCTGAGATGAGGTATTATGTACACTATTTACATTATTCGGACTATTGTCCTGATCTTTGTCGCAATATTTATCACAACGTTTCGGCCTTTCACTATCTGTTTATATTTCTGAGATGAGGTATTATGTACACTATTTACATTATTCGGACTATTGTCCTGATCTTTGTCGCAATATTTATCACAACGTTTCGGCCTTTCACTATCTGTTTATATTTCTGAGATGAGGTATTATGTACACTATTTACATTATTCGGACTATTGTCCTGATCTCTGTCGCAATATTTATCACAACGTTTCGGCCTTTCAGTATCTGTTTATATTTCTGAGATGAGGTATTATGTACACTATTTACATTATTCGGACTATTGTCCTCATCTCTGTCGCCATATTTATCACAACGTTTCGGCCTTTCAGTATCTGTTTATATTTCTGAGATGAGGTATTATGTACACTATTTACATTATTCGGACTATTGTCCTCATCTCTGTCGCCATATTTATCACAAGGTTTCGACCTTTCAGTATCTGTCTATATTTCTGAGATGAGGTATTATGTACACTATTTACATTATTCGGACTATTGTCCTGATCTTTGTCGCAATATTTATCACAACGTTTCGGCCTTTCACTATCTGTTTATATTTCTGAGATGAGGTATTATGTACACTATTTACATTATTCGGACTATTGTCCTGATCTTTGTCGCAATATTTATCACAACGTTTCGGCCTTTCACTATCTGTTTATATTTCTGAGATGAGGTATTATGTACACTATTTACATTATTCGGACTATTGTCCTCATCTCTGTCGCCATATTTATCACAACGTTTCGGCCTTTCAGTATCTGTTTATATTTCTGAGATGAGGTATTATGTACACTATTTACATTATTCGGACTATTGTCCTCATCTCTGTCGCCATATTTATCACAACGTTTCGGCCTTTCAGTATCTGTTTATATTTCTGAGATGAGGTATTATGTACACTATTTACATTATTCGGACTATTGTCCTCATCTCTGTCGCCATATTTATCACAAGGTTTCGACCTTTCAGTATCTGTTTATATTTCTGAGATGAGGTATTATGTACACTATTTACATTATTCGGACTATTGTCCTCATCTCTGTCGCCATATTTATCACAACGTTTCGGCCTTTCAGTATCTGTTTATATTTCTGAGATGAGGTATTATGTACACTATTTACATTATTCGGACTATTGTCCTCATCTCTGTCGCCATATTTATCACAACGTTTCGGCCTTTCAGTATCTGTTTATATTTCTGAGATGAGGTATTATGTACACTATTTACATTATTCGGACTATTGTCCTCATCTCTGTCGCCATATTTATCACAAGGTTTCGACCTTTCAGTATCTGTCTATATTTCTGAGATGAGGTATTATGTACACTATTTACATTATTCGGACTATTGTCCTGATCTTTGTCGCAATATTTATCACAACGTTTCGGCCTTTCACTATCTGTTTATATTTCTGAGATGAGGTATTATGTACACTATTTACATTATTCGGACTATTGTCCTCATCTCTGTCGCCATATTTATCACAACGTTTCGGCCTTTCAGTATCTGTTTATATTTCTGAGATGAGGTATTATGTACACTATTTACATTATTCGGACTATTGTCCTCATCTCTGTCGCCATATTTATCACAAGGTTTCGACCTTTCAGTATCTGTTTATATTTCTGAGATGAGGTATTATGTACACTATTTACATTATTCGGACTATTGTCCTCATCTCTGTCGCCATATTTATCACAACGTTTCGGCCTTTCAGTATCTGTTTATATTTCTGAGATGAGGTATTATGTACACTATTTACATTATTCGGACTATTGTCCTCATCTCTGTCGCCATATTTATCACAACGTTTCGGCCTTTCAGTATCTGTTTATATTTCTGACATGAGGTATTATGTACACTATTTACATTATTCGGACTATTGTCCTCATCTCTGTCGCCATATTTATCACAACGTTTCGGCCTTTCAGTATCAGTTTATATTTCTGACATGAGGTATTATGTACACTATTTACATTATTCGGACTATTGTCCTCATCTCTGTCCCCATATTTATTACAACGTTTCGACCTTTCAGTATCTGTCTATATTTCTGAGATGAGGTATTATGTACACTATTTACATTATTCGAACTATTGTCCTCATCTTTGTCGCCATATATATTACAACGTTTCGGCCTTTCAGCATCTGTCTATATTTCTGAGATGAGTTATTATGTACACTATTTACATTATTCGAACTATTGTCCTCATCTTTGTCGCCATATTTATTACAACGTTTCGAACTTTCAGTATCTGTTTATATTTCTAAGATGAGGTATTATGTTCACTATTTACATTATTCAAACTATTGTCCTCATCTCTGTCGCCATATTTATTACAACGTTTAGACCTTTCAGTATCTGTCTATATTTCTAAGATGAGGTATTATGTACACTATTTACATTATTCGGACTATTGTCCTCATCTTTGTCGCCATATATATTACAACATTTCGGCCTTTCAGTATCTGTCTATATTTCTGAGATGAGGTATTATGTACACTATTTACATTATTCGGACTATTGTCCTCATCTTTGTCGCCATATATATTACAACATTTCGGCCTTTCAGTATCTGTCTATATTTCTAAGATGAGGTATTATGTACACTATTTACATTATTCAAACTATTGTCCTCATCTTTGTTGTCATATTTATTACAACGTTTCAGCCTTTCAGTATCTGTGTATATTTCTGAGATGAGGTATTATGTACACTATTTACATTATTCTGACTATTGTCCTCATCTTTGTCGCCATATTTATCACAACCTTTCGACATTTCGGTATCTGTCTATATTTCTGAGATGAGGTATTATGTACACTATTTACATTATTCGGATTATTGTTCTCAGACAACACTCACGTGACCAAAGAACCCACTGGACAAAACTTATGTGTATGTCATATTATCCGGAAAACGTTTTATTAGTGAATCATAAGGAGAAGGCATTTAGTCGTGCTGTGGCCTTGTTGGGGCCAGAATAGAAAGACAAAGGGAATAATTGAATTAACAAATATATTAACAGAAAAACAGTAATATAATCATATACAGACGAGCAAGAATATTAAGTGCGACTGTCAGAGCTGACTGCCGAAAAACTACCACTTTCTAAAAAGCAATACCTGCTTTTATTTGTAACTAGGGAGAGCTCATCGGTGTATGGCCAATTTACCATAACAAGTAGGTAAAGAATTCACGTTCTCGGTAACCATGATGGTATTATTTGATGATGGTAAGAGACGTGTAGTATACGCTATGTACTTTTAGTGAGGTCTCTGTTAATATATGATCCAGATCAAGGGCATCATCACTCATTAGAAGAACCCTCCTTGATTGATCCTGTCTTCAGAGATGAAGCTATACACATTACGCTCGACCAACTGCGGGTTGGTGAAGTTATTTAATCCATAGCTGAGGGGTTTTGGTGGAAGAATTAGGAACAGGGACATTAATAATGACCGGAAAAAAAGAAGAGGATGACCATGAGGAGAGAAGATAGCGTTTAACGTGGCATTTACATTTTTGCAGATTAAAGTCGACTGGAATGCATAGAGCCGGAAGGGAGTTCCACAAGCGAGAAGTGCGAGAAAAGAAACTGTTAGCATAGAATTTACGGTTACATCTAACCAACTCAACTGTAAATCGATAAGTTCTCGACGCCAGTCCAGTGCTGCGCTTAAATTTTTAAAAAAAAGAAAAAAAGTGTAACGAAGAGCCGATCAAAACAATTTCCGTAAAAGTAGTTATGAAATAGACACAGGGAGGAGGCAACCTTACGGCGGAAGAAAAGTGACTGAAGCCGAGCCGCCAGATCAGGACCAATAATATTGCTGATTCTTCTTTGAACTTAAAAGCAACTTATAGTAAATAGCAGGGGCACCAGACCATATGTGGCAGCAATATTCTAAGCATGGACGAATGATAGACTTAGCGATATAGATGCTGGAGAGAAAAATGTCTCGCACGACCAACTTTCTTAGCAGCTGACCAATGGAAACAATATAGTCTTTCCACTTCATGACAACTGAGAACATTACTCCGAGAAGGCCATACTGATGGACTGTAGAAATGAGTCTCTCAGATGTATAATGGATAGAAGTTTAGTTTTGGAAACGTTAAAATTAACAAGCCATCTTTTGCTACAGTTAACGACGGACGGACTTGAGGTCGTTTTGGGCATCGGCTGCCATTTTGAACTTGTCGGAATGATCAACCTTACTATCGAGAAAGGAGTAAGTGGTTGTGTCATCAGCGTAGATACCGAGTTGAGAGCTGATGTCATAGGGAAGGTCATTAATTAAAATTAAAAACACGTTTACGTGTTAACTTCAGTGAGTAAATTTGGAGGACAAATTGACAGCAACGATTAAGTATTTTACAACATTTAACCATCGACAGTTTCATTTTAAACAACCAGGAAATTGTGATGTATTTGTTTAATAATACCTGACCCGTGACATCAGAAATTACTTACAGCTTGTTCTTATTCAACGTTCTTACGGAAGGATTCCTACAAAGCCGTTTGGTCATCTCGGAAAATCTCGCCCGGCAACGGCCGACATCACGCGGAATTATTCAACAACAACAACAACAACAACATCAAATCGATTACATTTAGCAGAGGATGGTGGGGCTCTCTCTTTTTACGGTGAATACTTGTACAATTATTAATCGGCCCTGTGAGAGCCGTTCAATTCGTAATTTACCTATTTGGAGAGAAACTTCCGCTCCCAACACGCCCGGCCCCACAAAAAAAAATAATAAGTAAATAAATAAAAATCGGATTTATATATGATCAATTACTTTAAAGGGATGGTATTTCGGTGGGTCCAACAAAATTGAATCCGAAGGGGAAAGTATTTAGTTGGTAAGAATTACCTTCCTCGGCAGCCATGATGGTGTTGTCTGCGCAGTAGTATGCGCAATGGGACAAGACCCATTAGCAAGTCATGAGGGAGATGTATAGTTCGTTGCCTGTTCTGCCTGTCTAAATATTAAATTAGCCTTGTAATAAAATGTGCATAAGCATATATCTGGAGTTGATTCGTTCGTGCCTCTCTAACATCGTGAATGTCTGCATCTATCTAACTAGGGGTTATCTTCCGTTGTTCATTTTAATATGCAATCTTCATTCTTCCCTTTCATTCTGTCTTTCACTTAATCGATAAACTCTCCGTTATTTCTACGTCGTCTATCTCAATCTCTATTCAAATCTGTCCACGACGTGTTCGATTCTGTTTATCCATTTCACTGAGTGCAATCAGCATTCTGGATATATTTATCAAACATCACCGTAAATCTCCGGATGTGCAGAAGTTCTCAGCCAGTCTAACAAGGGATACTCCGAAACTCCGCTGTTTAGTGATTCAGTCATAATTTGCGAAAGAGCACAAGCCGAAAATTTTAAGCATCCTTCGTATATCTGCTTTTTTTTTTATAATGGTCTTTCATATCAATGTATGAATTTATCTATTTATGTCTATCAGTTTTGTTTTTTTCCGGCGGGGTGTATATATTTATAATATCTAGTTTGCTCGCTATGTTCTTTTGTTCATATCAATATATTTTTTTATCTATTAATACCAGAGGTCTGGAATTAATTTAATATCACACAGTAACGTTTCATATAAAAATAGTTTATCTGTGATGATCCCAATATATAATAGATTCACCTTAAAGGGTGAAATCATGTGTGAGGACTCTGGATATGTCGAGAGTTGAGTTGGATAAGAATTTCCGAGCAAATCATTAAGCTTTCTGGAAATTTCATATATCTGCTCTGTTTTGTACACTAACGTAAACAAAGACATTTTTATTTTATGAAATGGATTAAAATCCAACATTTTTTTTTTAAATTTGTTTTGCTTCAACGTTATTTTAAATGGATACTCATATTCGAATAAATACTGTGTTTATGTAATTAAACAGTAGTTTTATTTAATTACATTTACAGACTTGAATAACGGTTAACCAAAACAAATTAAAAAAACAAAACATATGTCGGATTTAATCCATATATTTTTAGGTATGGATTTTTTATTTATTTAACATATTTTGATTTATTGCTTAAACTTTTTTTTAATGCATACCCATATTTGAAAAAACTGAGATAGATAGATAGATAGATAGATAGATAGATAGATAGATAGATAGATAATGTGTAGACTGAGATAGATAGATAGATAGACAGATAGATAGATAGATAGATAGATAGATAGATAGATAATGAAAAAACTGTGATAAATAGATAGATAGATAGATAATGAGAAAACTGTGATAGATAGATAGATAGATAGATAGATAGATAGATAGATAGATAATGAGAAAACTGTGATAGATAGATAGATAGATAGATAGATAGATAGATAGATAGATAGATAGATAGATAGATAATGAGAAAACTGTGATAGATAGATAGATAGATAGATAGATAGATAATGTGTAGACTGAGATAGATAGATAGATATGAAAAGAACGAGATAGATAGATAGATAGATAGTTATGACAAGAACGAGATAGATAGATAGATAGATAGATAGATAGATATGAAAAGAACGAGATAGATAGATAGATAGATAGATAGATAGATAGATAGATAGATAGATAGATAGATAGATAGAAATAATAACATATCTAGATAGATAGATAGATAGATAGATAGATAGATAGGAAGGAAGGGAGGAAGGAAGGAAGGAAGGGAAGAAGGAATAAGTTTTCTATTTATTAATCCGACATATTTTAATTTATTGCTTAAACCTTATTTTTTAATGGATACATTCATATGAGTAGATTCTCTGTTTTTACTCATTTATTAAACAGCATATTTATCTATTTCTGCCTATCAGCCAGAACATTTGAGAAAACTTGTTAGAAAAATAGGCACTCGGTGCCGCATCGGAATGTTTCTCATTTGGGATTGATGATAAAACCATTTCCATAATATTTCTTCTTTTATGTGCCGTCATATTTCAGGACGTAAGCGATCATGACGCTCTACCTCTTCCTGTCCCTTGAAGCACTTAATATGTTTTGTATTTTTTGTTATTTCTCCCAAACCCTATTCTGCCATCCATTTGCTCAAGCTCATCAAGGATGTCATACGCTGTTTTCCTCTGTCTCTCAATCTGTCTTGTGAGTGTCAGGTTTTCTAAGCCCTCCTTCCTCATTACGAACTCCCAAAATATCAACTGCTTCTTCCTGATGTTAACTATAAGTTTCCTTTTTTTGTTTCCTTTTTCTCTAAAACCTTGTCGTGCTATCCTTCTCTAGAAGCACACGTCTGTTGCCACAAGTCCGTTCTTCATCTTTGAGGAGTTCGTCAAGCATTCGCTGCCATCCAGGAGGAGAGATATCACGTAACAATTCAGTACCCTTTTCTTTGTTTCAAACGGATATTTTCCGTTTCTTAATACTTTGCTTCTCATTTGGAACGTATGTTTTGCGATGCCAATATGTCTACGGATTTCACGTTCAGTCCATGGTATTCTCAGCATCTTTCTCTACACTCATAATTCGGTTGCCTCAAGTCTATTCTTCATCTTTTCAGGAGATCGTCCAGTATTCGCTGCCATACAGGAGTAAAGGTATCACATAAGAGTCCAGTATTCTTTTCTTTCTTTCTAACGATGTTTTTCTGTCACTTAATACCCTGTCTAGGATTTGACATTTACTTTCTCTATTGTGTTGTCTAACTTTGATATTAATATCAAGTCCGTAATAGGTTGGAACTTGATGTAGCATTAATTGTATACATATTTATTTTAGATTTGATATAATCAAGATGTTGATGATCCACACTACTTCAAACAAATTGTTAGAAAGGAAACGCCCGTGGAAAGAGCTATAACAGCTACTGGGCTTGAGAAAGCTATTTTTCCTGAAAAATCTTTTTAAGAGAATTTTTTTTTTATAATTTTCAACCAATAGCGGTACTCGCTGTCCGAATAATGAATGCCGAATATTTTCTTATAGAGAAACAGTTATTATGACCGTGACCGGTTATTATGACATTGCTGGAAAAATGGCCGGTATTTAACACTCCTTACTATATATACTTTATCTTTGCAAGAGCCAGATCAGACGAAAATGGCGCACTGCTGCTCTATCTGTACTTGAGTTCAAAGGTCTCTGCACGGCCTTGTAGATGATAAATTATTTTCCAACCCATATCTTCTTTCCCACAAACGTAACGTCAGCGAGCCTCCCGCTACCCTATCACCCTTTTCCTAGTATGTGTTCTGACAGGCTACATTTTTTCCCAACAGCCTTGACCTTTACAGTCATGGCCGCCATGTCATGAAAACAAGTTGGAATCATCCCCCATTCTCATCGTATTCTGTTAGCAAGAAGTAAGTTCCAACCGGATAGCACTTTCCAAATAACTGTTGTTTTGTGGAACAGAATCCCGACATGTTGTTTTCCCGACATCTACAATCTTGACCTTTTCAAGTCTAGAGTTGATAGTTATTTTTCCTCGTGAGCTTCACTTTTCTTACGATCATACAGTAACCCACACAGTAACCCTGGACATGCGATCTTTCTTGTAACAACCTGAACACTTTTCACATTGAGCATATCCGATATCACAGTTACTATCATAAAAACAATGGACAAAAACAGAGATGCAATATATTATAAGAATTCTGATTGCCAAAGGCAAACATCCAAGTCAGGGTTTGAAAGAAATTGACTGAAAAATTCAAGTTCCAGTGCATAGACGTGTCTTTTCGGTGTTTGGAAGGTTGCCTGTTTTTGTTGTTTTTTTTTTGTTTGTTTGTTTTTTTTTTTTCATTACATTCGAGTCACCCAGAACAATATCTTCCTTGTAATTTTTCAGAAGAGCTTTCCTCTTTCGGGTTCCATTTTTAAATGTTGTTATTTTATTCAAATTCTACATATGGGGAATAGTCAGGACGGCATAGAGATTAAGAATGTGTTGTTTTAGTGAACGGAATACTATGGTATGCTTGTGTTAGTAATCGTGTCTAGCTAAGTTTAAGCTAAGACAGATTGATGACTTCCCCTATCCCCCTTTTGGCCTTGTACAACATTCTTGTATTTTACAAAATAAATATTACTTTCCTCTACGGTACAAATGGTAAATATTGGAACTGGTTAGGACTTCATAGAGACTATGAGGTATTATGTTGACTGTCGTAAGAACTATAAGAATGTGCTGTTTTCGTGTAAGGAATACTCTGGTATGTTTGGGTCAGTAATCGTGGCTAGTTAAGTTTAAGATAAGACAGATTGTAGACCAGCTTTTCCCTATCCCCTGCTTTTTGGCTTTGTGCCATATTTTTGTATTTTTAAATATATATATATTGATTTCCTCTTTGCTGACATGACGTTACAAATTTTACAGTCATATGTAACCATAGTTATCGAGATCACAGTCTCTTCTCTCGTACATCTAGTTTTCTGACTTCCTGCTTTCCGGTCAACTTTGATCTTTAATAATTTAAATGCAACCTCAATCGTTATCTTTTGTCTTCTTAATTCCCGTTCTTTTATTTTTTCCAACTCCTTAATATTGTTTCTCTTATTCTTTCACGCTAAGTAGCCCCTTGAGTCTTAATGGCTCTATTGCCTTACTTGAGATAAAGTGAAAGAAGTACATGAGTGTCCCTCAAGGCAGATGATTAAATGGTTATAATGAATGATGCGGATGATATAAATGAAGGAGAAGGTGGTAGGAAGGGGAAGTTATACAGATTAGTCGGATAGATAAGGATTGAACTTAACGTTCGAGAAAGTACCCCCACGGGAGTCTTTCACACATAGTAGCAATTCTTTTGAAAAAGCTGAATACGGAAGAAATTAGGATGATTCGAATCTGTGGAAGTATCATGATGTGTCCTATATGATTGATTGTAATTCAAATTCAGTCCGAAAATTGCGTTCTTCGAATCGCAAGCTCCGTGGAACTTCAATTGAATTAAGTTCCTTCAAACACAAATTCTTCGGGAACTTCACACCACGAAACCTCTCGCTTTAACTCACTTTAACATTTTGTAGAAATAAAACTGATTTCCTCAATTCACAAACCTTTGGAGATATTTTAAACTGAATTTAAAACAAAAATTGTTAAATTAAACTCAATATAAATTAAAATCTTTTAAAAGGACTAATTTTTTTTCATTTTATTTTAAAATTCGAATTATTAACTGTTCCTTCCTCATCAGGACAACAGATCTCACTGCTGAATGTTCAAGGACCAGATGATGAACGGATTCTGAGACATTCCTGGTTCCAAAAAGGTATAACATGTCTATGTAGAGCAAGGGTGGCCCGAGTTAGAATGGTTTCAGATACACGGACGAGCAGGCAGAGACTGACACCAAATCGGCTGGGTTTCAATCCTGGCGTGAGACATTCAGGTGTCTAGTCGCACTGAAGAGATGTGATACAGCGAAACAGTACTGTCTGCGAATGACATATATATATATATATATATATATATACTAGCAGCATGGCCCAGCGTTGCCCGTGCTTGATTCAAAAATCGTACGACTCATACAGCAATCGCTATCACTTGACTTAAAATATTTTTGCCCTTCCTTGCCTTTAAAGGAGTGCCCTTTGCCGTGCTGATGTTGCTACATGCCTTACTTCTTGCCTATCTCACACTGCGATTTTTTTCTAAGCTCTATACAAAACATTAAATCTGTTACAAAAAAAGAACTAAACAAAATGAACACAAAACGATCAGCTTTAAAAAAAGGACTCGTAACTGGAAAAAAGAATGTTAACAACAAATATTTTTTCACACCTAACCCAGTTCTGCGGAATCAGAATCAACATTGAGTTTAAGCAAGCGAATGAGCCAATTGGAGTAAAGTGCCATGAAGATTTAAATTTTTCATGCAGCAGCTTTCGATGTTTATCTATTTTCCTGGTGTATAATGAAATTTGTTTGGCCTTGAAAAATTTTGCAATCATCCGTGATTGCATAAGATTTTATCACACCCATACACTATTGTCTCGAATATCGATTAGTTGCCCTACGGCCATTGTCTGCGATGGACGTTACTCCAGGGAAGCGTACGAAAATTGTAACGCTGCACGAAGACACTGGCAAGCCTTGGCAGTTAGCAAGAGTACTATCGTCTGGCTCGAAAACTCTCCTGATTTAAATCCAATCGAGAATCTGTGGTCAATCTGAAAGGAAGGACTTTGTGGAATGGACATACAAAGTACTAACATGGGCACTATGTCATGTTTCATTGGAAAAATATGAGAAAAAATGTAAATAATAATGGAATTAATCATTTTTTTCAATTAATTTGCACAATGGTGTAGGGTGTTTTTTTATCATTTTAATGGTTATTTCCGTCGAGAATTTTCACATACGGTTGTTTTTCCCTAACGTTTCTTTGATAGTATATATTTTTATTAGTATCCTCATCTTGTTGGTTTTATTAGTATCCTCATCTTGGTGGTTTTATTAGTAACCTCATTTTGTTGGTTTTATTAGTATCCTCATCTTGGTGGTTTTATTAGTATCCTCATCTTGGTGGTTTTATTATTATCCTCATCTTGTTGGTTTTATTAGTATCCTCATCTTGTTGGTTTTATTAGTATCCTCATCTTGTTGGTTTTATTAGTATCCTCATTATGTTTATTTTTCTTTAATTAAATCATATCTTTCAAGTGAAATATTATTATATAATTATTTTTCATCCACACATTTTTATGTAGTACATGATTCACGCTACAAGATACCAGATGCCTTAATCGATGTTAATATTAAACAGTAACCTTTGTTCTAAGAGGAGTTGACCTGTGGTGACCCTAATATGTACTGGGTTCACCGTAAAAGAAAGAAAGGCAAGCTTTGCACTCTGTGCCAAAACATTTAGGTGCATTAGAGAGTTGAACTCGAAGGTGTATCCAAAGCCAACAAAGGCATAATCGAGTTATAATGGATGTCAAATGATGCCCTGAAATACGAACAGGATGCCAACCCAGCTGAACTTAGGATATTCACATTGAAGACAACTGGGTGACAGGAAGTTATATAAACGCCCGACCCACAAGGTGTGAGGGGAAAGGTAGGGTCCCTCGCGTCCTTGCGAGAAGATTCGAACTCTCATTCGAAGACGCTGTAAAAACACATGCTTTTGCGGCCGATATTAATTTGACGAAGTCCAGAAGTGAATAATTTTATGTATCAAGCATTTAGCCTCGTTGTCATCTTATCAAACGTTACTAAGATAACCTCCGTTTTGATTGAGATGTTTCATCAGTCATTCGTCTCTCGAGCCTTCCTTACTTCATGTCTTTCCTCAAGGAAATGCATATTTTGTTTGTAGGTTTTTATTATTATTATTATTATTATTATTATTATTATTATTATTATTATTATTTACTTTGAGTTCTGTTGTATTCCGGGTCCCAATTCGGGATCTAAGCTTAGAAATGACATCATGGCATTTTCCATCGAATATTTTTGTAAAAATATAGACAAAAATAAAACAACCTAAGATCGCACATATAGATAAAGCCTTTCGTTAGATGGAAGCTGTACCTGTGTGAACTATTATCTCTGTGCTTCTCTAAGGCATAGGCTACCAAGGATCTATTCTTTGAGTCTATCAGTAGCGTCTTCAAACCAAGTGCTCCAACTACAACTAGCATTACTGATGTCTTCATTTTCCACAGTTCTTTAGATTTCCACTTAAAGATCGTTTTATTTTTATGTTAGTTAAAAATAAAGATATTCAAAAATGCATTACAGTTTGCAGGAACTGTTATCTTGACTGTTCTTCCCACCGTATGCCAATTTGCTTGTATGTATGTATGTATGTATGTATGTATGTATGTACTATTATCATTCCGCTTCATAAACACAATTCTTAGAAGAAAATACAGATCATATTGACCATCCTCTTTTGTTTACATAAAGATAAATTAATTTAACTAAGTTAAAAAAAAAGTATATAATCATTACATTTCTATTCTACATTTGTATGGCTTCTTTCTTTCTTTCATCGCTATCAAAAGGCGTAGTGTAGATCCAGCAAAACTGAAGGCGAGATATCGCGCACGAGGAGAAAGACAAGAAGTCCGTTCATTCCGTTTAACAAGGTTCTTTATTCATGTATTCAACTGGTACTTCCTTGCGTGTAGGTAACTAAAACTTCGGAAATCTTCGCTACGACTTCTGTTTTTTATCAGGACATACTAACGGACTAGATCTTCCCTTCGACCAGCGAGAACACCCCTGTCTGTTTGATTCTGCATCTATTCTTACTTTATCCGTTACTCTCTTGCGACACTGCCACTGTGTTTATCTAGAATGCGGCTAGCTCATAACTGGAATTCCTTAACTTCTGACTGAGTGTCACTTGACCCGAATGTTTACTTGTCTACTTGTTTAGTTTATTATTTATTTTTTTCCCTACGTCCGGATAACGAGTGGCTGCATAGAATCTTACACATCTCGATTTTTACTGTAGTAAATCCAGGCTCATATAAAATCAGTTAGGGCATACTTAACTACGTGAAACTTCTAACCAGTCAATCTCATACACTTTGGAGAAATACACAAATACATAATAATGACAATAACATGTACAAAATGTTTTTTTTTCGAATAGTGATAAAGATGTTGGCTTAATAAACAAGCAGAACTTACTATTCAGCCGATGTATTCTACGTAGCAATCAAATTCAAACAGAAATAAATAAACCAGAATCAAGACATTGTGAAAGATCTAAACGCATAATTTCAGGTTTACAATGTTTCTTGTAGCCGCCAGCAAGGGCTTAGTATTTCGTCCATACGTGCATGACATGGCAAGGACGCCGAATGCGACTAATGGAAAAATGGTTAGTGTATCAAGATTTGGATACCCAAGAGAAAGTCAACTTGAATACGTAGTTCTGCATATTTCCGAGCCCTTAATTCCTGCATTTCTATTTTTATTTTCACGGGTCCCCTAAGGATGAATGTCGAGATGATATAATCTTTACATGCAAGTGGAGGCACTGACAAAGTTTACGAATTCTTAAAGGTTGACAACAGAAGTCATTACCTTCCCCCCCACACCAATTTCAATTAAATGAAATCAACTACTTTTTTTTGCATCTAGACACGTCGAAAGTTTAAAGTTTATCGTCTCTACATCTTCAGCATTTGCTCACAACGTTTTCCTTTATATTCCCTCCCTCCAGTTACTTATATATATTTATATCAATAAGAGAATTACTTTAATCTGATCAAGTCCTACTGAATGTCGAAACGCCTTAAACAGTTTTTTTTTCTATTTTTTATTTCAATTAACCAGATATTTTCATGTGAGTTGCCTTAATGGGTTTTCCCCGTGAGTACCTGGACCGTATGAATGTAAGCGTACTACCCGCTTGGCAATTAGGTCTCATAGTTTTAGCACTGAATCAGACGGATGTAAACATGGGTTTTATTCATATCGTTTCTTTTTTCGCTCTTCTCGAAAGAGAAATTCAAAGTGAATACGTAGTTTGTATGGTGGATAATTAATGATCAGGTAGTGGATATCGGTCTGGTGTAGTATGTTCACACAAATACGTACAAATATGAAGGCTGCCATAACTCGAAGAGGCGGGTATTTACGACCTCCAGCACTGATATTGCAAATAAAAACCCGGGTCCCTCAGACAGTCTTTCGATGACTGGTCGATTTGCGTTTTCATCGTTATCAAAAGGCGTAGTGTAGATCCAGCAAAATTGAAGGCGAGATATCGCGCACGAGGAGAAAGACAAGAAGTCCGTTCATTCCGTTTAACAAGGTTCTTTATTCATGCATTCAACTGGTACTTCCTTGCGTGTAGGTAACTAAAACTTCGGAAATCTTCGCTACGACTTCTGTTTTTTATCAGGACATACTAACGGACTAGATCTTCCCTTCGACCAGCGAGAACACCCGTGTCTGTTTGATTCTGCATCTCTTCTTTCTTTATCCGTTACTCTCTTGCGCCACTGCGACTGTGTTTATCTAGAATGCGGCTAGATCATAACTGGAATTCCTTAACTTCTGACTGTGTGTCACTTGTCCCGAATGTTTTTATTTAATTTTTTCCCTACGTACGGATAACGAGTGGCTGCATAGAATCTTATACATCTCGATTTTTACTGTAGTAAATCCAGGCTCATATAAAATCAGTTAGGGCATATTTAACTACGTAGAAATTCGAACCAGTCAATCTCATACACTTTGGAGAAATACACAAATAC
>OZ038510.1:31782142-31797142 GCA_964036315.1 Acanthosepion esculentum | reverse complement strand
GAAAGAAAGTAAGAAAGAAAGAAAGAAAGAAAGAAAGAAAGAAAGAAAGAAAGAAAGAAAGAAAGAAAGAATTAAAAACGTGGTGGAACGAAGAAAGAAAGAATTGGTGGGCAGGGCTCAAAGAAAGAAAGAAAGAAAGAAAGAAAGAAAGAAAGAAAGAAAGAAAGAAAGAAAAAAGAAAGAAAGAAAAACTTGGGGAAGGCATAAAGGGAGACTTGGTGGGTGGTGCTAAGAAAGAAAGAAAGAAAGAAAGAAAGAAAGAAAGAAAGAAAGAAAGAAAGAAAGAAAGAAAGAAAGAATTAAAAACGTGGGGGAACGAAGAAAGAAAGAAATGGTGGGCAGAGCTCAAAGAAAGAAAGAAAGAAAGAAAGAAAGAAAGAAAGAAAGAAAGAAAGAAAAACGTGGGGGAAGGCATAAAGGGAGACTTGGTGGGTGGTGCTAAGAAAGAAAGAAAGAAAGAATTAAAAACGTGGTGGAACGAAGAAAGAAAGAATTGGTGGGAAGGGCTCAAAGAAAGAAAGAAAGAAAGAAAGAAAGAAAGAAAGAAAGAAAGAAAGAAAGAAAGAAAGAAAGAAAAACTTGGGGGAAGGCATAAAGGGAGACTTGGTGGGTGGTGCTAAGAAAGAAAGAAAGAAAGAAAGAAAGAAAGAAAGAAAGAAAGAAAGAAAGAAAGAAAGAAAGAATTAAAAACGTGGGGGAACGAAGAAAGAAAGAATTGGTGGGCAGGGCTCAAAGAAAGAAAGAAAGAAAGAAAGAAAGAAAGAAAGAAAGAAAGAAAGAAAAACTTGGGGGAAGGCATAAAGGGAGACTTGGTGGGTGGTGCTAAGAAAGAAAGAAAGAAAGAAAGAAAGAAAGAAAGAAAGAAAGAAAGAAAGAAAGAAAGAAAGAATTAAAAACGTGGGGGAACGAAGAAAGAAAGAATTGGTGGGCAGGGCTCAAAGAAAGAAAGAAAGAAAGAAAGAAAGAAAGAAAGAAAGAAAGAAAGAAAGAAAGAAAAAAGAAAGAAAGAAAAACTTGGGGGAAGGCATAAAGGGAGACTTGGTGGGTGGTGCTAAGAAAGAAAGAAAGAAAGAAAGAAAGAAAGAAAGAAAGAAAGAAAGAAAGAAAGAAAGAAAGAAAGAAAGAAAGAAAGAAAGAATTAAAAACGTGGGGGAACGAAGAAAGAAAGAAATGGTGGGCAGAGCTCAAAGAAAGAAAGAAAGAAAGAAAGAAAGAAAGAAAGAAAGAAAGAAAGAAAGAAAGAAAGAAAGAAAAACTTGGGGGAAGGCATAAAGGGAGACTTGGTGGGTGGTGCTAAGAAAGAAAGAAAGAAAGAAAGAAAGAAAGAAAGATAGAAAGAAAGAAAGAAAGAAAGAAAGAAAGAAAGACGTGGTGAAAGGAAGAAAGTAAGCCTTGGTGGATGGCGCTCAGAGGAGAAAGAAAGGACAAAAGAACGAAGGAAAGAAAAAAAGAAAGAAAGAAAAACGTGGTGTAACGTAGAAAAAATAATTGATGGGTGGGGCTTAAAGAAAGAAAGAAAGAAAGAAAGAAAGAAAGAAAGAAAGAAAGAAAGAAAGAAAGAAAGAAAGAAAGAAAGAAAGAAAAGCAAAAAGAAAAGGGAAAGCAACAATAAATATTATGACAAGCAATTAAAGAAGCATGAGAAGGAAAGAAAGAGAAAATACGGATTTTATGAAAGAGAAAATATTGACAAGGACTGGAAGACAGAATAAAAAGGAAGGAAGTACAAAAGAAGAAAAAAACATGTAAATGAAATAAAGAAATAAAGAAAGAAGCTGTCAATGGAAAGAAATAAAGAAAGAACCAATGATGAATAATGCAAAAATTGATGTAGATATTTCTTAAAGAAAAAATGAAGAAACTCAAGTAGAGATTCTTTCTTTCTTTCCTTCTTTCAAAGGAAAGAAAGAAAAATGGGGAAGATTTTGTAGATATTTCTCAAAGAAAAAAGAAAGAATAGAAAAAATTAAGTAGATATTTCTAAAACAGAGAGAGAGAATGAAAAGAAAAAAGAAAGAATGGAAAAGATTATATAGATATTTCTAAAAGAAAAAATGCAAGAAAGAATAAAAGAATGATGTGGTTATTGCTAATAGAATAATGAAAGAAAGATAATAAACAAAGAGAAATCGGAAAAATGGTGTAGTGATTTCTAAAACAAAGACAAAACGAAAGAAGGAAGGAAGGTATGAAGAAAAAGAAAGAATAAAATAAATGAATTTATAAAATAAATAAATAAATAAATAAAGAATAAATAAAATAATGACAGAAAGAAAGAATGCAAAAGTGAAGTAAAGATTTCTGAAATAAAGAAACAAACTAACAAGAGAACAACCCAAAAAATCGGAAAAATGAGTACAGATTTCTAAAAGAAAGAAAGAAAGAAAGAAAGAAGGAATGGAAAAATGAACGAGAGATTTCTGAAAAAAAAAGAAAGAATAAAAATGAATGAAAGACAGAATGGAAAATAGGATATATTTGTAAAAGAAAAAGGAAAAGACAACGAAACATAAAATGAAATGGAACCTTCTAAAGGAGAGAAAGAAAGATAGAATCGAAAAAATGAGATTTCTAAACGAAAAAAGAAAGAAAGAAAGAAAGAAAGAAAGGAGACAGATTTACAACAGAGCAATATAAACGATGAACATCCAAAAAAAGCCAAATGCTTTCCAGGATTCGTGTTTAGTATCCATGAGCGAAACATTAACTAGCTATAAGAGAGAGTTCAGTTATGGCGGTCACAAACAGAGAAAGACAGCTGAAGAGGCCCATAGAAGAATTTGAATATTTCACTGTAATCAGACGACAACCATGGTCTGCTACCTGATGAAGACACTAACAATATTAGCGAATATTGAGTTTCTTCCATTTATTCTTCTATTTAATTTTCCATCTCATTTGTGCTAGCATTTACTTCACCAGATTCTGCCAAATTCTGACAATCAATTTATCTCTTTCTCGTCTTTCTCACTATATATATATATATATATATATATATATATATATATATATATATATATATATTATACAAAATCGTTTTAACCGATTAATTATACTGTCACTATCTCACTATCTATATATATATATATCTCAGTCTTTCCATGCCTATTAATCAATCTCTCTGTCTGACTAGCTACCTCAGTGTGTTCAGATTTATCTAAAGGATGCGATGAGGTATCTATCTATCTATCTATATTAGTCTATTCATATCCATCTCTCTCTCTCTCTCTCTCCTTCTCTCAATCTATCTATCATTCTCAATCTGTTCGTAGCTATTTGTCTATCTGTCTGTCTGTCTATCTATCTATCTGCTTATATATATATATATATATATATATATATATATATATATATATATATATATAGTATGCGATGGGTAAATTGTCATTTTTTCATTTTTGCGCATGCGCCTTGATTGATTTTGTTGACTGCACAATATAGTAGGGTCAGATGGACACCTTCTGTGAGAAACAATATGTACCATGATGCAATTCATTCCGCCAGATAATTGTAAACGGCATGCTGTACTGCTTTGTTAGTGAGAACCTCAGACTCAACACAGAGGCCTACATCATGTACCCTGAGAAGGTATTACTACCATGGGTCAAGAGGGTGGCTGCTGGAAGATTCTATGTCAGGAAAAAGGACTCTGCACCATGCCACACAAGTAGGAGAAGCCAGTCACGGCTGTCAGACAATTTCTGCGACCACATCACCCCTTAAATCTGACCACCTAACTCCCCAGACTGCCACCCCTTTATTATTATGTGTGGGGCGCAGTTGAGCGGGAGACCTACAAAACTCTTTCTAACACTAAAGGTGAACTAAAGGCGAAGATGGCATCATTCACCAACAAGCAGCGTATTGACCGTGAAGCGATTTATCTTGCCAGCGTTTCTGTATCTAGTTGGATACATTTGCATTTGCTTTCTTTTTTTAAGTATTTTGCAGCTGCAGTCGGCGTATTATGCTTTACTTGCATTTCTTTTCATTTGAAACTCCATTTTGAACCAGCTGGCTTCCTTTATTATTGAATAAAGTTTCTTACTTCTTTCATGTCCTTTGACACGGATCATCATCCATTCATCTGTAATTTCCAGGTATCTTTGAAGGCCAATTGTTGTAGTTCTGTAAGGCAGTTTTATTTAAACTAATCCTCTTCCTCCTTCGAGTCTGGGACCATGCAAACGATAAACATCAACCTTGGATGATGCATGCGGTGGCAAGTGAGAAGCTTTTTCGTCTTGACGCCATTCGCTCAGTGTCAGCTACGGTCAAATTAAGGATGTTGAAATTGTATTTCACCACAGGGACAGCCGGGGTGTTTATGGCTGACATTCTGTTTTTTGAATTCAGTTCGGTATTCAGTACCAGACTCACACGCCTGTAGTGTTCTTACCTTCTCCTTCAGTCGGTTATGCTGTATTCCGTCTCTGACTCCTGGTTCTTTATAGGCTTCTTCTTGTTTCAGTTCCCTAATCTTTGTGACTAAATCTAAATCTATTCAGTGTGTTTCTGTAATTCTCCCTTTCTTGAATGTTACTTTTGCACATTTAACTAATCCGAAATCCATATCTATGTCGTCACTGAAATATTGTACAGTATTGAGGACACGCTTCAGCTTATTGCCGCCTTTGGCAAAGAGTTTCAGATCAACTATGTAGATTTATATTATTATCAATATTATTATTATTACTATTATTATTTATCCCAATCAGTTCATATCTATCTATCTATCTATGTATCTATCTATCTATCTATCTATCTATCTATCTATCTATCTATCTATCTCAGTCTGTTCATATCAATCTAGCTGTCTATCTATGTATCTATTTCAGTCTATTGCTATCTTCTATCAATCTCAGTCTGTTCTTATTTACATATCCATTTCCTTTGTCGTTCATATCTGTTTCTCTCTTCTGGATGTTCATATCTATCTATCTATCTATCTATCTATCTATCTATCTATCTATCTATCTATCTATCTATCTCAGTCTGTTCATATCTATCTATATATATATATATATATATATATATATATATATATATATGTGTGTGTGTGTGTGTATATCCCAGCCTTTTCTTTATCTATCTATCTATCTATCTATCTATCTATCTATCTATCTATCCGAATCTGTTCATATCTATCTATCTATCCATCTATCTATCCGAATCTGTTCATATCTATCTATCTATGTATCTATGTATGTATCTATCTATCTATCTATCTATCTATATATATATATATATATATATATATATATATATATATATATATATATATATATATATATATAAGACTGTGATTTAAAGGCATTTGGGTATACAGTATTATATCTCCTTCGCTAATTCCTAGGTACCTATAGGCTTCTTCTTGTTCCAGTTACTTAATTGTTCAATTCCCTAATCTTAGATCTGCTAAGTGTGTTTTTTCTTACTACTTAAACGTTATATTTTACCTGATGCATGTGATTTAGGAGAAACCATATTTGTTTACGTATCGTTTACCAGCCTGTGCATTCGAGAGTCTTGCTACAGAATACCTAACTTCTATTGCGTATTCAACACGGTAGTGAAAACCACCGTCTATCACGGTGTTTCTTTTGACCGCTTTATCAAAACACTTGAATGCACAGTACAGTAGCTATTCTCATTGCTTAAGAAAAAATAAGGCTTCTATTCAAACACGTGCAGACACCTCTAAAAATATTCGTCCTCCGACAGGATTCGAACCTGTATCCTATACGGAACCGTCACATAGCCTGACGTGCCTTAATCGATTCGGCCACTGAGGATCGTTCGGTTGGAGAGGTCGAATTTATTGCTTATAAACTACAATCTTCCATGAATCTCTCACGTACATTCATAACTACTCATGGCGTATCAAATGTCGGAGGACGAATATTTTCTATGAAAATTTCTCGGACATTCAGCCCGGTAAATGTTATTTAATACTGTTTACTATAAACAGAGCATTTACTTAAATAATTGTATCTATAAAAAGAATCTTAAACATAAAAATGTCTTTAAATAATTGTCGGACTTTGTCCATTTCATAATATATATATTAGTAGTTTAATGCTTATAATGATGTCTACTAGTGAAGAGATTTCGCCAATAATTGCATTAATAATGCTAATTTATTCAAGGATTTGATTAACTCTTTGTTTCTGTTATCATTCATGTTTTTACCAGAGTTCATATTGCAACTTTGTTGTTATTATCGCTTTTCTCTGGCACTCCTTATTACTGGTTCCCATATTGTATTAATTTCTATGCTTGGACGGCTCAGGAGATTTTTGTGGCCTAGCATATGTGCTGATTCCTTAAGTTTACGAATTTTCCAATGGTGTTCCTTGTCTATGATCTCAGCCTTATCCCACAGAGGGCGGTGATCTCCCTTTTCTCTCCATATGTAGTTAGCCACGCCTGATTTTTCCACTTCCCCTCGTGTTACAGCTTTCTGGTGTTCTTGAAGTCTCCCCTTAAGGGGGCGGCCTGTCTCACCTTTATATTTCTTTCTGCATCTGCACGGGATAGCGTACACACAGTCTTTAGTCATTTTAAATCCGTTAATTTTATAATATATATATATATATATATATATATATATATATATATATATATATATATATATATATATATATATATATATATTCGCACATCAATGCCATTACAGGTTCAGGTGAATTATCAATATTACCCCAACAATGCGTATATGGGATTCAAGGAAGTGGGTGAATGCTGGCGGTTGTTATTGCATTTAATTATCCCTGACTGATGTATGAGTGAGTAATTGATGGTTTATTTAACGATTCGATCAGTGGTTATGATTTTTTTTAAGTCATGTCCCTTCACGATTGACGGGGATCATGTCTCCCCATAGATTCCATGCTTTTGAATTCAGAACTGAGTTTAGACCGCTATTTAATTCATAGAAATAATTGATTTCATGTATTTCTCAAGGGTATTAGCGTAAGGTAAACGCTCGCTCGCTCGCTCGCTCGATAGATAGATAGATAGATAGATAGATAGATAGATAGATAGATAGATAGATAGATAGATAGATAGATAGATGCTACAGAGCAGGCAGGAACTTGATGAAATAGCTAGCTAGGTAGCTAGCTTGCTCGCTTGATAGATAGATAGATAGATAGATAGATAGATAGATAGATAGATAGATAGATAGATAGATAGATAGATAGATAGATTACAGAAAGCGATAGATAGATAGATAGATAGATAGATAGATAGATAGATAGATAGATAGATATAAACAGGCATCAGGATAGATAGATAGATAGATAGATAGATAGATAGATAGATAGATATGACAAGAACGAGATAGATAGATAGATAGATAGATAGATAGATAGATAGATAGATAGATAGATAGATAGATAGATAGATAGATATGAAAAGAACGAGATAGATAGATAGATAGATAGATAGATAGATAGAAATAATAACATATCTAGATAGATAGATATATAGCTAGATAGCTAGATAGATAGATAGATAGATAGATAGATAGATAGATAGATAGATATAAACAGGCATCAGGATAGATAGATAGATAGATAGATAGATAGATAGATAGATAGATAGATAGATAGATATAAAAAGAACGAGATAGATAGATAGATAGATAGAAATAATAACATATCTAGATAGATAGATATATAGCTAGATAGCTAGCTAGATAGATAGATAGATAGATAGATAGATAGATAGATAGATAGATAGATAGACTGAAAGTGACTTAGATAGGAACAGCAAGAAAATGGCAAAGTTGTAAAATAGGACGCCATTTATAATACTTACTCAGAGTGCTTATGCTCGCAATTATTTCCCATCAACAGTTAAAGACACTTCACCTCTTTGCAATGTGCATATTTCGATTCATTCGGGGGACCATTTATCTTTCATCTTTTAGATATAGGGATTCCCTAAAAGAACAGGAAACAATTAGAACCAATCCGTGGACGATTTTCATTCAGGAATCATAAAAAGTGCCCGCTGCCTTGAAGGAAGCCGCTTGACGCCTTTGGCACATCATAAAGATGACGGACGAATCAGTGAATCTATTGAATGCTTATTTTATATCTTGTTTATGGTTCTTCTTTCTTAAATACTTTTGAAGGTTGCAGTGCGATTTGTGGGTTGATGTGAACGACAAAGTGGAGATAATAAAATCAAGCCTCTAAGATCTCAGGAACACATTAAGAATCGGGAAATTTTCGTTAGAAAGAAAGTAAAGTTTTAGTCAGTTTATAGATAAATCAGATAAGGGAAGACAAAGAATAACTTTGCCAGTAAAGTTCGTTACGAACCAGCAACAAACTCTGAACAAATAATTTTGGGACGCTTTTTAATATTTACTATACGGGTGGGCAGTGGAAAATTTTTTCATGTGAAAAATAGGCGAGGATACCAAAAAAAAAATAATGGATATGAAATCCCGCTTTAAAGGGTATGAATATGCGTGACTCATTTGCAGTTGGAAACCGTCTGAATCTATTTTAAACAGGTCACTTATATCTCCTTAACTAGACGAGGATCGCGCGGAACCGAGCCCGTTGGGGAGGTGTTATTGCGGCCCTATGTTCCACAATGAATCAAGAGGCCTAAGAAGAAGTTATGCGGACGATTGGCTTGGCATTGCTGGTATTTTTCTAATGTGTTGCTGGTAATATTTTCTTTTCAAAAATGTATTGCTGGTAATAATTTTTCTTCAATAATTTATGGCTGGTAATAATTTTTTACAAAGTATTTCTAGTATTAAAACCTATTTTTACACTTTCACAGTGTTTTCACCCCAGTTTGGGGGTTACCTATTTACCCATAACTGGGACTCTAACAGGTGCCAGCATCCAGGGTGGACCTGGGAACACCAGCAATTAAGAGGTGGTTCCACGTTCCTCAAAACCTCCTGATCAGAGGCCTTGCTGTTGGACGTAGTTTATCTTCTTACCCTGGACGCGGATGAAGTTTATCGCCATACCCAGGACCTTCTACGGACGAAATAACTATTTTTTTTCATAGATAAATCAAATAAGGGAAGACAAAGAATAACTTCGCCAGTAAAGTTCGTTACGAACCAGTAACAAACTTTAGACAAACAATTATGGTATGCTTTTGAATATTTGCTATACAAGTGGGCGGAGAAAAAAATTTTCCACGTGAAAAATGAGCGATGATACCAAAAAGATTTTTTTGAAAGCATGCTTTACAGGGGGCGTCTAAGCGTGACTCATTTTCAGTTGGAAACCGTCTGGATCTATTTTAAACAAAAAGGTCACTTATATCTCCTTAACTTGACGCTGCATGTATCACAATTCTACTGCCACGTTTTGCTTTCCATTTTAAATTACATTTGCAAACAGAGGAGCTTTAAGGATCTGCCTTTCAGTCGATATATTGATTTCAATCGTTGTTTACATTGGCAAAAGCTTGAACTGCAAAAGACAAATAAAAACATGATTGCATTTTTGTAGCGTTTTTGATGTTATATCCTAAAATAAAGTATATATATATATATATATATATATATATATATATATATATATAGTTTGATTGATGTAAGTTTGTGACCCTGTATTTCACGCTTTTGCGATCGTCAGAGTTTGTCTGACGATCGCAAATAGCGTGAAACCCAGGGTCACACACTCACATCAATCAAACTAAATATGTTAGTTCTATCACTGATATTGAGGGCTTTCTAATAAGTACCCCGCATATATAATATATAAATAATATATATAATAAATTGCATATATATATATATATATATATATATATATATATATATTCATTTCACACACACACACACACATATATATATATATACACACATTTTACACACACACACGCATACATAGATATATATATATAAGAAGAAATATATTCTTAAGATGTGCTATATTTATGGGAAAAAATGCTCAATATCAAAGATAGAGCGTGTGTAAATATAAAAGTGAACGTAGAAGTCAACACTTAGAGGCGACAGTCTGTTGGCCTGGCGATTTCATCTAGCATGAAACAGTAAGTGTTGACTTCTATGTTCACTTTTATATATATATATATATATATATATATATATATATATATATATGTAAACACACATTTCACACACACATACACATATATATATATGTATATATTTAAAGACATTTTTATGTTTAACATTCTTTTATATATATACACGCACATTTCACATATATAAAAAGGAGGCAGTTAAAGTGGTATCTGTTTACTTGGCATCATTAACAGAATATAATACAATCCTCACATAATACTACTAATAATAATAATAAAATTATAAGAAAAATGTATAATATAAAACATAAATATATACATACATATATATATATATATATATATATATATATATATATATAACAAAAATAATAATGAATAATAAAAAATACATCAAGATAATCATAATAATAATCTAATAATAACTAAAATCGGAAATACAGACAATAATAAATAATTACAAATAATAATAATAATAATAATAATAATAATAATAAATAAATAAATAAATATGATAAACATATAGGTGTGTGTGTCTGTGACTGTGTAGAAAATTTGCTATGCATATATATATATATATATATATATATATATATATATATTTGTATGTATGAATATATATATATATATATATATATATATATATATATATATATATATATATATATATAGATATAAGAACAATTCTGGGTAATTTAATGACAGCTTTTCACGTCGCTGCATATTTATAAACGATGTTTATATTCCTACTATCCATTATATATATATATATATATATATATATATATATATATATATTTAGCCATGAGAAAATTCCTTTAGTCAGATGAAATCCTTTTATAGGGCGAAACGCGTTATATAGTGCTTTTTCCATTTTTTCATTCAATCACACACACACGCACGCACGCACGCACACGCACACGCGGATATATATATATATATATATATATATATATATATATTAAGCTTATCACCCCAAGCAAGGCTGGAAGCCACTAGCACGCAAGGGGTTACAGAAGGTTTGAAGGAAGAGCAGATAGGAGTGGTAAAGGAGAGGATGTGGAGAAAGATAGTGGATCGATCAAGGCTAGGGGGTTACAGAAGATCTGGAACGAGAGCAGATAGGAATGAAAGGTGAAAGGATGTGGAAAAAGGGAAGTGGATAGATCAAGGCAACTGGAGATGTCGATTGACGTTACACTTAAATAGTTGGAGATTGTATTTGGCAGGGAAACAGGAATAAGGAAGGGAGTTCCACAGGCGAGATGTGCGAGACATGAAGTTATTGGAGTAGAAGAGACGTCTACATCTAACAGTTTCAACGGTGAAGGGGTGGGAACGGGATGCCAGCCTCGTAGGACGTTTAAATTCATGAGGCCTCGGAACCAGCGAAATCAGCTCATCGGAGCAATTACCGTGAAAGTATTTGTAAAAAAGATGTAAGTGTATATGTGTACGTTTTACGTATTTAGGTGTACGTGCGTCTGTGATTAAATAAGGAAAAAGAATGAAGTATCATTTCATTAACAAATTGAATATATAGAAATATACGTCTTATATATGTAGTGTTTCCCATATATACATATAAGTGTGAAGTTAAGAGTGCGTCCACGTACCTTGTGTAGATTTCAGCGTTATCGGTTGTTGTAATTATTTTGTTTTCAATGTAGGACATGTAAAAGTCAGCGAAAGCAGGACCTAAAATTGTCCCCATGGTAATACCGTATGCAAATACTTACACCCGTATAACAACTAAGAAAAACCTTCAACCACATAATTTCTCCATGCACTCAACAACTACAGCATAGCCTCAACTAACGACTTCCTCCGCATCTTACAAACAGCAAAACCTATAGGAGAGATTATGGCTTAACTGGACGTAGAAAACATCTTTACCAACGTCTCAATTGAGGAAATATTCAACATAATTACTGCTATGGTCCAGGTTAGGGCCAAGGAAGAACAACACAAACACAAGAGTAGAAATAACGAAGATATATTACACGGAATAATAATACAAGATGTGGAAGGTGTCAGTCTGGTTTGGAGTGAACTACTATCGGCTCGACTCGATTCGTCTCTCTCTCTTGAGAGGCGTAGTATACATAGTGTTAGGAAGAGTTCATTCTGTAGTTATAGGTAAGGACCCATAACAATTACCAACAATATAGTTTATAGCAAATTGACCAACAATACATTTTATACTAGAATTACTGTTATGGTCCAGGTTAGGACCAAGGAAGAACAACACGAACACAAGAGTAGAAATAACGAAGATATATTACACGGAATAATAATACAAGATGTGGAAGGTGTTAGTATGACTGTCAGTCTGGTTTGGAGTGAACTACTATCGGCTCGACTCGATTCGTCTTTCTCTCTTGAGAGGCGTAGTATACATAGTGTTAGGAAGAGTTCATTCTGTAGTTATAGGTGAGGACCCATAACAATTACACTACAATAATTCCCCCACAATAAAAAATCCGAACAGCTATCCTGTAGAAACTACTCCTCGAGTGTACCACGAAAGCTCCATTCTATGACCATAATGGCAGCACATATATCTATATTAACGGTGTTAGCATGGGAAACCCTTTAGGTCCTACTTACAATGACTTTTTCATGTCCTGCATTTAAAACAAAGCATTCAAAACAACTATAAATCTACACATGGTTCGTCTTGATAAAAAAAAATAAAGATGAAATTACAAACCTAAAATCAACTTTGGAAAAATACTCAACACTAACATTCACATATGAACCCATGGTACATAACAAGATCCCATTCCTTGAAGTCGAGGTAGAGCTAATATCCAATGAATTTACCACTTCGTCGTCGTCGTCGTCGGCATCTGTCCGTCTCGAGAGACGATGGAGTAGCGCTTGTAGGCGCTAGGCGATGGAGTTACATCGTATCCTCTCCAGTGCGCTACGAGCCTGGGCGGGATGTATGGAGAACTAGGGCTGCCCGGACGTCTAGTTCCCCCTCTCAGCCTTGCTAGTAGAAAGGAAAGGGTGAACCAATACAGTTTGCTACCAGCTCGGCTGCAGGAGTTGCCGGAAGCTAGCACAGAGTGCCATCTGTCCGCCTTAGGGGCTCCACTGCGGATTTGTGTAGGGTTTACTCCTTAGCCTATCCTTCTCACGAAGATTTCCACGAGGCAGTGGAGCTATTTAACCCATAGCTGGGGGTTTGTTTCATGAGCACCAGTGCGTGACCACACACCGGTGGGCCAGCATGCCGCATGTTAAGGGGGCCAAACACCTCCCCCGTTCCCTGTAGTTTAGCCCAAGTCCGCAAGGTGATCGGTTGCCATGTGTCGCCACGAGGAGGCACTATATAGGGCTTGCTGGTGGAGAGGCTGTATACTGGCAGGGGGAAGACTTACGCACTCGGCTCCCCTTTTCGCATTAGTGCTACCCAGCGGCGGTAGCTGAAAGCGTGAAGCGACAAGCACTACCACTACAGACTATCACACTAGACGCAATCACAACAGCCGTTGAGACACACTTACCACTTTACCACTTACCTGTATGAAAAACAACTACGATATCTTGTTTTCTAAATTATGATAAACAATGCCGAGAACATATAAAATAACTGTGATAACGAACTTCGTAAATAGAGCATAACAAAATTCCTCCTCCCAAAAATATTTCTAAACGAACTAAAACGCATAAAACAAACACTGGTCGACAATAATTTCCCAAACTACATTACTGATAAGCAAATAAAATTATTCTTACAAAAATTACACAACGCCAGTAACAAAAATATAACACAACAAAAAACAACACATTTTATTGCAACCAGATGCACAATGACTATAAGCAGGATAGATTTACTATAATGGAAAAACATTAAACAAAATATTTCTGCTGTAACCCCTGGAAAACATATAAAATTACTATAATAATATATTATAGAAAATGGAAGACCGCAAACATTGTCATCACCAACCGAAATAACCCCACCAAATTTAAACTACCAATATAGTGTACCAATTCCAATACCTTGTAAGAGACTGTTTTACTTGTCAAAAATCAATGAACTATATCCGACACACCACTACCTCCTTAAGAAGATGTTTTACATTACGTCTTAATCCGGACGAGCATAGCATTTGACCGCTAAAAATGATACAACCGCCGGTGCACGTACCCCACACAGCAAAACTACGTAGAATCTAACAAACAGAAATTTCTCATCAAAAACGACATCCTTGATAATGTCTATAGAAGTAGTCGAAAGAACTGGGAAGAATAATAAATATAGACAATTTTTATATTTTTTTAACCCCTGAAAAACGTAAAAATATAAGAAGGGAAAACTTAATAAGATATTAATTAAATCTTCGTTGCCGGCCGCCATTTTCAACGAAAGATACATGAAAGAAAGGTTCCTTCCCAAATACGCATTAATATATATATATATATGTGTGTGTGTGTGTGTGTGTGTGTGTGTGTGTGTGTGTGTGTGTGTGCTTACTTTATGTATATTTTTTCGTACACTAGTTAGTCGCTCGTTATCTGTTCTCTCTCTATTTATTCTTCTATATATGTCTATATATATATATATATATATATATATATATATATATATATATATATATATATATATATATATATATATATATAATTTACGAAGAGACTGTTGAATGTCATGATTGCTTACCTTCTGAATGGACATGTCATATATATATATATATATAATTTACGAGCAATATGTAGATGTATATCTGTTTCTTTTTAGTTTATATATTTATATTTTTTTCATGTATATATATATATATATATATATATATATATATATATATATATATATATACATACATACATATATATATATATATATATATATATATATATAAATATGTGTCTGTGTGTTTTTGTTATGTACTTATTCAATCTAACTTTTTTCTCTATTCATCTGATAGCATATATAAAATCAGATAATTTAGT
>OZ038510.1:31777142-31779642 GCA_964036315.1 Acanthosepion esculentum | reverse complement strand
AGGAACACTGTTAGATGTCTTATTATGCTTTCTCGTTTCATGTAGTCGACTGATGCTTACTGCTCAGTGCAGCTATGTCAATGCTGTACTGCTTTAGCTCCAATACGACCAGAGCTGTTTTTCTTTCTGGTGGCGAGTTGTTGCCCTGGAGAGTTCGTACATTGCAAATGCCAAGATGAAGCTAATGTTGTTCCGTATAGTTTTTTTCACAGGAGCCGAATATGTGTGGAACTAATTAGATGTAGTTGTCGGAAAAGCAACCCAATCATTTGTGGTGAAGGCTTGTAAGGGACCATCCACAATTTTTGAATCTGTTGTTATTTTTACGAAAGTGGTCGGAATTTTCGGAATTAGAGGAAAGCATTTTTGTAATGTTTATTTTGTTTACCTTTGAGTAGGAGCTCATTATCGCCGATTTCTTTATCTATTATTATTTATATTGAATGATTATTTTAATAACATTTGGTATGAATTTTATTCCTTTTACATTTTCTTATTTATTAATTGCAAAGTAACGTAATTTCAATTTTGTGGAAACAGCTTTCCCAGTTATAACGTTTTGTTTCGTTTTTAATACTAGTCAACTTTGTATTATGATTTATATTTAAATATTTTAAAAACAACAACAACAATAATAATAATTATTATTATAATTGTAATAATAATAATAATAATAATAATAATAAAATATTCTCATATAATTGATAATAATTTTATACGTTATTATTATTATTTTAAAAATATAGCAATATATTGGCACAGTGATGACGATCTGTCTACTCCGGCATCCAGTGTAAAATGAATATCCCGGGCAACTATGTAACGTACCAGGTTGAGAACTGGCGAGGGCTAGCTAGCCTTGATGTGGGTGAAAGAAGTCTCTCTGAGCTTTGGTTAGTAATTCTTTTAGTGTTGGTTTCACCATAAAAAAAGACTTCAAACGGGAAGGAAAACACATGACAGCTTAACCCGGTCATTATATTTCGTGTGCCTACCGAGAGGCGTGTACTGGGTGATATTGACTGTGATCCAGAGAGGTTAAACTCCGCGATAATGACACATGAGGACTGTCGTTTCTATGACAAGTCTTTTGCACCGTTATATATATATATATATATATATATATATATATATATATATATATATACAGTGTAACCCGGATATAAGAGACCCGGATATAAGAGAAACCCGGATATAAGTGAGATTTTCTCTGGTCCCAAATTAGAGCCTGTGTTAATAAAACAAAATAGACGAAACCCGGATATAAGATACTTCTTCTCCGGTCCCGACAACTCTCTTATATCCGGGTTACACTGTATATATATATATATATATACAGTGTAACCCGGATATAAGAGACCCGGATTTAAGAGAGATTTTCTCTGGTCCCAAATTAGAGCCCGTGTTAATGTATAATATACCAAACCCGGATATAAGATAAACCCGGATATAAGAGACTTCTTCAGCGGTTCCGACAACTCTCTTATATCCGGGTTACACTGTATATATATATACAGTGTAACCCGGATATAAGAGAAACCCGGATATAAGATAGATTTTCTCTGATCCCAAATTAGAGCCTGTGTTTATGTATATAAATTAGACCCTGATATGTGTGCCCCGGATATAAGAGAAACCCGGATATAAGAGAAATTTTCTCCGGTCCCGTCCTCCCCGATATAAGAGAGTTCGTTTTGAGTGACAGTGTGATGTCGTAAATCGGTCAAACAGAGGTCAGTTAGAGAGAGAGTGAAGTTCAATGACTTAATCTGGACTAGTCTAGAGACACGGTGTGTCCAATCTGTGTCTGTAGGAGACATCCTCTACCTTATGATTTTGCTTTGTGTGTCTAAGGGTAGCGCCGCCCGCTTTTTTGCCGACTTTGCTTGTCGTTGCATTTACTGGACAGCACTTTCGCTTTACCCACTGTTCTGTTGAGTCAGAAGTTTGTCTGTTTGTTAATTTTGCCACTGAAAACCGTTTGCTTGCGATCATTGCGATTAGTGATATATATATATATATATATATATATATATATATATATATATATATATATATATATATAACTCATTAGACGCTTAAACAGTTTAAAGAAAAAAACTCATTAGACGCTTAAACTTAATTCTTTTTAAATTTTTTTCTTTTCCATTCCATTCCATTCGTTAATTTAATTTACACGCTTTTATAAATTTTCTATTCCCAGAAAAATAAACTCGATAAGGCCTGGGACGAAACCGGTTGTGTTTTTTGTTTTTTAGGTTTTTCTTTTATAAAAATGCCTTATAAATTTTGTCTTTTCCTAGCTAATATATATATATATATATATATATATATATATATATATATATATATATATATATATATATACAGTGTAACCCGGATATAAGAGACCAGGATATAAGATATACCCGGATATAAGAGATATTTTCTCTGGTCCCAAATTAGAGCCTGTGTTAATGTATATATAACAGACCAAACCCGGATATAAGAGAAAACCGGA
>OZ038510.1:31724642-31772142 GCA_964036315.1 Acanthosepion esculentum | reverse complement strand
TTCTTCTTCTTCTTCTTCTTCTTCTTCTTCTTCTTCTTCTTCTTCTTCGTCTTCTTCTTCTTCTTCTTCTTCTTCTTCTTCTTCTTCTTCTTCTTCTTCTTCTCCTCCTCCTCCTCCTCTTCCTTCTTCTTCTTCTTCTTCTTCCATATTCCATCTACTTCTTCCTTTCCGTTTTCTTCTTCTTCTTCTTCTTCTTCTTCTTCTTATTATTATTATTATTATTATTATTATTATTATTATTATTATTATTATTTGTCTACTTCCTTTCCTTTTTTCTTCCTCGTCTTCTTCTTTTTATTCTTCCTATTCTTTTCTTCTTTTTCTTCGTCTTCCTCTACATTTCATCCTCTTCTTTTTGTTCATCTTTGTAGCCGTCGCCATAGTTTAAGAACTGTTCTTGTTCTTTTCTTTTCCTTTTTAAAGTCGCTAACATCGTCAAATCTTTCACCTATCCTTCTTCTTCTTTGTCTTCTTCTTCTTCTTCTTCTTCTTCTTCTTCTTCTTCTTCTTCCTTTTCTAATTTTTCTTCCTAGTCTACTTCTTTTTCTTCCTCTTCTTTTTCTTTTTTCTTCTTCTTCTTCTTTTTAGTCGTCGTTGTTGTTTAAGAACTGAAATTGTTCTTTCTTTATTATTTTCGTAGTCGTTAACATCGTCTCATTTTCCACCCTTTCTTCTTCTGTCTCTTCTTCTGCTTCTTTCTCCCCCTACTCCTTCTCCTTTTCTTCTTCTTCTTCTTCTTAATCTCCTCATCTTCTTCTTGCTATTCTTCTTTTTCGTCTTCTTCTTCTACTTCCTCCCAATTTAGTCTTTTTTAGTCGTCGTCGATGTCTAAGAAATCAACTTGTTCTTTCTTTATTGTCTTCGTAATCGCTAACATCTTCTTTTTCTTCTTCTTTTTCTTGCTACTGTTCTTTCTTCCTCCTCCCCCATCTTCGTCTTCTTTGTGCGTTCTCCTTTTTCTTTGTCGTCGTTGTTATTTTAAAACTCGATATTTTTTCTTATTCTTTTCGTAGTCTTTAACATCGACTGTTTTTCCATCATCACAAATTCTTCTTCCTCTTCTTCTTGCTCTGCTTCTTCTTCCTCCACCTTCTCTTCTTCCTCCACTTCTTCTCTGTGTTCATCTTCTTTTTCTTAGTCGTCGTTGTTTTAGAACTCTTTCTCTTTTCTTATCTTGTCGTAGTTGCTTTACATTTTCTCTCTCGTTTTTATCCTCCTCTACATTTTCTTATTATTATTCTCCTTTTTCTCTTCACTTACTTTTCTTCCTGCTCTTCTTTCTTTTTCCCAGCATTATTTATTTTCATTCTTTTTCTCATATACATCTTATTGCCATTCTACTCCTACCTGTTTCACATTCTTTCTATCCTTCTCCTGCTCCTTCATTCTAGTTTTCTTAGTCTTTCTCTTCTGACTCGAATTCTTTCTTTTCCGTTACCTCGTATACCAACTTCTTCTTCTTCTTCACATTCTTCAAATTCTTCAGATTCTACTTCTAATTCTACTTCTTCAAATTCTTCTTCAAGTTCTTCTTCAATTTTTCCTTCAAATTCTACAGATTCTTCTTCAAATTCTTCTTCTTCAAATTCTTCTTCTTCAAATTCTTCAAATTCTTTTTCAAATTTTTCTTCAAATTCTTCAGATTGTCCTTCAAATTCTTCTTCTTCTTCAAATTCTTCTTCTTCTTCAAATTCTTCTTCTTCTTCAAATTCTTCTTCAAAATCTTCTTCTCCAAATTGTTATTGTTGTTCTTCTTCAGATTCTTCTTCAAATTCTTCTTCTTCAAATATTCTTCTTCTTCAAATTCTTCTTCTTCAAATTCTTCTTCTTCTTCAAATTCTTCTTCAAAATCTTCTTCTCCAAATTGTTGTTGTTCTTCTTTTTCAGATTCTTCTTCAAATTCTTCTTCTTCAAATATTCTTCTTCTTCTTCAAACTCTTCTTCTTCAAATTCTTATTCTTCTTCAAATATTCTTCTTTAAATTCTTCTTCAAATTCTTCAAATTCTTCTTCCTCTGTCCATTCTCTTCGTCACCTAATTCTTTTTACTTTCCTTTCTATCCTTTTCTAACTCACCTCCTACTTCTTTTCTTGCTCTCCTCCACAACTTCTTCCCCGTCACCTTCTACTTCTTTTATTCTTTCTTTGCTCTCCTCCTCCAACTCTTTCCTCTCTGTCACATCCTACTTCTTTTTCCTTTTCTTGCTCTCCTCCTTCAACTCCTTCCTCTCCACCACCCCCACTTCTTTTTTACTTTCCTCCTCAACTACATTTCCGTCACCGTCTCCTTTTTTTCTTTCTTTGCTCTCCTGCTCCAACTCCTTCCTCTCCACCACCTCCTACTTCTTTTTTCTTTTCTCACTTTCCTCCTCCAACTCCTCCTTCTCCCCCACCTCCTACTTCTTACTTTTCTCACTTTCCTCCTCCAACTCCTTCCTCTCCCTCACCTCCTACTTCTTTTTACTTTTCTCACTTTCCTCCTCCAACTCCTCCTTCTCCCTCACCTCCTACTTCTTACTTTTCTCACTTTCCTCCTCCAACTCCTTCCTCGCCCTCACCCCCTACTTCTTTTTACTTTTCTCACTTTCTTCCTCCAACTCCTTCCTCGCCCTCACCTCCTACTACTTTTTACTTTTCTCACTTTCCTCCTCCAACTCCTTCCTCGCCCTCACCTCCTACTTCTTTTTACTTTTCTCACTTTCTTCCTCCAACTCCTTCCTCGCCCTCACCTCCTACTTCTTTTTACTTTTCTCACTTTCTTCCTCCAACTCCTTCCTCGCCCTCACCTCCTACTTCTTTTTACTTTTCTCACTTTCCTCCTCCAAATCCTTCCTCTCCGTTACTTCCTACTTCATTATTCTTTTCTTACTCTCCTCCTCCAACTCAATCCTCACCTCCTACTTCTTTTTCTTTTCTTGTTCTGTTTCTCCTACTTCATCCTCTTCTTCTCCTTCTCTTCCTTCTTTCTCTTCGTCTCCTCACTGTTTCTCACAAAACATTATTTTAAAAATTAATAAAAAAAATATAAGCAAAATAATAACTAAATGAAAAAAAAAAATGAAATTCAGGACACAGGTTGTTAAAATGGACCAATTTTCTTGAGCAAACAGAATAAAATTATTCGTTTTTCTAATTAAATCAATTACGCGACGTTCATTTTCGGAATTACAGCCGGGCTATTTTCTGAAAACAGGAATTAAGTTGTTTAAGTCGAACATTAACTGGGTAAATATTTATTTCCATCTCATCAAATTTAGGTCTTCTCTCTTTGCAGAAAAGAGATATTTTTGCCTCTTGGATATTAGGTTCTTTCTCGTTCGCTTGACAACTTTCTATTACACTCATTAAACTTTCTGTTTCCTATTTCTCACTCTGCCTGTCTCTGATTCGATTTCTCTCCCTCTCTCCTTCGTACTCACTCGAAATCTGTTTACATTACATTCTCTATTTTTATTAAAAAAAAAAAACAGTTCATATATATTTAAATCACTTTTTAAGGCTCCTCTTTCTCTCTCTCTCTCTCTCTCTCTCTATATATATATATATATATATATATATATATATATATATATATATCCGATGTGATGAGAACTAAAGTAATATATAAATTCCAACGTTCACAGCATTAATCCAAAAGAGGGCTCGATACCGATAGTAGAGAGATAATTATTTATTTATTATAATTTTATCATATAGACAAAACCATGGTTTTGTCTATATGATAAAATTATAATATATATATATATATATATATATATATATATATATATATAGTATAACCCGGATATAAGAGAGTTGTCGGGACCGGAGTAGTATCTTATATCCCGGTTTCTCTTATATCCGGGTTTGGTCTATTATATATACATTAAAACAGGCTCTAATTTGGGAGCAGAGAAAATCTCTCTTATATCCGGGTTTCTCTTATATCCGGGTTACACTGTATATATATGTATATATATATATATATAGGTTTCTATCTATATGCACAACTTTTTCAGAAGACACATGTGTCGTCTGTAATATTCATGCCGGTGGGGTCATTATGGAAATAATAACTATTATTATTATTATTAGTAGTAGTAGTATTTCGGATATATTCACACTACCTACCAAATCTGCGGGAAGACCTAAGGCAGGTAGTGGTGTGTTGTCATGGCTACATTTCATTTTTCAAATTTTGTTTACCCATAATATCACTAGCTTTACATGGACAAATTTCTTCTGAGTATGTGGGCTGTACTTATCAAGAAATTTATTTGTATTTTTCTTAAGCTGTATTATATTCCGTGCTAATAGGAATATGGAATGGACAAACCCGGTGGATAAATAGTAACAGGTTTATTGTTGAAACCAGTACAAGCAAGGTAGAGATAATTAAGCGCGCGGTCGTCGCAAGTCAGTACAGTTGTGTGCGTACAGTTATTGGAATGCCGCTAGTTTCGCAGATCCCAGCTCGACGCTATTTAGCAACTGCCTCACGCAGTCACATGTGGCACAAGGCCAAATTTAATGTGGGGTTCCCGAGCCCGTAGGCTCGGCCAAAAAACCACTGTAGACCCCGCTTAAATGGGATCGGGTCTGTCTACCTCCGCGGACAAGACTCTGCCCGAAGGCATAGCCTAGTCCGGGTTCCTCTCTGCCCGAAGACAGAGAGCTCGACCAGTTCAGCTGAAAAAGATCCCTGTCCTAACAGATACTTATAGGTGGTTACCACCTATAGTGCCGCCACTCATGGGGGTGGCAGGTTATTCCATTACATCAAGGTGGTATTTCCAGAGATTTTTCAATGTGTTGTTGTGTTCCTTTTTTAGCATTCCAAGCACACCTACTATGACTGATGCTATTCTTGTTTTCAATTCCCTCATATATTTTTTTCTATTTCGATTTCCAAGTCTCTATACTTCGATAGTTTTTCAAATTCCTTGGTTGCTATGTTACAATCCGCTTGGCAATGCATATCAATTTGTAGACAAGTTTTTTTCTTTTTATATTAATATTTTTATTATTATTATTTATTACATTATTATTCTATGTACCGTGTTTCTTTAGGACGTTGGCCATCAAGACTCTACATTTCCACTCCAAAATAACACTAAATTTACTAATAGCTATAAGTCTTAGCAAATGTTATCATTTTGCTGTCACTCCTCAACCGTGTTTTGCGATACATGTATATACGCCCAGAGATAGTTTTTGCACTGTTTTCTTTGTCCGTCTTGCCTTTAATATGTTCTGTCATTGTTAAATTCTACAAGCACTCTATCCCTATTATGTGCCAAGTAAATTTCAATTGTCTTTTTCTATTGTTAATTATGAGTTTGTTTTTTTGTTTCTCTAAAATTTCGTCGTTGCTCACATCTTTGGTCTATGGTATTCTCATCATCGTTCTGTTACTTCAAGTTTGTTTTGTTTTGTTTTTCTTTATCTGTGACAATTGTCCAACATTCACTATTATATCGGAGGACTGATATTACATAAAATCTAGGTACATTTTTATTTAATTCTGGCGACATATTTCCGTTTCTTGATTCTTAGTTTAGCTTTTTGGAATGCCATTCCATTGCCTATTATGATTTCAGTGTGGCACTTTCATTACTTTGTTAACACTTCTCATGATTGGTTTTCGTAACGCAAAAACTTATAAAATAAGGGCACGAGTTCAAATAAACGTTCCACCTGAAAGTTTTAAATAATCTTAATGAACGTGTAACAAAATAATCGTGCCGCGGAGAAAATTATTTGAAAACTAATAAGCATGGTGAATAAAAAGATTACCCTACTCTGTAATTAGAATTAAAATAAATGTTAACCGGATAGATATGATCATACGAGGGTCATTCAATAAATAAGGTGAATTTTTCGGTATAAGGACTTGTAATACAGATAGAGGCTTACTCTTTTTTATTCTATTTTTTTGTTTTACTTCTTTTTCACATGGATTTAATTTCTTTTGCAGATTAAAAAAAAACTTTGAGAATTTTGGCGAATAACAAAGATGGCCGACCAAGAAGCATGCTCCAGGATTGAACAGCGGTCAGTTATCAAGTTTTTGGTTGCTGAAGGGAACAAACCAGTTGAAATTCATAGGAGAATGTCAACTGTGTATGGTGCCACATGTTTCAGCCAAAAAAATGTCTACAAATGGGCTAAATTGTTTAAAGAGGGACGGAGCAGTGTTGAGGATGAAGACAGGCCTGGGAGGCCTACAGAAGTGAGGTCTCCTGAGGTGATCGAATCAGTCAATGACCTCATTCAGTCTGACAGAATGGTGGCAGTGGATGACATTGCAAGGACTTTGAGCTTATCTGTTGGGACAAACGCAGGGGTCATCAGTCAGAAGGAGTCATCTTGCATCATGACAACGCAAGGCCTCACACAGCAGCCCAAACAGTGCAGACCATCAACTAGCTGGGCTGGGAACTACTCCCTCATCCCCCTTACAGCCCAGACCTTTCTCCTTCAGACTTTCACCTGTTTGGTCCCTTGAAAGCGTTCACGAGAGGCACGAAGTTTAAAAGTGACGATGAAGTCAAAAGTGTTGTGAGCGACTGGCTGAGACATCAGTCCGAAAACTTTTACGCTGAGGGAATGCGGAAGCTTGTGCACAGATGGGAAAAGTGTGTGACAGTGCTGGGAGACTACGTTGAAAAATAAAATAAAAAGTAAGCTTCTATCTGTATTACAAGTCCTTATACCGAAAATTCCCCTTATTTATTGAATGGCCCTCGTATTTGGTAATTTAATAAATATAGTTCTTTTATTAAATTACCAATTTTTTTTTACTAGCAAAAAACAAATGTTTTCTTTTCTTCATTTCTCCCTGAGTAAGGCAATAAAACCACTAAGACGCAAGAGGTTACAGAGTGTGAGAGAATACGAGAAAAAAAACTTATTATCTTTCTAGTCTTGATAGAGTTCGAAAGCGCCTCCGAGTTCTTATTGGAGAAGAATTATTTTCCACACTCTGAGCTTTCTCTCACAGGCGGGATGTAGCGATCCTCTCGCTGCTCTACTCTACTGCCATGGAAATTGCTTGGACGAACTACATTCCTTGGTTCCATCAGGTTTGACCTTCACGGTTACATGGTAACAAACCACCCTCATTCCCTCTTTATTCCATCGTTGAAAGGTAAGTTCCACTCAAACAGATTGTTCCCCTCGAAGAAATGCCCAATAGAATAGACTCCCAAGAGAACGTTTATTGATTTACTAGTTGTAACGAAAGACATGACTTACCCCTGAATTCGAAACGAGCGCGAACGTGCCTTGCCTGCAAAGTGATGACAAAAAAGAAATATGGCCGCTATTGAAGACGCAATTTATGCGCGCCTATCTCGTCAAAGACGAGACGATATTTGCACACATGCAAATTTTGGCCGTATTGGAATAGCATAAAAAGCGTGGTGCGGGCATCACGAGGCAGAAGCGGGAGTCATTCGGCGGAGTGCGTGCAATAGAGCTGGACGTACGAATGGACAGACGTACAAAGAGGAAGTCGAAGTAGGCGCGGCTGAGTTGGTGTCTGTTTCACAACTGAACCAGTGTAACGGCTGAGAAAGGGAGTCAATCAATCCCTTTCCGTGAGGTGACCGAAGAAGAAGAAAGAATAGCTGGCCTGCCGGCGAGCACCGCACTGCACTTTTTGACCCCCCCCCACCTCATCACCATTTTTGTTTGCTACACTAGTATTTATTTACTAACTGAATTGGGCTCTTAATTCACCGATGAAACGTAAAATAAGGTATTGATGAATACGAACGTCGATATTTCTACGAGTTTAAAAAAAAACATCATTATTTATATTGCTGTGTCTCTTCAGGACATAGCGATCGTGTCACGCCAGCTTTTCCTGTCCCTTGTAACTCAAAGCAACTTTAGACTCTACTTGCCCCTACTCCGTCATCCATTGCTCACTACTTTCCCCTGGCCCTATTATTTTTCAACCTCTCTCTCACAGGCGGGATATGGCGATCCTGTCACTGTTCTATCGCTACTAGCATGGAATGTGTTCGGCTAAACAATATTCCTTGGTTTCCCCCAGGTCTAACCGCCACGGCTAGGATCCGCATGCCACTTCCATTGTAGCAAACCACCCTCATTCCCTCCGTATTCCATCGTGCAAAGGTAAGTTCAACTCAAACAGATTTTTCCCTCGAACAATAAAACAGACTCCCAAGAGAATCACTACAATCTTAACTTGTTCAAGTCTATAGTCAACCGTTATCTTTTCCTCCTATCCATATAAACTACCCTTTATCGTAACCCTCTAGATCGTGTGGCACTTGCGCCTTGTAAACCTCACTGTAAAAAAAAATGGAGAGAGGACAATAAAATAACATGAATTAAGAAGACAGAAGATTGACATCGCATTTAAGTTTTTGAAATCAAAGCTGACTAGGAAGGAAGGAGCCGGAAGAGAGTTCCACAGGCGAGAAGTGCGAGAGAAGAAACTATTAGTATAGAACATGCAGTAACATCTAACAATTTCAACTGTAAAATGATGAGACCTAGCTGCCAATCTAGTACTGCCCTTAAAGTTAGGTACTTAAAAGGAACGTACAGCACGACATTTACCATAAAAATATTGATGATAAAAAATATTAAAAAATGGCACAGGGAAGTTACGTTTCAGCGAAGGTAAAGTGATTGGCAGAAAAATGTCAGGTCACGACCATTAACTTTGCAGATGATTCTTTGTATTTTATCTAGAATCTCTAAATACATAGCAGAAGCACCGGACCCGATATGAGAGCAACATTAAATGCAAGAAATTGCTATATTTTTAAATATGTAAGATAGTTTCTAGCGAGGAAAAATGGACTAGAATCACACAGTGAACCAACTTTCCTACCAACAGATCGAGATGCCATCTCAGAACCGATAACGTAAAAGACCCTTCTTCAAATTTTGTCGAGAATCTCGAAATATATAGCAGGTGCTCCAGACAAGATACGGAAGCAATATTCAAGGCACAGGTGAATGTTAGATTTATACACCTGCAAGATGGATTCCGACATGAAAAATTGACTGAAATCGAGATACTAAGTCAGGATAGATCAGATTACAGGCAATACTTTTTCGGATTTTGACGAGAATGTCGAAATATATAGCTGGAGCACTAGACCATTATATGGTAACAATATCCAATGTACCAACCAATGGTAGATTTATAACCGTACAAGATGGATTCCAACGTGAAAAATTGACTGAAGTTTAGATACTAGCTCAGCATCGATAAGATTACCGGCAATTCTTTTTCGGATTTTGTCAAGAATGTTGAGATATATAGCTATAGTAACAATATTCAATATCCAATGCACGGAAAAATGGTAGATTTAAAACCGTGCAAGATGGAATCTGACGAGAAAAACTGTTTGACACAACAGAGTGAATCAGCTTTCTTAGCAGCAAACCTAGAAATTGATTCAATATAATCTTTCTACTTAATGTCAGTGGAAAACTTTAGCGCCTGAAGGTGTAATGAGATGCTCTTCTGAAGGTTAGCATCAACCATGCTGATGGAAGTCAGCGAGAGTTCTCTAAAAAAATAAAAAGAGATCGGTTTCGTTTTAAAGGCGTTAAAATTCACAGCCATTCCTTGTCCCAGTTAACAACATGTTGTAGATCATTTTTGATAATTATTTTACTAAAATCATTTTAATAAAACAAATCGCAGTAAGAATTCTTGTAAGTTTATCTCTTGAACCTGACTTCAGCTTCGATGACTGCTTCAATACGGGGCCAGAATTTTTAACACGTCTGTACTGAATGTCTTTCATCGTTTTTTATATCATGTGGACAATGTCGGTGTTCAATGAAGATATGGCAGTATGTGGATACCTATTAATTTTCTTTTCAAAAACGCCACATACGGGATTTTAATCTGTCTAGTTTGTAGGCCACATGAAATTTGTAAACATTGATGTCTATTCCTGTGTTATTTGGGCTTTGTAAGAAGGTGCTGAGTCTTCTTGAAAACAGCTATGACTTTCTACTGCGTACTTCTTCATCGCTCATCAAAGGATTCAGCAAAATTAATTTCAAGTCCCTGGAGAGCCATCCGGTGGCATGACACGGCCTTCGTTTAATCACCGCTCTTAAAAAAACTCATGGTTTCTGGCAACTTAAACTAGATGCTTATTATAGAAGAATCTGTAATAAACATCGTTCATTTTTCGTATTAGATTTTTGTCTTGGAAAAGGTATTTCCCATCAGAGAATCAAGGTATGCTATATTTTTTTATTTATTTGTTCATCTTAAGTAACCGCTTGGCACGGATCAGACGGTTTACCTATGTTTTTTCAGACATAATAGTATGTATGGCTTGTATCGAATGTCATCATGCATCAGAGTTCGGATAGTTCCTTTTAATATCTGACGATATTTAGTGATGACTGTCACTATTTGGCAAGAGATGTCTGTAATAACAACGACAACGCAGTTTAGACTGGGGACTTCTGTCTGCAGAAGCGATACTCCTGCTTTTTGTTCATACATACCAACACCGTTCTTCCATGTCTGAACCAGTCCAGGGTATGACGATAAACTACATCCGCGTCCTGGGTATGACGATAAACTACATCTACATCCTGGGTATGACGATAAACTACATCCGCGTCCTGGGTAAGATGATAAACTACATCCGCGTCCTGGGTATGACGATAAACTACATCCGCGTCCTGGGTAAGACGATAAACTACATCTGCGCCCTGGGTATGACGATAAACTACATCCGCGTCCTGGGTAAGACGATAAACTACATCCGCGTCCTGGGTTTGACGATAAACTACATCCGCGTCCTGGGTAAGACGATAAACTACATCTGCGTCCTGGGTAAGACGATAAACTACATCCGCGTCCTGGGTAAGACGATAAACTACACCCGCGTCCTGGGTAAGACGATAAACTACATCCGCGTCCTGGGTATGACGATAAACTACATCCGACAGCAAGGACTTTGATCAAAAGATTTTGAGTAGCATTGAAACCACCTCTTAATTGCTGGTGTTCCTAGATCCACCCTGAACCGGGGTAGTAAAACCTGTCAGGGTCACAGCTATGTGCAAATAGTTACCTCCGCCCGAAAGTGGTCAAAACACTACGCAAGTATGAAAATAGGTTTTAATACCAGCAATACTTTTTTGGAAAAAAATGTACCAATACATTTATAAACAAAAAAAAATTAACCATCAGTTAAAATCTTGTCTGCATTAAATAACACATTGAGGTTTATATGACGTAACCAAATCAAACCGTGTCTGAATAATAGCTGAAGCGGTCGTTCCGTTTCCTTAGTTCCCGGTTACAACAAAGGCCCTCACGATCATGTTATATGAATTGTGGTGTCCTTATAGTGTCCGGCCATTTACAATTTTTTATTTCTGATATATTTGTAACATTCCTGTCAGAAGATTCCAATTCCATACGATTTTTGTGTACAAAAGATCTTATGACATTATTAATTTGTACATCGTTGAGTCCCAAACATATAACAACGATGATTGTATGATGTGTTAGCAGTTTATCACACGAGGTCATCTGAAAAAAATAAAATACATTTTATTGACTGTGTATATATATATATATATATATATATATATATATATATATATATATATATATCCAGAGTGGTAGCACATTTTAGGGTCCCAGCTACATGCAAAAAGTGAAACTTCAAACAGAACACTACGAAAATATAAAATACATTTTGTAGTAATAATACCAGCAATATTTTTAGATAAAAATTATTAGCAATACATATTTCTAGTAAAATGACCAACAATACATTTTATCTGTCGTTGAAAGCATACAATTGCGTTCAAAATATATTTAGTTGAAGCCATAAAATTGTGTTCAAAATATTTAGATTCTGGCATTAAATAAGCCAAACAGGTGTTGGTATGCCGCTAAACAAAATCAACCAACCAACAATACATATTTATAGTAAAATGACCAACAATACATTTTATCTGTAGTTGAAGGCATACAAATGCGTTCAAAATTTATTTAGTTGAAGCCATAAAATTGTGTTCCAACTATTGAGATTTCGGCATTAAATAACCCATACAGCTGTCGATATGCTGCTAAAAATACCAACTAACCAACCAACCAACCCTTTTAACCATTCATCTGAGAAAGAGTTTGCCGTTTAACTCTTTCTGAACATGACCTGAGATTTAAGGTTAATGATTTGCTTTTGTAGCAACTTGCGGTTTGGGGAGAGACTTCTACTAACACAGCCTATGCTATGTTCAATTTCTTTATTTCCTATGCTAAATGTGTCTTACAATTGCGAGCAACATTCCTACATCCGCTGATAGTGTACTATAGATTGCAAGGTACTTGCAGCTCTTTTAACCTATGCGTGTGGAGAAAAATACGTAAGTGCTAGTATTACTAAGTAAAACTTTTAAAAACATATCTGAGGTGCATCCTTCCTTTTGCAAAGAAAGGAGATTCGGCCAAATATTGTAGAGAAATCACACATACCTCTGTCGCAGCAAAAAAATTACATCAGAATGCTTCTCAACAGAATTCAACCTGAAATAGAGAAGGTGTCCTAAAAAATCAAAACGTCTTTCGAAAAAATAAATCAACTATTGGACAAGACGTGACTATTCGGTGGATGGTGCCAGGGCAAAGCATCTACAGGCCGCCTCACTTTTTGTAGATTTCTCTAAAGACTTCGATTATGTTCATAGGGGGAACTGGAGAAGATCCTTCTGGTATATGGCATCTTCTCTGAGATAGTAAGTGCGATAATGACTCTATACAGAAATACCAAATCTTTGGTTAAATCCGCAGACATAAACGCTAGCTTTTTCAGCATTAAAACAAGGTAACTTCAGTGTGATAATCTTGTACCCTTTTTTGTTTGTTATCAACTTTAACTGTGTATTGAGATCTTTATTTGATAAACACCATTATCTACGTTTTACTTTATCACCAAGACTCTCAAGCCGATATCCTCCAAAAGAGTTGAACTATATTGACAATGCAGATGACCTAGATATTCCTGCAGACACGATTACTATTGCCAGAGTTCTCTTACGTCATCTCGAGAATGCTGCTAAAGCTAGACTCTATATCAATGACTCTAGAACTGAATTCATAACCTTCAACCAGCAAGGCTCGATACAAACTGTCACGAGTGAATCAATAACATCTGCCAAATCTTTTATGTATCTAGGAAGCGAAAAAAAATTACTGAAAAGGATGTGAAAATTTGCCTAGCTAAAGCCGGGGCTGGCTTGAATAAAATGGGTGTAATCTGGAAATGTTTATCTACTAGACAACCTCAAGAAGAGATTCTTTCGAGCCACTGTCGAGGCGGTATTAATGTGATTAACTAAAACCCTAGAGTCGAAACGTCACGGAACATACATTCTGATGCTGAGAGACTTGAAGACAACTTCCAGCTAAATAACAGCTCTATAAACCCATCTGATTATTTTTTCTGCAATCTTGCGTGAAAGCAAAAAGGGGTTTGCAGGACACTGCTGGCGAGCAAAACAATAACTTTTGTGTGACCTATTACAATGTACATCTAACCATGACGCAAGACGAGTTAGCCGCACAGCAAACACTTATATTGACGACCAACTATGTAGCGACACAGAATGCCACCTTAATGATATTCCGAGCTTGATTCAGGGCTGTGATGGATATAGCGTAATAGACTCACGAATGTCCGAGTTAGATCGTCAAGGCGCAAAAAAGGTTTTCGTTAAGATCAACATGCTTCATTCTCCCGAAACCGTTTTTAACAATTGATCTTTAAAAAGCGGTTGTATGCAGATGACAGCTTAGGTATTTTGGACATATTAAAGGAAATATTAAGATATATATATATATATATATATATATATATATATATATATATATATATATATATATATATATATATATATATATACAGAGAAAGAGAGAGAGAGAGGTGGGTGGGAACCTTGCATGACTTACCTAACGTGCTTGTGTAGATTGTCGGTAGGGATTAGAAGATACAGTGGGGGGAGGGGAAATAAATATTCGTACAAACACAAATCCTTAATCTATTGTATTTCCAACTAATGAATAAACATAATTTTCATATAATTGGCTGTTCACAAATGCATAATAACTAAATATGCATAGAAAACAAAAAAAATGATTTAATGGAAATAAATGCCATTTGTCCATTTTAATGGTTGAAAAAAGTATTCGTACTATACATAAAGAATAGATAATCTTCATGTAATACTTTGTAGAATCGCTATTATTCCTTTCTATAGCAACCAACCTGTTCTTGTAGTTCTCAATTAATGATTAGCAAATTTTACTTGGTATTTTGTCCCATTCTTCTTCGCATATCGTCTTCAGATCCGGGAGTTCTCGATTGGATTTGAATTTTCAAATAACGTCACAGATTATAAATTGGGTTTAAATCGGACGTCTGACTTTGCCATTTCAAGATATTTACATTATTTTCAGCAAGCCATTTCTTCGTAGATTTTAAAGAATTTCTAGAATTACGTCCGTATAACTCAATTTTGGTTTCGTCTGTCCATAATACTCTTTCCCAATACGATTTCTCCTCATCCTTATGTTCACGAACGATTTCAACCCTGCTTCTCTGTGTCTTTTCAATAACAGTGGAGTTTTCCGAGGGGAGCGTCCCTTTACATTGTTCCTATAAATTCCATTGTTTATTGTCCGTTTAGGAGCGCAGATTCCAAAATATTTTGATGAAAAGTATGTTTATTCAGCAGTTGGAAATACAATAAATTAAAATTTTGTATGTGTACGAATATTTGTTTCCCCCCGCCCCACACACACTGTGTAGAAAAAAGTTGTTTTTTTTTTACCCTGACAGGTAAGTGCGGTGAGCCATGATTGCCCACATACTGTGGAGAGATGGCCAGGGAGGTGCGAAGCATTGTTCATTCCCGGGGCTAACTCCTTGCTTCTATGCCGCTAAGACTCAAACAGCGGGGTCGAAGGGAACTCCGGTCTCCCTTATCAAAACGCGGATCCCCATTACCACCAACTTGTAGGATTATAGGACGGTTGTACAACGAAGTTAATAGAGACAAATTCAGATTTCACAAGCTAAATTTTAATTTCACTCTATGATTGGATGCCCTCGCGTTATGGATGCCCGGGGCTATCACAGACTCTCCCGCCTTCTGCATGCTACTGGACACGGGACATAGAAACAAAGAAGAAAAGTTCAATTCACACTGATAGTTCGATATTCGACATAAACCAACAAAATTTGAAATCAACCAACCTGCTCTATTACCAGTGAATATCTATGCCTTAGGAAAAACAGTGTTTCTCGTTGCCTTTTCCACAACTTTGAATTTAGATCTGTCCTTATAAAATTAGCTGTCACCAAAGGACAGATACGGGGTCACCCAAATATACAGAGCCTAATGATTGCGTTTTGCTCATGGCTCTCCACAACTTCCTATCTTTTTTAGCTTTTAGTAATATTTGTCTTTAATAGGTTGCTGTTGTAAATACGTCTCTCCTGCCTTTAGTGAGTGACAAATTTTCTAAGTCGTCTTTCCTCATTATGTGTCGTAGAGGTTTCAACAGTCTCTTTCGTTTTAAATATAAGCGTCTATTTTTTTCCATTTTTCACATTTCTGTCTATGGCATTCTCAGCATCCTTCTGTAGAATCACAGAGGGGGGCTGATATTACATACTATTATTACATACTATTACATACTATTACTTTTTTTCTTTGTTTTTACAGAACGTATTTGGGGATACTATTTGTTTTCGATTTTTTTTTCTGTGGGGGGGTTGTTGAGTTTAATTTGTACATTGAAGCCTTAATACTCGATAAAAATTCCTCATAGGGAAATACCGAAGAAATCTGTGATTTGAAACGGAGCTCTGTAACCTGAAACCGATAGCCATTTCCTAAGAACAATATTTTGTTGCGATAAATAACGTCAAAGAAAAATAATTCTTTTCGTTCCAAAATGAAATGCATCCGGTTCTAAGTACCAAAAAACAAAAGTCCCGTCATATTCGTGGTCATTACATTCATTGTATCTCCTTATAATTCACCAGTGAGAATAAATCTCTCCAGCTCGTTCTTACTACTGCAAATTTAGTAATTTCAAAAACATGCACACATTCTCAAAACGTCAGATTCTTTTCCTTTTTAATTTACAAGGCTTTTGTTCACAGCTGTCCCCTCAACAGCTACAAGGCGCTGGCCGGACATCGCCACATGTCAATCGCTCGCTGTCTTTGGTTCTTGAGTGGGAATGTCCAAGTGGAAGAACTAAGACTTGGAAATTGCTATTCACTACTTCCTGTCGTCTTTGCCTATTCTCTTGCCTATGCTCATAATTGGCCTCCTTATGGCATCTTCACCGCGGTCAACTCGGCTAAATCTTGCAATGTTGAATTACTGCCGTTAGATTGAAAGCGGTAATGAAAACGCTTGAACATGCACGCATGCGCGCGTGTCTCATCGAATATTAAGAAGAGAACACTTAGAAGATGTGTAGCCCTTTCATTTGGTTTTATGTGTCAGTGCGCATGCGTCACGACTTTGTTGTTGCTTATATATATATATATATATATATATATATATATATATATATATATATATATATATATATATGTATATATATATATATATGTCATCCATAGACAGACTGTTTCGCTGTTTCACAGCTCATCAGTGTGGCTAGACGTCCGGTTGCCTCTAATTTATTCGAAAATTATAATATAAATATATATTATAAAATCACTACAAAAATAGCCATTTTGTTTCAACACTTCTAGTGTCTTATCAAGTGATGGTGTTGAATATAAATTCTACATTCAACACCGTCATTTGAGAAGACACCAGAAGTTATAATTATGCTATAATTTTCGAATAAATTATATATTTGCTCTCCTCTGTATTGAGCACTCTTTTAATAATAGTATTTTTTGGTTATTGGAATTTATTCCGTATACACCAATCCTATACTTATATATATATAAACAGAGCATTTACTTAAATATTTCTATCTTGAAAAATAACGTATATACAAACGATAACTTTAAATATATATATATTTTTAAAAAAAACTTTAACTAACATTATTAAATTCCTTAGACTGTTTAAACATTCAAACTTATATAAAAATTATAATATTTATGAACTCTCAAAGTAAAGCAAAAAACAGCGTCCATTCCAAAGAAAGTTAATGACACTTTATTACAACTTCTTTCTCTCCCTTTCTCTTTATGCCTTTTTGTCCTATCCCCCTCCCATATCAATATATAACTTCCGTTAACAGATTTAATGTGTCAATGTCTGGATTTCCTCTAAAAATTTAAATTTGAAAGAATAGAAATCTTACACCTAACTCAATCATGTCTCTCTACCCCCTTCACTCCCTCACTCCCTCACTTCGTTAATTTACTTATTACTGCCCGTCATAAATGTGTAAATTTCTTTTCATTTTTCGTTTCAACCTTTGGAAATAAAATCTGATGACCCACTGTCTTTTGGAAGGGCTGTGGTGAAATAATTTATTATATGGAACCTTAAAGTGGTCTGTTTTTATTTAAATTATTAGCTCTGATTTACATTGAGCTCTCTGGATTTTATCCTCCTTGGGTCTACCCATACAGGTTACCTAGTTTTTGGTAAACTAAATATATATATATATATATATATATATATATATATATATATATATATAAGAGAGATAACGATATGTATTTTCATATATCAAGAACAGTATTGAGGAAATGTTATGACAAAGTGGAAAAAGATTACTGGACTGAAATTCCACAAAAAGTACGTTGTAACAAAAACGCAAATGGCTCATCTACACAAAACAACGAGACAAATGAGTGACAATCAAAACAACAAACTGAAAGAAAAACTCAACAACCTATAGAGCCTTATCAAGTGGAAATATGTTGGGAAGCCTAATCTAATAGAAAATCTATTGTATATAAAGCTTTCAAATGCAGCACGAGAAGTCGTCTGCTTTGGTTTAAAATCTGCCACCGTAATCTGCAAAGGAGACATAGTAAACACTATAGAAAAAAATAATGTGAAAAACGACTCACGATAGGTTTCATTCGAGGCATAATCACTGCTACTAGCGAAACCAACAACGAAAATACATTACCCCAGAGACACCTAAATGCACTAAAGAACCTAGCGAGAAATGAGATCCACATCTCTCCCTCTGGCAAGGAGGGGGGATTGTGATTATGAAGAAAATACATACCCAGAAAAAATTAACTCGCTACTCAACGATACCGACACATACGACAAAATAACTTAATAAAAAATAACTGCTGAAACAAAAATTTAATAAGGAATCCTAGAAACTAATTAAACATGAAAACACATCTTGGTGTAGAGGCATAGAATATCACCTTAGAACACCTAAACTTTATGGTCTCCCTAAAACCGACAAAACTGGTATTCTGATGCGCCCTACCATCTCCGCAATAGACCACGCCTCCATAAACTGGCGAAAGCCATAACAAAAATTAAAACCCCTCTCCTTGGAACAATCAGTCCATCCTATATAAAGAACTCAGGCAGCTTAGTTAAAAAAAAAAACTAAGGGAAATGAATATGACCGACAAACGCAGGGCCAGCCTAGATATAAAATCCCTCGACACTAACGTCCCAGTTGAAAAATGCCTAAATCTCGTAAAAAAGCATCCAACCCAATCAAAGATAAAGCTCTCGCTACCAACAGCTAAAATAATAAAAACCTGCAGTCTCATTGCCAATCAATGTTACTCACATCAAATAATGAAAGTTACAAACAAAAATTTGGATTGCCAATGGTATTGCCTCTCAGTAGAGTGATGACATATATCTTAGAATTTCTTCAACCCGGTCCTTTCTAAAATATTTTACCCAAACAATCAACATACTTCTCTTATATTGATGGTACTCTACTTATATATCCTTGTGATACTGATTTACCTGACATAGTAGATCAACTAAACAAAGTCAAATACACAATGGAATTTACATACAAAATGGAAGAACACAATTCCTTACGCTTTCCAGATATCACGATACGCCGCGTTAACAACCGCTTAAAACTCGGTGTCCACCGGAAATCAACCAACAAAATCGACTTTAATTCTCACATAACAACTAAATAAAATCCAGCGTATCGTCGGATTCTACTTAAGAGCACTCAGAATATGCATCCCTGATTATTTACACGAAGAGAAATACATTGAAAACACTTTAAACTTCTCCAGTACCTAATTATTTTATATTCAATGCGAAACAAAATGTCCATAAAATATTCTAAAATAAAAGACCGCCCTCCTGAAAAACCCAGTGAATCAAAAAATATATTATCCTACCAACTATAACATCTACATTTGGAAGTATCTATCTAAACTCAACATAAAAGATATTACTATTACATCACAAACAATAAAAGATGTAGTCAATATATAACAAAACAATGAACTAAAACTTGAAGGAGAAGTTTACTCCATCGCACGTTATACTTGTTACAAAAAATACATAGGAGAAAACCTCAAGGTTTTATGAACACAAAAGAGGCATTTTACAAAACAATATGCTAAATACGTTGGTTGCCCACTATAACGAGACTGACCACTATTTTGACTAAAAATTTGTTACTTCGATCAAAGGAGAAAACAATTCATTACGATGTAAATGTCTAGAGAGTGACTTTGTCATAAGGCCACCTACGGTACATTTGCGCCCTGGCTCTTACAAGATTGTACCATTCCCGGTAGATATTCTATTATCACAGTGTGAGATACCTACTAACAAAAGTGATGGAAAGAAAAAGAAAGAATACTCTAAATGAATTCGGCTAGATATAAACAAAAATTATTGAATGCCCAGCATCCCTCGTTCGTGTGCATGTGTACTCGTACCGAGATAACAAATTTAGTCCGATAAAGTCCTGAAGGAGGAAACACGTCACAGGTAAACGTTCAAAAGAACTGGAAGGAGTATAAAGCGGACGATAGGCGAACCTATCTTCTCCTTTCGAAGAAAGATTTGAGCTGCAAAATCTTATATTTTATCTTAGACTTTCCAGTGTCTGTGGATGTTACTTTTCCATTTTGGTGTTAATAACAAAATCATTTCTATAACTGTTGTGTCGTAAATAGGAATGGTTGACGCATATATAGAAAATAAGAAGTAGTTTATTCCGACGAATAAGGTACACGGTTGAGAATACAGACTAATGTAATAAACAGTTAATCGTTAACCCCTCGGTATTTTACCCTAGACCTCCCCTCAAGGCGGGTGTGGCAAAAGGCCAGTTTTTAATAAGGGATCGGATGGCTCTCTAATCCTCCTCAGACGAGACTCTGCCCGTTGGTATAGCATCGTCTGAGTTCCTCTCCGCCTGAAGGTAGAGAGTCGACAAGCAGAGTAAAGATTAATCGTTAACTCGTTGGTATTTACCCGAGACTTCCCCCACAAAGCGGGATGTAGCACAAGGCCGTTTTTTTTTCCTTAGGGCTTTCCGAGCGCGTATGCTTTGGCTAAATTTCCCCGTTGACCCTGAATGCACGGGGTCAGGTGGCTCGCTACCTCCCCAGATGAGACTCTGTCCGTAGGCATAGCATCATCTTAGTTCATCTCTGCCCGAAGTAGATTAACGATTAATTGCTAACTCATCACCCTCAGTTAGAGTAAATGGTGTTTAAATAGTCTTAAACCAGTCCATCTTGTAGGGGGTCTTCAGCTACTCCACAACAATAATGTTAACTGTGCTTCCAAAGCTATTAATTCGTGATATCGAATTTCGGCATTAATATCAAGTCTTTTTTCGTTTCTTGTAGACGACAGACGCCAATGTTATAAACTAACAACCTCTCGAGTCATTAATAATTTATATTTGTTTTTTCCAAGTCCTCTATCATTAAGTTTCCCGATAATTAAATTTTTGTATGCAATACACACACACACACACACACACACACACATACACACACACACACATATATATATATATATATATATATATATATATATATATATATATATATATATTCAACCATGTTTCATTGAATAGTATAGACATATTATATCCATTTATTGTTATAATAATACTGTGACTTATTTCCCCTAATACCCAGAGATTTTTCTTTTTGTCATTCACAAAGTTCAAAAAAATGTAAAAAAAGCAAAAACGAAAATAAAATTGCAAAACAAAATACAAAATTTAAAAAAATAAAACATGCAGAAAACAAGTCCGTCGAAAAACAAATCCGACGCAAAAAAACAAGTACAACGTAAAAAGAAAAATACGTAAATAAAAACCAAATTAAAAACAAAAATTAAAACAAATTCGTCCGTAGCTAAAAAAAGGGGTAAAAAATGTAAAATATAAGCAACAAAAGTAAACAAACAAAAGCAAAAATAAAAACAAATTAACAGAAAAATCTTCGAATACGAAACTCGCAAGGTCCAAAATGCGCGTAAAAATGGGCAAAGAAATTCCTTGTGAGATCAAATAAATACAACTTAACAGAAAAATGTCCGAATACGAAACTCGCAAGGTCCAAAATGCGCGTAAGAAATAGGCAAAGAAATTCCTTGTGAGATCAAATAAATACAACTTAACAGAAAAATGTCCGAATACGAAACTCGCAAGGTCCAAAACGCGCATAAGAAATTGACAAATAAATTCCTTGTGAGATCAAATAAATACAACTTAACAGAAAAATGTCCGAATACGAAACTCGCAAGGTCCAAAACGCGCATAAGAAATGGACAAATAAATTCCTTGTGAGATCAAATAAATACAACTTAACAGAAAAATGTCCGAAATCGAAACTCGCAAGGTCCAAAACGCGCATAATAAATTGACAAATAAATTCCTTGTGAGATCAAATAAATACAACTTAACAGAAAAATGTCCGAAATCGAAACTCGCAAGGTCCAAAACGCGCATAAGAAATGGACAAATAAATTCCTTGTGAGATCAAATAAATACAACTTAACAGAAAAATGTCCGAATACGAAACTCGCAAGGTTCAAAACGCGCATAAGAAATGGACAAATAAATTCCTTGTGTGATCAAATAAATACGACTTAACAGAAAAATGTCCGAACACGAAACTCGCAAGGTCCAAAACGAGCGTAAGAAATGGGCAAATAAACTCCTTGTGAGATCAAATAAATACAACTTAACAGAAAAATGTCCGAATACGAAACTCGCAAGGTCCAAAACGCGCATAAGAAATGGACAAATAAATTCCTTGTGTGATCAAATAAATACGACTTAACAGAAAAAAGACCGAATACGAAACTCGCAAGGTCCAAAACGAGCGTAAGAATTGGGCAAATAAACTCCTTGTGAGATCAAATAAATACAACTTAACAGAAAAATGTCCGAATACGAAACTCGCAAGGTCCAAAACGAGCATAAGAAATTGACAAATAAATTCCTTGTGAGATCAAATAAATACAACTTAACAGAAAAATGTCCGAATACGAAACTCGCAAGGTTCAAAACGCGCATAAGAAATGGACAAATAAATTCCTTGTGAGATCAAATAAATACAACTTAACAGAAAAATATCCGAACACGAAACTCGCAAGGTCCAAAACATGCGTAAGAAATGGGCAAGTAAATTCCTTGTGAGATCAAATAAATACAACTTAACAGAAAAATGTCCGAATACGAATCTCCAGATCTAAATCCACTAGACTATTATGTGGAGCGTTGTTGAGAAGGAGGTTAATAAACAACCCCATAACACCAAAGACTCTCTTAAAGCTGAAATATTTCGAGTAATGTCTGAAATAAATCAGAACTTGTAGCCGATTTCGACGTCGTGTAGAGGTAATTATTGATGCTAGTAGTGGTTTTATTGAATAAAATTAAATAATAGGTAAATTTTATGATTACTTGTTTGTAATCAAATATAATTATATTCATTTGCTCAGCAAGTTTTTTACTGATCCATAAAATCTGTCCTCACATATCAGCCGCACCCTATATATATATATATATATATATATATATATATATATATATATATATATATATATATATATAATAATAATAATAATAATAATAATAATAAAATATAATAAAAAGGCTTAAACACTAATATTCCATGGTCATAATTTATTCCATTGGAATCGTAAATACGATCCAATTCATCAGACTTACAAATTAGTTCTGTCCACGTGTATATCTCATTCGACTCTTCTTTCCTTTTTTATATACCGTGTTCCTTCAAGATGTAGGCGGTCATGGCCTTCCACATCTTTCTGTCATGCAATGTGATTGGCCCTGATCTTGCATCTCGTTTACAGCCGCTCTCTCACAGACGTGCCGTCGCCAACCGCTGTCTTTTCCACAAATACTTTCACGGTAACTGCTCCTACGAGCTTCTTTGGCTGGTTCCCAAACTGCATGAATTTAAACGTGCTACTAGGTTGTCATCGCAGTCCCACCATGTCACTGTCGAAACAGTTAAATGTAGTCGTCTCTTCTACTCCAAAAGCTTCATGTCCTGCATTTCCGGTCTGTGGAATTCACTACCTCTTACTTGCTTCACTGATAGCTATAATCTCCAAATATTCAAATTTAATGTCAACCGACATCTCCAGATGCCTTGATCTATACCCCCGTCCATCTCTTCATCATTTCCTCATTCAGGCTCCTTTGCTCTTGCTCCTAATCTCTGTAACCTCTAGTGGCACTCCCGATTTTCTTGAGGTGAAATTCTTTTTAAAAAATTGTTGGTCTTAATACGTTTTTTCTTTTTGTTATTTCTCCAAAACTCCGTTCTGTCATCCAATTGCTTAAGCTTATCAAGTATGCTACGCGCTGCTTTTCTTTTGTCTCTATTTCCCTTCAATCTGTCCTGTGAATATCAGATTTTCCCAAGCCTTCCTTCCTCATTACTTCCCCCAGAGATTTCTACTGATTCTTTCTGATATTAAGTGTACATTTCCATTTTGTTTCCGTTTTCTCGAATACCTCTTCGTTGTTCACGTGTTCTGTCCATGGTATGCTCATCATCTTTCTGTAGAACGACATTTCTGTTGCTGGATGTATTTTGCTGTTGCACTTGCATTGACACCTTTAAAGAATAAACTTATAGAATAAAACATTTCTAACCTGCTCCTTACCAGGGACGAACACGGGGGGGCAATTTCCAAACTATATTATGAATCTTCTTCTTTGTGTGCCGTCTCTTCTCATGACACTTCACAGCTTTCTGTATTCTTAGTTCTTACTTATGTTTTTTGTTGTGTGTGTTATTTCCCTTAAACCCTGGTCCGCCATCCATTTACAGATATTCTCTATGTTATGTCTCTTTCTCTTCATTTCTATCTTTCTCTTTATTTCTCTCTTTCTCTTCATTTCTCTCTTTCTCTTTATTTCTCTCTTTTTCTTTATTTCTCTCTTTCTCTTCATTTCTCTCTTTCTCTTTATTTCTCTCTTTCTCTTCATTTCTCTCTTTCTCTTTATTTCTATCGTTCTCTTCATTTCTATCTTTCTCTTTATTTCTCTCTTTCTCTTCATTTCTCTCTTTCTCTTTATTTCTCTCTTTCTCTTTATTTCTATCTTTCTCTTCATTTCTATCTTTCTCTTTATTTCTATCTTTCTCTTCATTTCTCTCTTTCTCTTTATTTCTATCGTTCTCTTCATTTCTTTCTCTTTATTTCTATCTTTCTCTTCATTTCTCTCTTTCTCTTTATTTCTCTCTTTCTCTTCATTTCTCTCTTTCTCTTTATTTCTCTCTTTTTCTTTATTTCTCTCTTTCTCTTTATTTCTCTCTTTCTCTTCATTTCTCTCTTTCTCTTTATTTCTATCGTTCTCTTCATTTCTATCTTTCTCTTTATTTCTCTCTTTTTCTTTATTTCTCTCTTTCTCTTTATTTCTCTCTTTCTCTTCATTTCTCTCTTTCTCTTTATTTCTATCGTTCTCTTCATTTCTATCTTTCTCTTCATTTTTATCTTTCTCTTTATTTCTCTCTTTCTCTTCATTTCTCTCTTTCTCTTTATTTCTATCGTTCTCTTCATTTCTATCTTTCTCTTTATTTCTCTCTTTCTCTTCATTTCTCTCTTTCTCTTTATTTCTCTCTTTCTCTTAATTTCTCTCTTTCTCTTTATTTCACTCTTTTTCTTTATTTCTCTCTTTCTCTTCATTTCTCTCTTTCTCTTTATTTCTCTCTTTCTCTTCATTTCTCTCTTTCTCTTTATTTCTATCGTTCTCTTCATTTCTATCTTTCTCTTTATTTCTCTCTTTCTCTTCATTTCTCTCTTTCTCTTTATTTCTATCTTTCTCTTCATTTCTATCTTTCTCTTTATTTCTCTCTTTCTCTTCATTTCTCTCTTTCTCTTTATTTCTATCATTCTCTTCATTTCTTTCTCTTTATTTCTCTCTTTCTCTTCATTTCTCTCTTTCTCTTTATTTCTCTCTTTCTCTTCATTTCTCTCTTTCTCTTTATTTCTCTCTTTTTCTTTATTTCTCTCTTTCTCTTCATTTCTCTCTTTCTCTTTATTTCTCTCTTTCTCTTCATTTCTCTCTTTCTCTTTATTTCTATCGTTCTCTTCATTTCTATCTTTCTCTTTATTTCTCTCTTACTCTTCATTTCTCTCTTTCTCTTTATTTCTCTCTTTCTCTTCATTTCTCTCTTTCTCTTTATTTCTCTCTTTCTCTTCATTTCTCTCTTTCTCTTTATTTCTCTCTTTCTCTTAATTTCTCTCTTTCTCTTTATTTCTCTCTTTCTCTTTATTTCTATCGTTCTCTTCATTTCTATCTTTCTCTTTATTTCTCTCTTACTCTTCATTTCTCTCTTTCTCTTTATTTCTCTCTTTCTCTTCATTTCTATCTTTCTCTTTATTTCTATCTTTCTCTTTATTTCTATCTTTCTCTTTATTTCTCTCTTTCTCTTTATTTCTCTCTTTCTCTTCATTTTTATCTTTCTTTTTATTTCTCTCTTTCTCTTCATTTCTCTCTTTCTCTTTATTTCTATCTCTCTCTTTATTTCTCTCTTTCTCTTCATTTCTATCTTTCTCTTTATTTCTATCGTTCTCTATATTCCTCTCCCTTCTCTTCATTTCTCTCTTTCTCTTCATTTCTACCTTTCTCTATATTTCTCTCTTTCTCTTTATTTCTCTCTTTCTCTTCATTTCTACCTTTCTCTATATTTCTCTCTTTCTCTTTATTTCTATCTTTCTCTTCATTTCTCCTTCATTATGTCATTCCTTTTCTTTTTCACTGTTCAATTGTTCTCGCTTTCCTTTTTTCGGTTTCGTTTTCTCTATTTCTCTCTCTCTCTCCTTCTCCTCTCTCTCCTTCCTCTCTCTCTCTACCCCTCTCTTCCCTTCTCCATCTCTCTCTCTATCTATCTATCTATCTACCTTTTCTTCTTTCATATTCTCTTTCTCTTTCATTTAGCAGTCATTTTATTTCACACCGTTTTTCCCTCTGACGTAATCTTCCAGGTTTTCTTTCTCCTTCACTTTTTCGCTTTACATCTTTTTATCACTTTCTCTTTCTTTTTCTTTTCCATTCTCATCTCTTCCTTCTCTTTCTTTTTCCCCTCAGACTGTCTCCCACACTTCTCTCTCTCTCTCTCTCTCTCTCTTCTCGTTCCTTTACTTCTCTTATTCTCTTTTTACTTTCTTTTTTATTTCTTATTTTCCTACGTAATTTCTCTCCCTTTCCGTGTCTTTCAACTTTTTCACCATCCACTTTATCAATATCTCTACCTCACTTCTCTCTCTCTCTCTCTCTCTCTCTCTCTCTCTCTATCTATCTATCTACCTCTCCTCTTCCATCTCCATTTTATTCTTTTTAGAATACTGACTTGACTTTCTCTTTTATTTTTCTTCTATTTCAATCTTTATTCCTTTCTTTTTTTTTTCTTTCATTTAGATTGTTCCTCCCTATCCTTTTTCTTTCGACTTCTTGTTTCCCCCCCCCGTTTCACATTTTATCTATTTCCTCTCTTTCAATGTCCCTCTCTTTCCCTTCTCCTCCTTTCACTCTATCGTTCTCAATCTCGCTGATTAGCTCACTCCTTCTTCGATCTGTTCGTGCGCAGGCGCATTTGTGTGTCTTTTCCAGGCTAGTCGTATGAGTCTTTTTTCTTCCATTTTCTATCATTTCTTCTTATACCAACCTTTGTCTGTATTGACCAAAAGGCTACCAAAAAAAAACATACTTTCTCCCTTAATCTCACGGATATCTCACCCCGGGGCCTTCGGGCTTCTTGCCTATCGAATCGGCACCAAATCGATAAAATCAATTATTTTGCTGATCTTTCAATTTACCCGACGATAAAGCATTCCGAACAGAAACAAAAAAAAAGGTTTTTGTTTTCGGGCAGGAGGTTGGCGGACGCCATTGCAGGAATTTTTATTTGGCGGTTTTTCATACAACGGATTTGGCGAATGGTTACCATTTGGGGTTTGACATTCTGAGACAGCCGTCAGCTAGTCACGTGACGGGATTTTTTTTTGCTTCTTTCTTTGTATTTCAGTTGCTTTTGTTGTATTTTTGTTGCATTCGTTATTTTAAACAGTATTGCTTCTTATTTAGTACTCTATTTTTTCGTGTGTTTATTTTTCGTATTTTGCGTAGACTACATTTCTCTACCCGAACACAGACAAGCAGATATATATAGATAGATAGATAGATAGATAGATAGATAGATAGATATGAACAAATTGAAAGATGAATAGATAGCTGTGAACAAATAAATATAGATAGATATGATTATATATATATATATATATATATATATATATATATATATATAAATATAGGGAAAATGAAATAGAGAAATAATATACATCATAAATTCCGCAAAGCTGACAGGTAATAATTAACTGGAACTGGTATAAATTTTATAAATAGAAACACTGAGAAAGAAAGAAAGAAAGAAAGAGTGAGATAGATAGATAGAAACATTGAGAAAGAAAGATAGCTAAGTAGATATGAACGAATTGAATGATGAATACATGTGAACAAATAAAGATAGATAGATATGATTATATATATATATATAGTTGCCTGACGATTGCACTAGCATGAAACAGACTGTCACCTCTAAGTGTTAACTTCTATGATCACTTTTATATATATATATATATATATATATATATATATATTTGTCATCCACAGACAGACTGTTTCGCTGTTTCACAGCTCATCAGTGTGGCTAGACGTCCGGTTGCCTCTAGCTAGGATCGAAACCCGACTGAATTGGCGTCAGTCGGAACTTCTACCACTAAGCCATCGGCGCACGGCAGGCATGAAGGTGAATTATAGCGTGTTTATTTTTAGATTTAGATAAACAGTCAGGTGGTATAACATTGATAGATAGAAACACTGAGAAAGAAAGAAAGAAAGAAAGAAAGAGAGGGAAAGAGAGAGAGAGACTGAGATAGATAGATAGATAGATAGATAGATAGATAGATATTGTTTATATATATATACATATATATATTTGTATATATATATATATATATATATATATATTTCATATATATATACATATATATATATTTCATAACTATATATATATATATATATATATATATATATATATATATATATTTCATAACTATATATACATATATATATATATATATATATATATATATATATATATATCAGGAGAGAGATGAATAGAGAGGAAGATACAGATATAGATAGGAACGGACTGAAATAGATAGATAGATAGATAGATAGATAGATAGATAGATAGATAGATAGATAGATAGATAGATTGTAGTTGTCCCTTCTCTGTGATTTAATTTGACACAATTTTGTGCGACCTTTGTCTGTAAGTAGAATCATAAAAGTGTCAGTAATCTACTTAGGCTTCATTACTTCCCAGAATTTCAGCTTTTGAAATCGATGTTTGGCCTGCAATTAGTCACTGACCGATGCCAATCAGCTGACAACAACAACACAGTTCAAAGAGGCGAAAACATTGGAAAAAAATTAAGCTTAGATTTGGTTCATGTAAACATATATAAATATGTGTATATATATATATGTTGTTCTAACAACTAACTCTCTTTATAAATATATATATACATATATATATATATATATATATATATATATATATATATATATATATATATATATATGAAGAAATATAGTCTTAAAGTGTGCTATATTTATATATATATATACACACACACACAGACACACTCAACAACACACACATACACACACACAAATATATATATATATATATCAGGCAGACTGACGATTGCGTCTAACGTGAAACAGCCTGTCGCCTCTGAGTGTTGACTTCCATGTTCGCTTTTATATTTACATACGCACTATCTCAGATATTGAGCACTTTCACCCATAAATATAGGACACCTTAAAACTATTTTTTTTTTAAGCATATCACCCTAAGTTACAGAAGGTTTGGAGGAAGAGCAGATAGGAGTGGTAAAGGAGAGGATGTGGAGAAAGATAGTGGATCGATCAAGGCAAGGGGGTTACAGAAGATTTGGAGCGAGAGCAGATAGGAATGAAAGGTGAAAGGATGTGGAGAAGGGAAGTGGATAGATCAAGGCAACTGGAGATGTCGATTGACGTTACACTTAAATAGTTGGAGATTGTATTTGTCAGGGAAACAGGAATAAGGAAGGGAGTTCCACAGGCGAGATGTGCGACACATGAAGCTATTGGAGTAGAAGAGACGTCTACATCTAACAGTTTCAACGGTGAAGGGGTGGGAACGGGATGCCAGCCTCGTGGGACGTTTAAATTCATGAGGCCTAGGAACCAGCGAAAGCAGTATATTCCGGATGTAATAGCAGAATTTCCCAATCCATCCCACAAAGCGTCTAATATCTAAAAAAGCTCTAAACTAATTGAGTTTCTTTTTTCCAGGTATTCAGACAAGACGTTTCGCCATCTTGCCACTATTTTTCGTAAGAACCACTTAAAAAAACCCATTGAGTTATTCAGCTAAAAATAGAACAGGTTAAAATCGTTTTGTTTAACACGCACTATCTTCCCGATTGAGCATTGGTGAGAGAAAGAAAATACAGGCCTTCAGTAATGGTAATAATATTCCTAATCTGGCTTCCATCTTCAAAGTCAAAGAGAACCGTGAATAGGTTTTAAAAAGAGGTGATAGTAGAAAAGAAAACTGGATCAGGAGGTCACAACAGGAAGAGGGGTCACCGTTTAAACATAGAAGTAAAGCGATCAATTAGAAAAGATCCAACTCAGTTCATAAGACGTTTGGCACGTGAGAGAGGAGTTTCGGCTATGACAGTCCAAGGAGCGGTGAAAAATGTCTTGGAAATAAAATCGTACGTGAAGCGTGTGAGGCAACCTGTTACTCTAGGACAGGGGTGGGCAAACTTTTTAGTACAAGGGCTGCATTCTAAAAAATTATAGTTTTACTGGGCCGCATAGTATATATAAACCAAAATAATTGATATCTAAAATTGGCAAAATAAAGGGCTTTTAAAGGAAAAATATAGTTTTAATAAATAACATTTTAAAGCGGGCCGCATGTGGCCCGCGGGCCGTAGTTTGCCCACCCCTGCTCTAGGATATATAACTAGATGGTTAGATAGGGCGAAGATCAGCTGGAAAATGATCCTGGAATAATATATATATATATATATATATATATATATATATATATATATATATATATGAACTTTATTTCAATCCTTAATGAGCTTCCGATCCTTAGCTGTGAAGAATGAATGACGAATATGTCATTTTCGTTTATGACCGATTTCATCACAATTCTTCTGTTAAAGCCAAAGAGTAATTATACATTCTTTTTTCTCAAAGTAGAGTCCAATAGTGTTATAAAAACATCGGAGAATTACTGTAAGATATATCTTTAATCTTTTCTAAGATACATCAGTTAAGCTTAATGTAACAATTTGATTATTTTGCTATTACACAATTTGGACAATTTTACTGTGACACCCGGTATACGAAATAAGCCGGCAAAACTATGTTTAAATAGGGGTTTTAGTGGTGATTACACTCATCCGGCATTTTCTGTAATCCGGCAATGACATTGTCCCAAGAGAGCTTGATAAAATATGTCGGATTGCACTATTTTTTTTATTTTTTACTCTTTTAGAGCATTTAATATTATTTAAATCTATGCATAAGATTTTGATATCTGGTCACCTGAAGAGTAGATATAATTCTGCGAACCCCCAAGTCTCAGGGATAACATATTCTAGTCAGGAAGTATGTGATCATGGCTCTCAACAACTTCCTGGCCTTTACAAAACTTGAAAATATTTATGCTATCCATCTAAAAACTTGTTAAGTTGGTGAGTTGTTGTCTTCCTCAGTTACACTTGTCCTCAATGTGCCATGTGAGTGTCAAATTCTCCAAACCTTTTTCTTTAATATTTGTCCCATAATTTCTAAAAAACAAGTTTCTGTTTGTTTGTTATTTTTATCATTTCACCATAAGAAAGGCAATAAAGACCCTAAGACACATGGGAGTCATTGAGTGTGAAAGGATAAGAAAATGAGAAACATTATTAAACAAAGAGAACAATAAAAGAAAAGGAATCAAGAAGACAGAAGACAACGATTGACATTGCGTTTACATTTTTGAAGATCAAGGTCAGATGGAAAGCAAGAAACTGGAAGAGAGTTCCACAAGCGAGAAGTGCGTGAGATGCAACTGTTCACATATAAACTATATTCAGATCTAGCCAAATTGATTGCACATTAGTGATACCTGTTGTCAGTCCAGAACTGCGTTTAAATTCATAAAGTCTAGGTACCATAGCAAAAGGTTCATGAGAACAATTACCATGAAAATATTTATAGAAAACATACAGGAAAGCATTGTTACTGTGGGGGGAATGTGACTGGAGCCGCGATGCCAAAAACAGGACAGATAACTTGGCAGATTTTTCTTTGGATTTTATCAAGAATTTCTAAATATATAGCATGGGCACGAGATCCTATGAAACAGCAGTATTAGAAGCATGGACGAATGGCAGATTCATAAACGTGCGAGATAGGTTCCAGAGAGAAAAATTGTCTAGTACGACACAGTGAAGCAACTTTCCTGGTTGCAAGCTTAGCAATTGATTCAATATATTCTTTCTTTTTCTTTCTTTCATTTGTGTGTATCTTTTATTTTCTTTCTTTCTTTCATTTTGTCTTTCGTTTTTTTTATACAGTCCTTGTTTCTTTTGTATTTTCTTCACTTCTTTATTTTTTTGGCTTTGTTTCATTTTGCTTTACGCTTTTAGTTTCTTTGTTTCTTTTGTTTTTTGGGTGTCTCTTTTGTTTTCTTTATTTACACGTATTTCTTTCTTTGTATTTTTTTCTTATTTCTTTTTGTTTTGCTTTCTTTGTTTTTGTTCTTCCTTTTTCTCTTTTTCTTTCTTTGTGATTTTCTTTCTTTTGTTTTCTTTTTCTCTCTTTCTTTTGCTTGTATCTTTTATTTTCTTTCTTTCATTTTTTCCTTCGTTCTTTTATATTGTCTTTGTTAATTTCTTTTGTATTTTCTTCACTTCTTTCCCTCGTTTTCTTTCTTTCATTTGTTTTTTTTTTCTTTTTCTATTTTCTTTGTATTTATTTTTCTTTCCTTCTTTCTTTTGTTTTATTTTGTTTTAATCTTTCTTTGTTTTTTTCTTTTTGGTCGCCTCTAGTTGTCATTATTTGTTTTCCTTACGTTTATATTTTATTTTCGTATTTCTTTCGTTTTGCTTTCTTTGTTTTTGTTTCTCTTTTTCTTTCTTTTGTTTTGGTTTTTCTTTCTGTTGTTTTTCTTTCTTTTCTTTTTCTCTCTTTCTTTTACATGTATCTTTTATTTTCTTTCTTTCTTTCATTTAGTCTTTCGTTCTTTTATATTGTCTTTGTGTCGTTTGTATTTTCTTCACTTCTTTCTTTTTTTGGCTTTGTTTCATTTTGTTTTACGCTTTTTGTTTCTTTTGTTTTTTGGGTGTCTCTTTTGTTTTCTTTATTTACTCGTATTTCTTATTTAATCTAATTTAATTTTCTTATTTCTTTTGTTTTGCTTTCTTTGTTTTTGTTTTTGTTTTTTTTCTCTTTTTCTTTCTTTGTGATTTTCTTTCTTTTGTTTTTTGTTTTTCTTTCTTTTCTTTTCATTTTCTCTCTTTCTTTTGCTTGTATCTTTTATTTTCTTTCTTTCATTTGTTTTTTTTTCTTTTTTTCTATTTTGTTTCTTAATATTTTTTATTTCCTTCTTTCTTTTGTTTCGCATTGCTTCATTTTCTCTTACTCTCTTTGTTTCTTTTGTTTTTTGTTGTCTCTTGTTTTCATCATTTGTTTTTTTCTTTTATATTTTCTTTTTTTCTTTCTTTCATTTGGCTTTATTTGTTTTTGTTTTGCTTTCTATTTTTCTTTCTTTGTGATTTTCTTTCTTTTCTTTTTTGTTTTTCTTTCCATTGTTTTTCCTTCTGTTGTTTTCTTTTTCTCCCATTCTTTTGCTTGTATCTTTTATTTTCTTTCTTTCTTTCATTTCTTCTTTCGTTCTTTTATATTGTCTTTGTTTCTTTCTTTTGTATTTTCTTCCCTTCTTTTCCTAGTTTTTTCTTTCATTTGTTTTTATTTCTTTTTTCTATTTTCTTTCTTAATATTTCTTCTTTCTTTCTCTCTTTTGTATTGCTTTGTTTCATTTTGTTTTACTCTCTTTGTTTCTTTTGTTTTTGGTTGTCTCCTGTTTTCATTATTTGTTTTCCTTTCTTTTATATTCTATTTTCTACTTTCTTTCATTTTACATTTTCTTTGTTTTTGTTTTTCTTTCTTTCTCTTTTTTCTTTCTTTGTGATTTTCTTTCTTTTGTTTTTCTTTCTTTTGTTTTCGTTTATCTTTCTTTCTTAAATGTTATTCGTGTTTCTTTCTTTTCTTTTCCTTCTTTGTTGCAGGAATAAAAATTTTCGACTTGTTGAAAGATCAGGAATTGCGGGTCATTTGACTTTGTGGCTGTATGTTAATATTTAGGCGGACAAGCTAGAGGTCTGAAATTTAAGATCAGTTCTCTCACCTTTTAATTAAATATTTCTGAGTCAACATAAAAACGGACCAAAGTAAAACAATTCTTTTTATATATACCCGTAGATATTTGTAATTACATCTGTAAACACACACATACACACACACCATCCATATCTATAATAATAATCTTTCCATTTTATGTCAGCAGAAAACGTTAGCCAGTGAAGACGCAACGAGTCACTCTTCTGGAGGTCAGCATCAGCCATACTGATGGAAGGAAGAAAGGGATCTCTCAGATGATTGATAAAAAGTTGTTTCGTTTTGAAGGCGTTAAAATTAACACACCATTCCTCGTCCCAGTTAACAGCAGATTGTAGGTTATTTCTGAGATCAGCTGGTAATTTGATCTTATCGAAATTACACTTCGGCCAGATCATTACCCACGAGTGAAAAACAAAACTTATTGCAGTAAACCATATTTTATCCTTGTGTTGTAACCTACTGCTATAGACGTGTGAAGTTGAGATGAGGCTTAGGTAAGCTATGGGTAAACAGTATAATGGGTGTCTTCCTTGTAACGTCGTTCTCCGAAGCCCGCTAAATCTCTCTGTGTCTTTTTAGGGTACTGGTCAGTTTTATAGCTAGCTTCGTTCTTTTTCCTGTCATCTTCGTCTAAAAAAGCAATTTACCTTCATTCAGAGATTTCTCTTTGTTTGAACCACTCGTGAAGCCCACTTCACGATACTGATAACCATTATTATTTGTACCCGCCGGTCTTCTTCAGGTGGTTGGAATGTCGAACTGAACCCTTTATTTCGCTCACTGGGGTAGACTGTTCTAGTTCCACGTGCCATGTTTAATGGATGTCAGTTATCAGTTATCTCCTTGTTAAATTCCCTCTGAAAGTTCTCCAAGGCATTAACCGGGTATTGAACTCACACTCTTTGGGTCCTGTCAATGGATCTAACTCAAGGACTCATGGCACAGTGGGTGAAAGGCGTTAGTTAGATCCAGTAACAGGACCCAAAGAGTGTGAGTTCAATACCCGGTTAAGGCAGTGGAGAACTTTCCGAAGGAAATTAACAAGAATATAACTGATAACTGACATCCATTAAACATGGGACGTGGAACTAGAACAGTCTACCCCAGTGAGCAAAATAAAGGGTTCAGTTCGACATTCCAACCACCGGTACGACGTCTGAAATCATTGTAATAAATATGGCGACAATGATGAGGACAATAGTCCGAATAATGTAAATAGTGTACATAATACCTCAATTCTGAAATATAGACAGATACTAAAAGGCGGAAACGTAATAAATATGGAGACAATGATGAGGACAATAGTCCGAATAATGTAAATAATGTACATAATACCTCATCTCAGAAATATAGACCGATGTTCAGTTTGACATTAACAACCACCTGAAGAAGGCCGGAGCGTACAACGGCCGAAACGTTGTAATAAATATGGTGACAAAGATGAGGACAATAGTCTGAATAATATAAATACTGTACATAATACTTCATCTCAGAAACATAGACAGATACTGAAAGGCCGAAACGTTGTAATAAATATGGCGACAAAGATGAGGACAATAGTCCGAATAATGTAAATAATGTACATAATACCTCATCTCAGAAATATAGACAGATGTCACATTTTATTACAATATTTCCTGGTTAATTCTGCGACAGGTTCTAACGTTGTGCCGTAGTTTTTCGGAATTCAATTTCGCAGCAGATCAAGGGCACACGCGGACTGAAGATCTGCAGTTCAACCGTTGTCAGTGGTGACTATGAGAAGTGAATATCTGTGGGTCTATTTCGTCTACTGGTGAGAAGAATCGTCGGACAGATAGAATTAAAATAACGTCTGCTTGGAGGTGCTGGGCGACCTGATATATCATATTTAATCTAAGAGCAGAGAAGCAAACATTGAATGAGGGTATATGGGGTGTGTGAGTGTTTAGAGATATCTACGGGTATATGTAAAAAGTTGTTTTATTTTGGTCCATTTTTATGTTGACTCAGCAATATTTAATTAAAAGGTGAGAGAATTGATCTTAAATTTCAGACCTCTAGCTTGTCCGCCTAGATACTAACATACAGCCACAAAGTCAAATCACCAGCAATTCCTGATCTTTCAACAAGTCGAAAATTTTTATTCCTGCAACAAAGAAGGAAAAGAAAAGAAAGAAACACGAATAACATTTAAGAAAGAAAGAAAAACGAAAACAAAAGAAAGAAAAACAAAAGAAAGAAAATCACAAAGAAAGAAAAAAAGAGAAAGAAAGAAAAACAAAAACAATGAAAGTAAAATGAAAAAAAGAAGAAAATAAAATATACAAGATAGGAAAACAAATAATGAAAACAAGTGACAACCAAAAAAGACACAAAGAGAGTAAGACAAAATTAAACAAAGCAATACAAAAGAGAGAATGAAAGAAGAAATATTAAGAAAGAAAATAGAAAAAAGAAATAAAATACAAAAGAAAAAAAGAAATACAAATAAATAAATAAAACAAAAGAGACACACAAAAAACAAAATGAAACAAAGCAAAAAGAAAGAAAGAAGGGAAGAGAATACAAAAGAAATTAACAAAGACAATATAAAAGAACAAATGAAAGAAAGAAAGAAAATAAAAGACAAACACAGAAAGAAAAACAAAAACAAAAGAAAGAAAATCACAAAGAAAGAAAAAGAGAAAAAAGAGAAACAAAAACAAAGAAAGCAAAACAAAAGAAATAAGAAAATAAAATACAAAAGACAGAAAAATACAAAGAAATAAAGAAACACCCAAAAAACAAAGGAAACAAAGAAACAAAAAGCGTAAAACAAAATGAACCAAAGCAAGCAAATGAAAAAAATAGAAAATAAATTAACAAGAACTATATAAAAAAACGAAAGAACAAATGAAAGAAAGAAAGAAAAGAAAAGATACAAGCAAAAGAAAGAGAGAAAAAGAAACGAACAACAAAAGAAAGAAAAACAAAAAACAAATTAAAGTAAATCACAAAGAAAGAAAAAGAGGAAGAAAAAGAAACCAAAATAAAGAAAGCAAAACAAAAGTTTTAAGAAAATAAAATGCAATAGAAAGAAAGAAATACGAGTAAATAAAGAAAACAAAAGAAACCCACAAAAAACAAAAGAAACAAAGAAACAAAAAGCGTAAAACAAAATGAAACAAAACTAAAAAATCAAAGAAGTGAAGAAAATACAAAAGAAACAAAGACAATATATTAGAACGAAAGAACAAATTAAAGAAAGAAAATAAAAGATACAAGCAAAAGAAAGAGAGAAAAAGAAAAGAAAAGAAAGAAGAACAACAGAAAGAAAAACAAAAAAAAAAACAAAAGTAAGAAAATGACAAAGAAAGAAAAAGAGAAACGAAAAGAAAGAAAGCAAAACAAAAGAAATAAAATTAATTACAAAAGAAAGAAATGCGAGTAAATAAAGAAAACAAAAGAGACACCGAAGAAACAAACAAATCAAAAAGTGTAAAACAAAATGAAACAAAGCAAAAAACGAGAAAGAAGTGAAGAAAATACAAAAGAAAGAAAGAAAGAAAGACAATATATTAGAACGAAAGAACAAATCAAAGAAAGGAAGAAAATAAATGATACAAACAAAATAAAGAAACAAACAAAAGAAAAACAGAAATATAAAAAAAAAACAAAAGCAAAGAAAAACAAAATGAAAAAATAAAGCAAAAGGAATAATCAAAAAAGAATAAAAAATAAAATAACAAAGACAATATAAACATTTAAGAAAGAAAAAATAAAAGATAGCAAAAGAAAAATAAAGTAAAAACAAAAGAAAAAAATGTAAAAAATACAAAAGATGCTAATTAAGAAAATATAAAATTTATAAATAAAAACAAAAGAAGAAAAGACAAAAAACAAAATCAAGTAATTGGAGTGAATGAATTGTACTGCTAAATATGAAATATTCAAATCTCATGTTATTCATTAGTCGGAACTTCTTATATGTTCGTTGGTATAACTAATTCTTTCAAATGAGAATCGATATAACACTGTCCAACAATGATTTTCCTACAGAAACAAGTCTGCAGTTTTCTAGTGCGATTCTTTGAGTAGCTAACGAAAATTAAATCCATTTTTTGCGAAATAATTCCACTTTTTTGTAATTTAGAAATTTAATTTTTCCAAGCTTCGGAAAATTTAAATTTATGCCAGTATGTTGATAAAAACGTTTTATTTCATTTAAAATATAAAAAAAAAAGAACAAGCTTATTTATTAATAGTAAATTACGGCCAATTTAGATTGAAAAACCGGTTCACGTACGGTCATTGAAGTTAGGCAATGTTAAGCCTGGTTAGTACAGAGATGGGTGACCGCTTGGGAATACCACATGCTGTAAGCTTGGATATGCGGGTGGTATGACTTATTGCCATATCAAATAGAAACACTGTTACGCGTACGATCACCGAAGGTAAGCAACTTCCAGCCTGATTAGTACCTAGATTGTTGCCTACCTGGGAATACCAGATGCTGTAAGCTTGAATGTGCGGGTGGTATGGCATACGGCCATATCAATTAAAAAAACCGGTTCCCGTGCGATCATAGAAGTTAAGCAACTTCCAGCCTGGTTAGTACCTAGATGGGCGACCACTTGGGGATACTGTAAGCTTGGACGTTCGGGTTGTTTTTAATAGGGAGAGAAGAGTTTCAATTCGTGTTAGGTTCGTTATACGCTCAAATACCCTTGGGAAATTTGTGAAACCAATTCTTCTCCTCCTGCTATGGGTTAATTAGTGGAACTTGTATCAGTGAAACATGCTTGTCTTCAATAAAGTCTTAGAATATAAAAATATTTCCTAGCTTTAAATAACTGTAAACAATTGGTTAAGCTATAGAATCAATAAATCTATTAAAAAGAAAAGAAAGAAAGAGATGCCCTAACTAAAACGCAACACATGCAGTTGGAAATTTGGTAGGGTCAGTTGACAGCTACAAGTTTTGAGAGATTGGCAAGCGCCAGACTCTCACAACAATGAACAAAAGGATGAATACGGCGGGTTTGAGTGCCTTTTCATTTCCCCTTGAATTGCCGGATTAGCAAACGTGTGTCTGCCATCTAATTTTGCATTGAGAATGTGTGCCTCTTAGCGAATATATACAGACTGAAACGGCTATATATATAAGAAATGGTTCCAAGTTTCGATGCTCGCTACATCAGATGTCAGTTGCAAACACCAACAGGTGAAAACGTGATCGATCCAACTTCGGAAAATAGGACTATGGAATGTGACTCACCACTGATGATACCGGAACAGACTGAGTATGTCACCAGAGAAGCCGGGTACATGGACGGGTTGACCTGGAGGATGGACGCCGCGAAAACAAGTTCAGGTCCGCACCAAATAGGATGTTATTTGCGGACACCGACAGGGGAAAACGTGATCGACCCGACATCGAAAAAAAGTACCGCAGTATAAGACTGACCCCTGATAAAGCCAGAATAGATTCAATATGTCACTAGATAAGCCGGGTGCATCAACGGGGTGATTTGGAAGATGATCGGCTAGGCACTAAGTTCTTGATCCCCGCCAAATAGAATGTCATTTGCTGACGCCGACAGGGGAAAACGTGATCGAACCGAACCTCGGAAAATAGTACTATAGAATGTGAATCACCCCTGATAATACCGCAACAGACTCAGTATGTCACCAGAGAAGCCGGATGCATGAACGTGTTGACCTAGAAGATGACCGCCTAGGAACCAGGTTCCGATCCCCGCCAAAAATAGGATGCCATTTGCTGACACCGACAGGCGAAAACCTAATCGACCCGGCATCGAGAAAATAGTACTGAAGTATGAGACTCACCACTTATAAAACGAGAATAGACTCAGTATGTCATCATAGAAGGTTGGTTCTTCAACGGGATGATTGGAATATGGTCTCCTAGCTGCACCATATAGTATGTTAGTTGCTGACACTGAAAAGTTAAAATGGGATCGACCCAACTGCACCTGGTGTGTGTGTACTATTCTGAAAAAAAATAGTCGATGTATAAACTCTAACGTGCAATAAACCATCGGCAAAGGTTTTCCCTTGGTGAGTGACCACAGGGCGAAAGACCCTGCATACGTTGCAAATGATACGGATACAGGAGCTGCTCTTGAAGTACCCTCCATCCGGTATTCCATCTGTGGAAGAAACGCGTAGTATGTTGTATCGAGTTGGATGGATGACATCTATGTCATCATTTTCAAGATTGTTGAGGGCTGCACGAACTCGATAACCAAGCCAAGTAAAGAAAGTAATTTTGTTAAATTTGTCGATGCCGCCATGTTATTTTTATTGCTGAGATATTTTCCGGGTTTTACAACATGGTAACCATTACACCACCTCAAGGTTACCCATGCCTATATATATATATATATATATATATATATATATATATATATATATATATATATATATATATGCACAAAAATGAAACATACTACGCGTTTCTTCCACAGATAGAATTCATCAAGACGCGCTGATGAAGCGTTTCTACATTATTAATTTCTTCTGCATAAATTAATTTTTTTAGGTTGTCTCACAGATCCAAATGTTTGAGGTTGGGGAAATGTTCAGACCATTCCTTTCCTACCTATCCATCTTTCATGGTAGATATCAACCACTGAATTACGAGCAATGTGAAGACAATGCCCCATCATGCATGAACCACATACGTCTTCGTATTTGCTGGAGATACATCCTCTAGCAGGTATGGAAGTGTGTTCGAAATTTGTTAAAAAGTCGTTCTAGGAGAACACATGGACCTAGCAATCAGTCACCACCAATTATAGCCCACTTATTAATGGTAAACTGGTGCTGGTGTCTAACGTGTATTGTACCAAGGGATTCCGATCTGCCAACAAATATTGGTTGTGTAAATGTTTTATTCCATCTCTTCCAAATGTTGCCTCATCCGTAAACAAGACTGAAGAGACAAACAACAGATCAACAGTGTGTGCAATAAACAATCAGCTAAAGTACTCCCATGGTGAGTGATCAGAGGCTGAAAGACCCTTCACAGTTTGCAAATGATACGAATACAGGAGCAGCTACCCTCCGTGTGGTACTACGAGATGTACGACATGCTCGGACCACTCGACGTGTGCTGATACCATTTTCAAACATTATTCGTTTTAAACTAGGATTTCTTGTATCTTCATTTCTGTTGTATCGAGTTGGATGAATGACATCTATGTCATCATTTTCAAGATTGTCGAGGGCTGCACGAACTCGATGAAGTTAAAGCAACCAAAACTACTGTAATACTATAACCAAGCCAAGTAAAGAATGTAATTTTGTTAAATTTGTCGATGCTGCCATGTTTTTTTTTTATTGCTGAGATATTTTCCGGGTTTGGTCGTCCACCATTTTTGTCGAAAATAAACTCAAGATATTTGATTTGATCAATTCACACTTTTCAGCGTTAAAACGGATTCCGTATTGTTGAATTCGCCTGAAAACAAAAATTAAACGTTGCATCTTGATTTGTTTCTGCAACAAGGATGGCAGCGATGAATGCTGCAACTTCTGTCAATTCGGTCAGCATGGCGTCTGTTGGAAAATGGCTGGTGCTGGTTTGACATCGAAGCTAAGGCGGTTGAATCTGAATAATCCCTTGTGGGTGTTGATAGTAAGAAGATCTTTGTACTCCTCGTCAAATTCCAGTTGAAGAAAAGCGTCGAAAAGATCAACCTTTGAAAAGCAAATTCCGCCGTTATGTGAAAAAATCCTCCGGCACTGAAAGTGGATACTGATGTGCATCCATAGAATCATTTAAACCGGTCGAGTAATCAGCACATATCCGGATATTTCCATTTGCCTTTTTAACAACTACAATACGAGCTGCCCACGCGGAGAAATTTACAGGCTCTATTACAACATCTTGCTGAAGACGTTTCAGTTCTTTTTCAATCAAATTCAAAGCAGCTTAGGGAACTGGCATTTTTCTCTTAAAACTGGCTTAGAATATGGTTTTAATTTCAGAGTTTGTTTTTTTTGCAGCACCCAAGTCCATCCAACTAGAAACAATCCCCTAAAAAGTAACACGGTGATGGAAGAACAATTTAACCGTCATCATGGAAAGAGTAAAACGCGAATTTGTATCAGGACAATCAGTACTTGCAAAAGATTACCGCAAATGTTAACGCAAAATGGATCTAAGAACGCATTATAGGTCGCTCTGAAAATGTTACGTATGACATGGATATACAACCTTCAGTCTAGTTCCGACATACAAACCAATTAAAACGGTAAAACCTTCCAGAGAACAAATTAAACTTTACCTTAACGCTGGTCATTCTACTGGACACCTTTCAACTGCCTCAATAAATATCCCAAGTAATGCTAAGGGACTCTTGAAAAAGGCGCACCAACGAAATCTCATCGACGAAGTAAGTCACAGCCGCCGCAATTAAAGTCACACGAGCACGAGGCTAAAAAGGGAAGGTGTTAAGATAAGTCTTGGGAAGCAATGCGTAGGGAAACATTATCAAGCCTTATTCATTTTGGACTAGGATTTCGTTCATCTTCATTTCAATTGCTTTATTTCCACTAGTAGTATTAGTAGTAGTAATATTATCTGCAATTTTCATTAGATGAAGCATTGTCAAGCATTATTCATTTTCGACTAGGATTTCGTTCATCTTCATTTCAATTGCTTTATTTCCACTAGTAGTATTAGTAGTAGTAATATTATCTGCAATTTTCATTAGATGAAGCATTGTCAAGCATTATTCATTTTGGACTAGGATTTCTTTCATCTTCATTTCAATTGCTTTATTTCCACTAGTAGTATTAGTAGTAGTAATATTATCTGCAATTTTCATTAGATGAAGCATTGTCAAGCATTATTCATTTTGGACTAGGATTTCTTTCATCTTCATTTCAATTGCTTTATTTCCACTAGTAGTATTAGTAGTAGTAATATTATCTGGAATTTTGATTAGATGAAGCATTGTCAAGCATTATTCATTTTGGACTAGGATTCCTTTCATCTTCATTTCAATTGCTTTATTTCCACTAGTAGTATTAGTAGTAGTAATATTATCTGGAATTTTGATTAGATGAAGCATTGTCAAGCATTATTCATTTTGGACTAGGATTTCTTTCATCTTCATTTCAATTGCTTTATTTTCACTAGTAGTATTAGTAGTAGTAATATTATCTGCAATTTTCATTAGATGAAGCATTGTCAAGCATTATTCATTTTGGACTAGGATTTCTTTCATCTTCATTTCAATTGCTTTATTTCCACTAGTAGTATTAGTAGTAGTAATATTATCTGCAATTTTCATTAGATGAAGCATTGTCAAGCATTATTCATTTTGGACTAGGATTTCTTTCATCTTCATTTCAATTGCTTTATTTCCACTAGTAGTATTAGTAGTAGTAATATTATCTGCAATTTTCATTAGATGAAGCATTGTCAAGCACTATTCATTTTGGACTAGGATTTCTTTCATCTTCATTTCAATTGCTTTATTTCCAGTAGTAGTATTAGTAGTAGTAATATTATCTGCAATTTTCATTAGATGAAGCATTGTCAAGCACTATTCATTTTGGACTAGGATTTCTTTCATCTTCATTTCAATTGCTTTATTTCCAGTAGTAGTATTAGTCGTAGTAATATAATCTGCAATTTTGATTAGATGAAGCATTGTCAAGCACTATTCATTTTGGACTAGGATTTCTTTCATCTTCATTTCAATTGCTTTATTTCCACTAGTAGTATTAGTAGTAGTAATATTATCTGCAATTTTCATTAGATGAAGCATTGTCAAGCATTATTCCTTTTGGACTAGGATTTCTTTCATCTTCATTTCAATTGCTTTATTTCCACTAGTAGTATTAGTAGTAGTAATATTATCTGCAATTTTCATTAGATGAAGCATTGTCAAGCACTATTCATTTTAGACTAGGATTTCTTTCATCTTCATTTCAATTGCTTTATTTCCAGTAGTAGTATTAGTCGTAGTAATATAATCTGCAATTTTGATTAGATGAAGCATTGTCAAGCACTATTCATTTTGGACTAGGATTTCTTTCATCTTCATTTCAATTGCTTTATTTCCACTAGTAGTATTAGTAGTAGTAATATTATCTGCAATTTTCATTAGATGAAGCATTGTCAAGCATTATTCATTTTGGACTAGGATTTCTTTCATCTTCATTTCAATTGCTTTATTTCCACTAGTAGTATTAGTAGTAGTAATATTATCTGCAATTTTCATTAGATGAAGCATTGTCAAGCATTATTCATTTTGGACTAGGATTTCTTTCATCTTCATTTCAATTGCTTTATTTCCAGTAGTAGTATTAGTAGTAGTAATATTATCTGCAATTTTCATTAGATGAAGCATTGTCAAGCATTATTCATTTTGGACTAGGATTTCTTTCATCTTCATTTCAATTGCTTTATTTCCAGTAGTAGTATTAGTAGTAGTAATATTATCTGCAATTTTCATTAGATGAAGCATTGTCAAGCATTATTCATTTTGGACTAGGATTTCTTTCATCTTCATTTCAATTGCTTTATTTCCACTAGTAGTATTAGTAGTAGTAATATTATCTGCAATTTTCATTAGATGAAGCATTGTCAAGCATTATTCACTTTGGACTAGGATTTCTTTCATCTTCATTTCAATTGCTTTATTTCCAGTAGTAGTATTAGTAGTAGTAATATTATCTGCAATTTTCATTAGATGAAGCATTGTCAAGCATTATTCATTTTGGACTAGGATTTCTTTCATCTTCATTTCAATTGCTTTATTTCCAGTAGTAGTATTAGTCGTAGTAATATAATCTGCAATTTTGATTAGATGAAGCATTGTCAAGCACTATTCATTTTGGACTAGGATTTCTTTCATCTTCATTTCAATTGCTTTATTTCCACTAGTAGTATTAGTAGTAGTAATATTATCTGCAATTTTCATTAGATGAAGCATTGTCAAGCATTATTCATTTTGGACTAGGATTTCTTTCATCTTCATTTCAATTGCTTTATTTCCACTAGTAGTATTAGTAGTAGTAATATTATCTGCAATTTTCATTAGATGAAGCATTGTCAAGCATTATTCATTTTGGACTAGGATTTCTTTCATCTTCATTTCAATTGCTTTATTTCCAGTAGTAGTATTAGTAGTAGTAATATTATCTGCAATTTTCATTAGATGAAGCATTGTCAAGCATTATTCATTTTGGACTAGGCTTTCTTTCATCTTCATTTCAATTGCTTTATTTCCAGTAGTAGTATTAGTAGTAGTAATATTATTTGGAATTTTGATTAGATGAAGCATTGTCAAGCATTATTCATTTTGGACTAGGATTTCTTTCATCTTCATTTCAATTGCTTTATTTCCAGTAGTAGTATTAGTAGTAGTAATATTATTTGGAATTTTGATTAGATGAAACATTGTCAAACATTATTCATTTTGGACTAGGATTTCTTTCATCTTCATTTCAATTGCTTTATTTCCAGTAGTAGTATTAGTAGTAGTAATATTATTTGGAATTTTGATTAGATGAAGCATTGTCAAGCATTATTCATTTTGGACTAGGATTTCTTTCATCTTCATTTCAATTGCTTTATTTCCAGTAGTAGTATTAGTCGTAGTAATATTATCTGCAATTTTGATTAGATGAAGCATTGTCAAGCATTATTCATTTTGGACTAGGATTTCTTTCATCTTCATTTCAATTGCTTTATTTTCACTAGTAGTATTAGTAGTAGTAATATTATCTGAAATTTTGATTAGATGAAGCATTATCAAGCATTATTCATTTTGGACTAGGATTTCTTTCATCTTCATTTCAATTGCTTTATTTCCACTAGTAGTATTAGTAGTAGTAATATTATCTGCAATTTTCATTAGATGAAGCATTGTCAAGCATTATTCATTTTGGACTAGGATTTCTTTCATCTTCATTTCAATTGCTTTATTTCCACTAGTAGTATTAGTAGTAGTAATATTATCTGGAATTTTGATTAGATGAAGCATTGTCGATCAGTATTCATTTTGGACTAGGATTTCCTTCATCCTAATTATTCATAGCCAATTTGTTATCGCTGACTGAATATCGTCTTTCTGTGTGGATGTCATAGTTACATCTAGGCCGCGCAACCAATTCTCAAGATACTAAATTGCTATTACTGGCATCTTTCTTAACAGACCACTTATATATATATATATATATATATATATATATATATATATATATATATGTATGTATGTATGTATGTATGCGCACACAAACATATCTATGTGTGTGTGTATCTATGTATGATTACTACTAGAGAACACTAACACAAAAAACTGAAGTATGAACTATAATTGTACCCAACGGCTACACCAGTAACTATTCATGATGGCCGACGGAAGGAAAAAAGAAAAGAAAAAATGAATCAAGAAGAGAGAGACTTATAATATTAATAACCTCCAGATCAAAGATTTGACCATTTACTGTGATCGGTAACCCTCCATTACTTTATAGACTTCGTCCACGCCGGCTTTCTCCACGCGTATTCATTGCCGAGAACCTTCATCCGCGATGTAGAAAAAAAAATATTCCAAGTACTTCCTCAAGACATTGGCGTACGCGCAACTGTCCTCAATTATCTTGCATTAATCCTCCCGTTCCCCGATGTTTTGAGCGCCAATTTTCCCGGGGACATGACTACGTCCCTTTCCTTTTCCAATAGATGGCGCTTGCATATAATGGCCGCCATTTTCTCTCCATCCACCTTTTTCTCCTTCTGTTTATTTTCTTTTCTTTCTTTTTTACTTCTTTTCTTTTCTTTCTTTTTTACTTCTGTTCTAACAAAAACCATCACCGACCTTTGCAACCTCCTCTCCGCCTTATCCGTAATCCGAAACCAACCAAGTAGACATCTGAAGATACTAAATTTAAATGACATCTTCTTCGACATCTATTAGAATAGACGTCATTTATCTGTGCTTCCATAGAATCATCTTTAAAGGGAGCGACCCACTTTTTTTTTTGAACACCTACTGAAGAACTTAAAGTTTAAAAGAGCGAAACGATTATATCATGTTTAAGGTCCCATATTTTTTAAAATGCCATTTTCATTTCAGGATGTAGATTATTGCTCTATACAGATTCCTTTTCTGTATTGTATGTAAACTATTACAACTTCTTTGAAAAGGTGACAGAGAGTAGCTTCAGTTGCATTCTACGCGGTTTTGCATTCAAAGTTGTCCTTGTAATAGTATGGTGGCCGTATAAGGCTAGAAAGCCAGGTCTACACTGATATTTCACCCACAGCATTACAGGACTGGAAAAGTGATTGAATTATGTTTTTCATTATTTAATTACAGGTTGTCGCCGACTTACAACCACTATTAGTTACGATTGTCAGGTTGCAAATCGATCTCGTCGTAAGTTGGCCTATAATTAATTTTGCTATCGTATTTATCTTTCTTTAATCATTATTGTATTTTTTAATTTTATCTGATTCTTTACGTTTGATATATATATATATATATATATATAT
>OZ038510.1:31704642-31719642 GCA_964036315.1 Acanthosepion esculentum | reverse complement strand
ATTATTATTACTATTTGTCTATGTTATGTTCCCTGCTTTGTATCCTGTAAAGCAGGGGTTCAAACTATGGTCCTTAGGCCCTGTAGGAAAATTGTCATTTAACTGATAGCACCTTTCTTAGTATAGGGGATGTTCCTAGTAGAGCGATTGTCTGGAGAACTTATATGTTGATGTTACTTAAAACACTCTTAGTGAAATTGTTCATTCCTTTTCTCACGAGGCTCAGAGCTAAGATTACTATTGGTACATAGTCTTCCTTCCTCACATCCTGATAATTTCTATCTCCAGGACCTAATATTTGGACAATTTCTCTTTGTATATGTAATGTTCCTAGTATATATTTCTGGGAAAGGTGTATGTTGATGTTAATTGGGATACTGTTAGTAAAATTGTCCATTCCTTTTCTCACAAGGTCCAGATCTCCGATTACTATTGGTACAGTCTCAGTCTTCATTCCCAACATCCTGTTAATCTCCATCCTCAGGTCCTTGTATTTGGACAATTTCTCGATAATTTTCATGGCGGTGTTTCTCTCAGATGATACTGCTGTGTCAGTAAGCATACACTTCCTAAATTTCTCGTCTTTTATGATATCAGGTCTGTTGATTTTTTTTTTTAATTTCCCTGTCATTGTCAAGTCCCAGAGGATAGTTGCATCGTTATTTTGGGTAACTGTGTCTGGTTGCTGCTCATACCATCTCTCAGTGGTTTCGATTTTTTGCTTCTTGCAAATCTTCAACTTCACATGTATCACTATCTGTGAGTATATTAATTTTTTGCTAGGTCCGGACATCCTGAGATAATATAGTCGACAGTTTCATCATATTTTCCGCAGATCCTGCATTTCGGGTTAGTTCCATCCTTGATTATGTGACAGTGATAAGATGGGGTTGCGAGGCTTTGGTCCTGAGCTGCAATAATTAGACCTTCTGTCTCAACTTTTTCGGGGGCAGCGCTCGGCCTCCATTTCCCATCACCTCGACCTTCGCACTGGAGAGGTCACGCCGGTCTCAACATTAAAGGCTGAATTTTGGCCGAACAGAGTTAAACTACATTTCTCTCATGGCATAAACTGTAGTTTAAATTCGAGAGACTGGACTAAATTCCTTAGTAGGCCCTAATCCTGAGTGACAAACTGTAGATGTTGTAATTGTCGTATTTTCTTGTCGTTTGTAGACTAACTACCTGTTCTCGCCCTCCCCAGTCTTTCTTACACTGCATATTTATATTTTCTCAAATCTCGTGGTCGCCGTGATTTTGCGTTAACTTGTCAGCATAAAAAACAATATGGCTTCCCCATAAGATATTTTCACGTACGGATGTCCATGAGGTAAGTTTTCTTTTTTCAAACTACCCCTCTCCCCGATCTCATGATTACGTCTCATGTTACATAGTCATCCATCCATCTGAGTTGGTGTCGCTCTCTTTGCGATCTCCGCAGTGATTGGGGTTGAGCATCATGAGAACTTCTACCATTGTCGCCATCATTCTCTGAATCCTCCTGAATGACACTAAGGTCAAGAACATGTCTTGGCATACCATCCACCTCAACATTGTTTCGCGAGTGCGCCCCGGTAACCGTTCCTCTTGTCCATTTTTTCGTGCACCGAGCTCCAGTTGACTTGACCCAAACCTCCTCTCCAATCCGTATAGATTCAGGCCCATCAGAGTCTGTTAAACATGATCTAACTCTAGGATGTCTCCATTGGTATGTGTAAATTGCTATGTGCGGCACAGTGTCTTCACGTTGGCCAGATTTAGGTGATATATTATACCAAAATACCGCTTCGGAAGGCGATATCCCTCGTCTCTCGGCAATGACTTTTATAGTTCGGTGGTTTCGTTCTACAATACCATTTCCGCTAGGCTTGTACGCTGCTCTATAATATTGCTTAGTGTTCCAGTTGTCCAGCATCTCTCGAAACACTTCCGAAAAGAACGCCGCCCCATTGTGCATGAGTATCTCTTCAACCAGTCCACTCTCAAAAAAATTTCCCCCCCAGCTCATTCGCAATGATGTCTACCGTTTCTGCTCGAATCTCCCTCCAAATGGCGACCAGTATATCGTCATTATACGAATCCGTGTTTTGTCTGATGTGTTCCTCTTTTTTAGCACAGTTTTTAGGATTTTTGACAAATCTTCGGGGTTACATTTAATCCGAGCCCCAACCTATTTAAACAGTAGGTCTGTCCCTCGTACCGAACTAACTGGCACTTCCAGATGTCTCGCGACATATATTTGCAAATATGCGAACCTTAGATCAACAATTTTGATGCCGTTGTCATTTGCCTCCACTTCCTCATTGTTTCTCCACAAACGTCAATTGCATCCCCACCAGAATGACACATAATGTATTTATTTAGTTCTTGGTAATCGAGAACTGGCCTGACCTTGTTTTATGTGGGTTGTTCCACGGCCAGTAAGGGAAGCACACCCGTCTAAACATCCTGGTCCCACGGGGTTAAGATTCCTTCCTCAATCCACCGTTTAACTTCACTGTTGAACTCGACCTTCTTCTCCTTACTCAGTTTAGCATGATAGTGACTGACGTTGATTTTTTTTAATATCGGGGGTTCTGAAATCCATTTCCATTCCACGGTCCATTTCTCTCCATCAAATCTTGCACCAAAGTCCTTATCTACCACTTCGCATTGATTTTTTTATACTCTTGTTGTTTGTTTGTATGTTCATAGCACAATCTCCTCCATGAGGTAAGTTTTTTTTCGTTTTGTTTTTTTTTCAAACTACAATGCCTTCTACATATTCACCATTATTTTCAATGACTTGGTGTCACTTATCACGCTTGATACTTAATCAGTGTAATTCCGAAGTTTACCTCGTCAAAGCGTTTAATCGCTTCGTGCAAGGTTAAGATGCGTGGTTGGTATAGAACGGAGCAACCGAGTAAAACATGACAGACAGCAGCAGCAGTTTCAAACTAATCAACTGACAAGTTGAGCTTAAAACTCCAAGTTCACTACAGCAATTTCCCCTAGGTAACAATGCCCTAGAGAATAAAAGCTGTAAGTTGACTTGGGGTGTCATGTCGTAGAAAATTTTTTTTCCTAATTGACTATCGCACGGCACCTTTCCATAAGACTTTATGGACAGATTACAGCTGCTGAACGTATATTTGTGCATTTAGTGTTTCATTACTATTTTGAGGACTTTAAGTGAATAATCGCTCGACAGAATGCAGAATATTAACTTTCTTCCAGGGAGGTCAATTTCAGGTCCGATGATTGCGCTTAGCATAAAACAGACGGTCGCGTTTGGGTGTTGATTTTCAACGTCCACTTTTATATTTACATACGCTCTATCCGTGATATTGAGTACTTTAACCTATAAATTTAGCACCCATTAGAACTATATTTTCAAAAGAATTTATCTAAGCTTAACATAAAATTTGTTACAACTACTTCTGAAACAATGAAAGACTTAATAAATACAAGCAATTTTAAAATCAGCTGTAATAATTGTCACAAGGAATACATAGGAGCAACCTCAAGAAATTTAAATAAAGTATATGACCACAAAACAACATCCTCAATGTGTAAATGTCTTGATTTAACAAATCCATCCGTAATTAAAAAGCGGGAATGCCACTAACAGGCTAGGGGTTACAGAGAGTGAGAGCAAGAGTAAAGAGGGGTGTTTCAGGAAAGGGTGTAAAGAAGAACAGGGATCATGATCTAGGCATCAGAAGATGTCGATTGACATTACATTTGAATGTTTGAAGATTATAGCTATCAGGGAAGCAAGTCGGAGGAAGGAAGTTCCACTGCCGGGAAGCGCGAGAGGGGAGCTGTTGGGGTAGAAGAGGCGGTTTCGACAGTGAAAGATACCAACCTAGTAGCACGCTTAAATTCATGCAGCTGGGCCACCAGTGAGAGTAGCTCGTCAGAGCAAATGTCATGAAAATATTTGTAGAAACGACAAAGGGAAGGCACAGTACATATGTAGAGAAGATGCCTGATCAGGACCTATCATATTGCATATCCGTCCCTGGATTTTGTCGAGGACCTCGAGATGAACAGCGGGGGCACCAGATCATATATGGCAGCAGTATTCAATGAAAACAGGAATGGTTGTTTTATAGATTTGAAGGATGGTCTCAGGCGAGAAAAACCTGGCACGACTCAGGGAACCTGATTTACGTATGGTAGATGAAGGTATAGATTCAATGGATTGTTCCACCCGAGGTCGGTGGAATGACTAAGCAGGCGCAGAGAGACGCTCTCGTGGATTTGGGCATCAGCCATTCTGACATGGACGAAAATTTATAGAATGTGATTTAATCACTAGTTCATCCGCAGTGAGTTTCTTAAATTTCTCCTTTCTTCGTAGATCTTCTATTATCGACAACGTGTGATATTTTATAACGAAAGTAATAAAACCATAAACAAAAAGAAAGTGAATGAAATCGACCAGACAATATAGGCAAAATATATATTAAAAAAGTAAATGTAAATTTAAGATTTTCGGTCTCAACTTTCATTTGAGCGCATATGACATCATTGTAAACATCACATCATTTGAGCGCATATTACATCAATGTAAACATCACTTTATTCTGATAAATACACAGACACACACACTCACACACGCACACACACATATACATATATATATATATATATATATATATATATATATATATATATATATATATATATATATATATATATATTTTAGAATTGGACATAATCCGACAATTTATTTAAAGACATTTAAATTCCTATCGGAGAGCGAAAATTTTCTATGAAAATTTCTCGGACATTCAGGCCGGTAAATGTTGTTTAATACTGTTTATTATAAAACAGAGCATTTGCTTAAATACTTGTATCTATAAAAAGAACGTTAAACATAATATAAATGTCTTTAAATAAATTGTCGGACAATGTCCAATTCTAAAATATATGACGTCATTTGTTTACATTTGATACGCTAGAGCAGATATGAATAGAAGAGATTCATGGAAGATTTAAGTTTAAAGATAGTAAAATCGACTTTGCTAACCAGACGCTGCTCTGTGGCCGAAAGGTTAAGGCACATCACGCGAAATGATGGTTCCGTATAGGATACAGGTTCGATTCCTGTCGGAGAGCGAAAATTTTCTATGAAAATTTCTCGGACATTCAGGCCGGTAAATGTTATTTAATACTGTTTATTATAAAACAGAGCATTTGCTTAAATACTTGTATCTATAAAAAGAACGTTAAACATAATATAAATGTCTTTAAATATATATATATATATATATATATATATATCAGAACGCCGTCCCTACTTAACTTTAGGGAATTCTAAAAACCCTTCTAAGGTTAGATTATCTAAACTCTCCCTTTATCTTATTAGTGTGTGTACGTATGCGTTGTAGGGGTCTGGGCGGGAGCATAAGATTGTATCGCCTAAGGGGTGTGAGTGTCACCAAGAAATGTACACTCTTCCGGTATATCTTTGAAAATACGCACCCTTTTATCACTGAAATCCCTTTTTAAATCGTCTCTCTCGTCTATTACCCCTCTATATAGATCACGGGTCCCCCCAACACTATCACACATACTCTCACCAATTTCTTCCGGAGTCGTTTTTCCGTTTTCATTTTGAATCTGTAGGTCTGATGAATTGGATCGTTTTTACGATTCCAATGGAATAAATTATGACCATGGAATATTAGTGTTTAAGTCTTTTTATTATATCCTTACTCTGTCCTGGACATCGAGTTCTACCTGGATTCTATCTTCTTGGAATTATTTTTATACACATATGTGTATGTGCATATATAATTGCATATGTATGTGTATCTTCACCACTAATATTGTCTATATATATATATATATATATATATATATATATATATATATATATATATATATATATATATATATTTTAAATCAATTAATTTATAATATATATATATATTCGGAGGACGAATATTTTCTAGGAAAATTTCTCGGACATTCATGCCGGTAAATATTATTTAATACTATTTATTATAAACAGAGCATTTACTTAAATACTCGTATCTATAAAAAGAATGTTAAACATAAAAATGTCTTTAAATATATATATAGACAGATAGATGGGCGCGATAACGTTCTATGGGACGAAACGCGTTGCACAAAAACCTTTTTCACATTTTGTCATAGATTACCCTAATACAGAGTGTCCATAAAGTTCGTGTGCAGTTTAAAAAAATTATAACTTTATTTGTATTTGCGATAGAAATAATCTGTAAAAAATGTTATAAAGTTTAATGTACCTAGTTTTAAGTATAGCTAAAATGACTAATGTGATTTCAGGCATTACTGTAAATCAGTTGGCAAATGTTTTCCGAGAACTGCAAAATCGTATTACCCTTTGTATTGCTAATGATGGAGGACATGAGGAAACTTAAATAAAATTTCAATAAAACCTTAAAAAATATAGATTTACTTCTTTCTAATCCGTTTTATAAATTATTTCTATCGCAAATACAAATAAAGTTATAAATTTTTTAAATTGCACACGAACTTTATGGACACCCTCTCTCTCTCTCTCTCTCTCTCTATATATATATATATATATATATATATATATATATATGTGTGTGTGTGTGTGTGTGTGTGTGTGTGTGTGTGTGTGAACATCATTTTATTCAGATAACGTTTTATGGGACGAAATTTACGCGTTACACACAATCTTTTTTTACACTTTCTCATATATTACCCCAATATATATATATATATATATATATATTACCCCAATATATATATATATATATATATATATATATATATATATATATATATGTATGTATGTATGTGTGTGTGTGTGTGTGTGTGTGTGTGTGTTTTTAGGCAGAAAATTTTCTTTTAGGTATGTCTGATTAAATAAATTACAAATATTATGTCTGCTTATTTTTAGCATAATCCTTTCATATTCATGAATATTTTTCCGTCTATTACAGTCAAATAAGTACTTTCCATCTCTTTCTGGGACCGTCATCAGGAGTGAACTCAGTCAGTTATGTACACGTTTAGACGATCATTTATCTTTCGATACATGACTGACAAGGTAGATTTTTTTCCCACACAAGGTTGCCATTTCTTTCTGCGCTAGATCATTTGTCACCGCAGGCTGTAGAAACTGGTCCGAGGATTCATAGCTTTTCCCAAGGTTATTAGCACACTAGTGAATGTAATGGATTCGGCTGCAATTCGAACTCGGCTCTCTGATTCCTCAATCCGCGCCGTTGTCCATTTTTCCACCGTGGAACTGGTAATGAAAAAATGTGTAGCTATCCATTACTGATTTTTTTTCTTTTTGTGTTTAAATGCAACGGCTGATATTCGTGAATATGAACGGATTATGTTAAAAATAAGCATACATAGTGTTTTCTAATTTATTTAATCAGACATGCCTAAAAGATATATATATATATATATATATATATATATATATATATATATATATATATATATATATACATATACATATGAAAAAAACAAATAAAGATAATCAATCCAAATAAATAAATTAAAAACTAAAATAATAGTCATAACAAACCACAACAATCAACCCCAAGATTCAACAAATAGCTTTATCTTCTCAAACAAAAACAAAACTATTAAATAAGCTATATAAACAAATATTTATTACGTTAATAAAAACACCGATCAAAATAAAAATAATAAATAAATATATAAGATAAAAAATAAAAATAAATAAAAAGAAGCAAAATAATTTGACCCAAATAAATAAACAAATAAACGACTTCCGGTAAAATAGCCGCCATAATAGACTACCCACAATAAGCTATATAAACAATTTTTTACTACGTTAATAAAAACACCGATCAAAATAAAAAATAATTATAAAATAAATATAAAGGATAAAAACAAAGATTAAATAAAAACAACCAAAATAATTTGTCACGAGATAAACATATAAACGACTTCCTCTAAAATATCTGCCAAAATAGACTACCCACAATGCACCACTCACCCATATATATAAATAGCCGAGAAAAATAACAGCACTCGTGGCCTGACGATAGCATCTAGCATGAAACAGACTGTCGCCTCTAAGTGTTGACTTCTATTGTTCACTTTTATATTCATATATATATATATATATATATATATATATATATATATATATATATATATATATATATATAGCGCCGCTACTTACTCAGTTTCGCACTGTTCCGAGGTTATGTGAATAATTGGAGAGAGAGAGAGAGCGAGAGACAGAGCGAGAGAGACAGAGCGAGAGAGAGCGAGAGAGACAGAGCGAGAGAGAGCGAGAGAGACAGAGCGAGAGAGAGAGATTTTAACCGCAAAATGTAGGTTTTGTGCATTCACTGGTTATTCACTGTGAGTCTAAAAATACGACATTATTTTCCAAAGAACTTTTCAAACGGAGACTAGTTCACTTTTTTCTCGTATCTTTCCTGAGGTGAAGCATTAATTCGTTTGCGTCCACCGTTCGTGTATGATTCCTGATAAAGGGCAGGTTTCCAGCGCTGATATTCGAATTATGAAGAACTCTTTGCATACGGACCCCAAGGATCATTCCTGACGCCTCGGAGTCTGTATAATCTTTTTTTTACGCTCATTGCGGAGCATCTTGATAAAAATGTCTCTATTCAGAATATTTTTATTTGGTTTTTCATTTTTGTTCTTCGTTCACTTCTTTTCTTTTCCCCATCGACATATTTATTCTAGTTGTCTTCATTTCTCTTTTCTATATTTCTTCTTCTTCTTCTTCTCCTTTAATCTTTTCATCGTCTATTTTCCTCCTCCTCCTCCATTTGTTTATGCAATTTTCTTCGCTTACATTTTTCTTCTTCATTAATTCCTTTTACTTCCCTCTCTTCTGTTTCTTTTTTTATTTCACCTCCATGTTCTTTTCCATCTCATATTTTTAATTCTTTTTCTACTTCTTTTTCTTTACTTTTTTTCTTTACCGTTTCATCTTTTTTTCTTCTTTTTTCTTCCGGTCCTACATTCATATTTTCTCGCGTACTCTTTCTTTTTTCCAAAAAAATTTTATATTCAAATCCTTTTTAATTTTCCTCTTCCTCTTCTACCTTCTTCTTCCTCTTCTTTCTTCTTCTTCATCTTTATTTTCTTCTTCTCCTTCTTCTTCTTCTTCTTCTTCCTCTTCTTTCTTCTTCTTCATCTTTATTTTCTTCTTCTCCTTCTTCTTCTTCTTCTTCTTCTTCTTGTTCTTTTTTTTTTGTTACTCTCATCCTTCTTCGTCTTTCACCCTCCTCCACTTACTTATACTGGTTTTCTTCTTTTCCTTCTATATTTTTTTCGCTAATCCCTTTTTCATGTCTTCTTCTTCATTCCCTTCTCTTTCATTTTCATCTTCTCTCTATTTCTTCTGCTTGACGCCTCCATTTCCTTAACACCACCTAATCCTACTCCTCCTTCTTCTTCTTCTTCTTCTTCTTCTTATTATTATTATTATTATTATTATTATTATTATTAACAATAATAATAATCCTGAATGAGACCTAAAAGTACTAATATACCCAGCCCAATACAGCCATAATGTCGCCTAGTCTGATAAACGTAGACCAGGCAAGTGGATCATAGCTACGTTCATTGAAAATTAAGAATAGGTTGTCTGCGGTTAAGACTAAATAAAAATGTTACTGATAGAATAATTGTATTTACAATATCAACGCATTGGTAATGTTTCTAATATGAAAATGCATCTGTAGTTCCATGATAATTCCTGACACTACTTTTGGATTCTTACCTTTTTATAAGGCGTTCAAATAAAAATTATTCCTTGATCTGATAGAGCGTTGATGTACCATACACAATGCCTCATGACAAATCTTAAGGCGATTAAAGTCCACGGGATCGATCGACTCGACAAGTAGCATGCAACTTTTAATAATATATAAAAAAATAATTTTAAGACAGAATTCTGTTTCGCTACTACGACTACTAATATTACTATTCTTATTTCCTTTGATTTCTGGTGTGTACTAATTTCTTTTCGGGTCCCGCCCAGGGACCTAAGGTCAGAAAGGACATCGATGACATTTTCCACTGAACCATTTTAACAAGTCACATATTTTACATAGATAAAGCCCTTCGTAAGGTGTGGGATGCATTCGTGAGTAGGCTTTGTTGTATTTCTTTAACGCATGGGGTACCAGGAGTCCCTTCAATGAGTCTACTAGAATGTTTTTCAATCAACCAAATATTCTCCCAAAATGTCCTCACCTTGTCAATAGATGGTTGGCTTTTGACATGTATAGCTACTTTTACAATTCCCCAGTAAAATTTCTTACGCTCCGTTTGGAATATTTTATTTTGGCGATAAACCCTACAATGTTTCTCGTATTGTATTGTTCTCTGTGTCTTTAACTGCAGTTTCTCTTTCAGCATTTCCTTGATTGATAGAATTTCATTTATTGATTTAATTTTATATTTCAGCTTGATCTAATTGCACTTGCGACATTTGGGTTTCTAGTGATCTCATCTAATTATCATATTATTATTATTATTATTATTATTATTATTATTATTTTAGATGTATAACTGCTTTTCCCATTCCCCCGTTTTTTTTCTTTTTTTTAAGCATTTCACCCCAAGCAAGGCGGGAAGCCACTAGTACGTAAGGGGTTACAGAAGATTTGAAACGAGAGCAGATAGGAGTGATAGAGGAAAGGAAGTGGAGAAGGATAGTGGATAGATCAAGGCAAAGGGTTACAGAAGATTTGGAGCGAGAGCAGATAGGAGTGAAAGGGAGAAGGGCGTGGAGAAGGATAGTGGATAGATCAAGGCAACTGGAAATGTCGATTGACATTACATTTGAATAGTTGGAGATTATAGTTGTCAGAGAAACAGAAATAAGGAAGGGAGTTCCACAGGCGAGAGGTGCGAGATATGAAGCTATCGGAATAGAAGAGACGTCTGCATTTAACAGTGCCAACAGTGAAAGGGTGAGAGCGGTATGTCAGCCTCGTAGGACGCTTGAATTCATGAAGTCTGGGAACCAGCGAGAGCAGCTCATCGGAGCAATTAACGTGAAAGTATTTGGGAAAAAGACAGAGAGAGGCGACGGAACGTCTGTGAGAGAGCGACTGCAGACGAGATGCCAGATCAGGGCCAACCACGTTTCAAATCCGTCTCTGGATCTTATCAAGTACCCCGAGGCAAACAGAAGGGGCTCCGGACCATATATGACATCGATGCTCCATGCAAGGGCGAATGGTTAAAATTTTCTAGTGATCTCATCTAATATTATTATTATTATTATTGTTGTTGTTTTATTTCCTTTGGTTTCTCGTGTGTACACATTTCTTTCTGGATCCCGCCCATTGACCTAAGTTCAAAAACGGCATCATGACATTTTCCACTGACGAATTACAAACACACAGACAGACAGACACACACACACACACACACACACACACATATTTTACATAGATAAAGCCCTTCGTAAGATGTGGGATGTAATCGTGAGAACAATTTTTTGTATTTCTTTAAGGCATAGGCTTCCAGGAATCCCTTCAATGTGTCTACTGTAATCTTTTCCAACCAATCCGAGGGCTCCAACTACAACAGGGATTGTTGATGTCCCCATGTGCCACATTTTTGAGATTTTGATTTCAAGGTCCTTGTATTTTGATAGCTTCTTAAAGATCTTCAAAGATATATTACAGTCTGCAGGGACTGCCATATCAATAATGAGGAACATTTTGTCTTTGCGGTCTCTAATAACAAAGTCTGGGCGATTAGCTTTGATTGTTCTGTCTGTGTGTACTGTATAGCCCCATAAAGTTGTTACCGAGTCTATTATTATCGTTATTATCATTATTATTATTATTTAGAAAATGAGTGAGAGAGCCGTATTCAGTATGGTGGCTAGGTTAGTTAAAAACATAGTTTAAACTTGCAGGTTAGAGATACCTTCAGGTCGAGTAAATCAGTCCTCTCAAACGGCCTTCAACAGGGCGTCTTCCTATGCATCTAAATGTGACCCCTCCGTCGTATTGACTATCTCATCCTATGATATTGATTTCGATATAGTAATACATTGCAAATGATTTTACTATAGGAATGTATTGCAAATCATTTTCCTATAGGAATTAATTTCAGATGATTTCGCTATGGTAATACATTGCAAATGATTTTACTATAGGAATGTATTGCAAATCATTTTCCTATAGGAATTCATTTCAGATGATTTCGCTATGGTAATACATTGCAAATGATTTTACTATAGGAATGTATTGCAAATCATTTTCCTATAGGAATTCATTTCAGATGATTTCGCTATGGTAATACATTGCAAATGATTTTACTATAGGAATGCATTGCCATACTTCCGGCCTTGTGCCACATCTAAGCTACGCTTATAAAATAAGTATATATATATATATATATATATATATATATATATATATATATATATATATATAAAATAAACAATAAAATCCCAAATTACCTCATATGTGGAATATCGTATTTCGGCAGACGAAGATATTGGTCGTCAGCCTTATCAACCCTGGTGTGGACAGAGTTCGTGTCTATACAGATAGGGGGTCATCTACAAAAATCAACCTGCCGAAAAACTAATACAGAATTTATCCATTTCAATGTTTCAGTCAGAAGAAAGCCACGAGACAGGGGTCAAGGTCAGGTTGGAATGTATTATGTCCTAAAGGGAAGAGTTTTTATAAAATTAAACCCGAATATTAACTTTATGACATCAATTTGGGATCATATGAAGAATGAAATATTAATTCCAAATAAGAGTAAAAGGAGAGAGTCTAAAAATGAATTTTCCTGATATATAGAAATTTGATTCCTGTGTCCACGATCTCTGTGTTTATGACGCAGCAAGAATCTAGTTTTTATTTGTCCGCTTTACTTGCTTTACTCATTTCACCGAAGCAAAGGCGATAAAATGTGAAACAGAGAGAACGATAAAAGAATAGTCCAAGTTGACTGAAGCAGACGACTGACACAGCGTTTAAATTTTTGAAGATTGTATTTGACAGGAAAGCCGGAAGCTATTCGAAAGTTTGAGAAGCGAGAAGTGAAAGTAGAAAAATATTAGAATAGAACAATGAGTAATTTCAACAGTAAAATGATGAGACCTAGCTGCCAATCTAGTACTGCACTTAAATTCGTGAAGTACGAAAGTGGGAAGTACATCAAAACAATTGTCCTGAAAAACAAAAGCTACGTTACACCGATGTTAACGTGATTGAAAGTGAGAGGTCAGCTCATGCCCGATAAAATACATACATATTATAACTAGTATACTATTCGTAACAATGACAGATTATCTATGCATAACTAGGCCTGTGATTTTTTACGGGGAGTATGAAATCTGATTTTCATTGATTTAAATGAGTTTAACGTATATTCACTGAAAATTAAAAAAAAATTATATGATAATGTGCGGATAGTGTAATCGCACATCGATTCACTCCACACTAATGACCTAGGAAAAGGGATGAATACGCGTCTTCTCTTAATTAGGGGTTAATAAAAGGGTAAAATAAACTCTCCGGATTTGCTTGTCATTTAGTTTAGTAGGGCATCTTTGACTCTGTTATATACCGTGCTATGAACACTAATGGGTATGTTCCATTCCTCATAAATACGTTGCAAGTGGGGGTAATAAGCTGTCTAAGTAGTCCACCACTAGCAGTGGTTTACCTACTTCACGCCGCTGGCGAGTAATTTATTTTGTTGATGCTACATAGATTACCATTTCATTTCCAACCTCCATTTTGGTGATTCATCATTCAGTAACTCTTTCTAGGTTACAACAGACTTTGAAAGATATTCCTGCCTTTTTTTAATTTTAGCTATTATTCCTTTCTTTTACTTGTCTTTTCATTCTTTTGTTCTTTCTTTCTTTATTTATTTATATTTTCTTTACTTTTAAGAACCTTTTCATTCGGTCTTCCGCCCGTTTTCTTCTTCTTACTTTTGCTTCTTCCTCTTCTCTTCCTATTTTTCATTTTTAGATATCTTTCTTTCCTTTTGCTTATATTTTCCTTTTTTCTTTAATTTCTTTGTTTTTTCCTTTCCTTCTTTTATTTAACTTTTCTTTCTTTTTTCCTAGATTTTATTTATCGTCCTCCCGCCCTTCCTTACCTCTCTCATTCCTTTATACTTTTCTTCCTTTTAAATATCTTTTCTTTTTCTTTCGTTTATTTTTCTTTCTTGCCTTCTTTTTATTTATCTTTTCTTCCTACTTTGCTTCTTTTCTTGTCTTTTCTCTCTCTCTCTCTCTCTCTCTCTATATATATATATATATATATATATATATATATATATCCCTTTATCTTTCCTCCCTTTCTCTCTATCTCTCTCTTTCTGTATCTCACACCTATAGCTTGTTTTTCATTTTAACTGTTTTTCTCTCTCATTTTCTGCTCGCCACTCTCCCTTTCCTCCTATCTCTCTCTCTCTCTCTCTCTCTCTCTCTCTTTCTTTCTCTGTATTTTTCACACTTTTTAGTTTGTCCCCTTCTCTGTTTTTCTCCCACGCTTTCTGCTTGTCACTCTCTCTCTCTCACACACACACACACACACACATACACACACACATGCACTCTCTCTCTCTCTCTCTCTCTCTCTCTCTCTCTCTCTCTCTCTATTTATTTACTTGCCTCTCGGTTTTTATCGCATAAATCTACATGTTGATGTTGACAAGTTCGCTATTTACCCCAGGTCCGCCATTTCTCGATAATTTTGACTAAATCGTCGCAAAAGTTTGTTATCCTGAGGTAAACTCTAGATCAACACGAATCAGTTCCCGCGGTGACTTACCGACGCACATAGTTCAAAACGAAAGTGAAAGTGAAAGTGGTGGAAAGCAAATTACAAAAGAACGGAAACGGATGTTGCTCGGGGAGTTGTCAAAGAGCAAGAAAAATTAGCATAATACAGTTCCCAAACATAGCTGGATGGCATTGGTGTGTTACAGTGTCAGAAATGAATGGTGGGTTCCGTTTCTAGG
>OZ038510.1:31677142-31697142 GCA_964036315.1 Acanthosepion esculentum | reverse complement strand
AAACTGTTAGCTTAGAACTTACGGCTACATCTAGCCAGCTCAACTGTAAATTGATGAGATCTCGCTGGCGGTCTGTTATTGAGCTTAAATTTTTTTTAAAAGTTTAGTTGCCATAGCGAAGAGATCATCCGAACAATTGCCATGAAAGTATTTATAGAAAGGAAATAATGAGACAACCTTACGGGGCTGGGAAAGTTGCTGAAGTCGAGTTGCCAGATTAGGACCAATAATATTGCTGATTCTTCTTTGGATTTTATCAAGGGGCTGGTGATTGCATTTAACATGAAACAGTCTGTCGCCTCTGGGTGTTGACTTCAATGTTCACTTTTATATTTACATACGCTCTATATCTGATATTGAACACTTTATCCCATAAATATAGCATACCTTAAAACTATATTTCTTCACACATATATATATATATATATATATATATATATATATATATTCAAAATTTTGTTGTTGTTTTTTTTTAGGCAATTCACACACACACACACACACACACACACACACACACACACACACACACACACACACACCAAAGCAAGGATTGCCACTAGCACGCAACGGGTTACAGAGAATAGAAAACAAGTGTAATGAGGCGTATTTGAGGAAAGGATACAGAGAAAGACGGGGAACAAGCTCAGCGTGTCAGATGTCGATTGACATCATACGTTGAAGATTATTAGATTATAGTCGTCGGAGAAGCAAGTAAGGGGAAGGGAATTCCACAGACGGGAAGGGCGGGAGAAGCAGCCGGAGAAGAACCCGTTTAGGACGACCTTCATTTCACGGTTTGACAGGAATGATTGTATTAATCCAAATAATCGTCCCGTTTAGTTTATTGGTTTTTAGATATTAAACATTTTGTGGGATGGACAATTATCCCATTCCGTTACACGATTTGGACAATTTTGCTTGTACACCCGTTATATATATATATATATATATATATAATATATATATATATATATATATATATATATATATATATATATATATTATAAAACTGAGCATTTACTTAAATATTTGTATCTATATACAGAATGTATAAACATAAAAATGTCTTAAAATAATTATCGGATTTTGTCCATTTCATAATGTGTGACGTCATTTGTTTACATTTGATACGCCATGAGCAGATATGATTGTACGTGAGAGATTCATGGAAGATTAAAGTTTAAAGACAGTAAAATCGACCTTGCAAACCGAACGCTCCTCTGTGGCCGAAACGGTTAAGGCACGTCAGGCTATATGACGGTTCCGTATAAGATACAGGTTCGATTCCTGTTCAGGCCGGTAAATGTTATTAATACAGAGCATTTACTTAAATATTTGTATCTATAAAAAGAAGGTATAAACATAAAAATGTCTTAAAAAATATATATATATATATAAAGTATATTATTTTATAAAATGTTTTAAACATTTCTAGCACTTTCAAACTTTTGGTTAAAAATCTTTTTTTCTTGATTCTGCGGGCGGACCAAAAATTAGTATAGGGATTTGTAGCGTCTTTTTTTTTATCGTTAAAAACACATTGTTTTTCAAATTCTTGCAAAAGTCAAATAATTGTCGGATTTTAATGGCTGATCCCGGGATGACAGGTCAGGACATATAATATTGCAGACTCTTCGTTTATCGATGTTTTATTGTTACGTGTATTAGAAACGTCTAATATGTAAACTGCCAATATTTACTAAACCATCATATTGATCATGACAAATAAATCATATTTCAACAGTTATTGTGTTATATTTACATACAGTGTCATCGGGATTTGGGAGTTCCACAATTGGGTACACGGGCAAAAAACGACCATAGTCAGGAAAATCGGCATCAAGCAAACTGACGCTCTCCTTGCATCTTAACAACAAGAGCGTTATCTTTGCGGAACGGCTTCCTGGATAAATTTGAAAGGGGGACAAACGGATGGTAATCTGAAGTTTGGTAATCAGATGGATGCAAGCAACGTCCCAACCATATCATTGGAACCATTATTTTGATTTCCTCGGGTGTCTAGGTTGAAGTTGTCACACTGCAGTAGGATCCACTGAAGTAAACATCTTGATCTCACTTTCCACAAACAGCTTCTTTTAGTTTGATTGTATTTGATACCATACCCGGAAGCGAAGAGTTCACGAGCAGAGAATATTGCGTATGTCAGAACCGACCTTGTCATCGTACTGCTTGGGTAAATACAAAAAGAGACTCCAGCGGTATGCATGAGATGAGAAGAAGAAGAAGAAGAAGAAGAAGAAGAAGAAGAAGAAGAAGAAGAAGAAGAAGAAGAAGAAGAAGAAGAGAGGAGGAGGTTGGAGAAGAAGAAAAGAGGAGGAAGAGAAGGAAGGAAGAAAAAGAAAAGAGGAGGAGGTTGGAGAAGAAGAAAAAGAAGAAGGGAAAGAAGAAGAGAATAGGAAGGAAGAAAAAGAATAAAAAAACAAGAAGGGGAGGGGAAGGAAGAAGAAGAAGAGAGGAAGAGGTTGGAGAAGAAGAAAAGAGGAGGAAGAGAAGGAGGGGAGAAAAAGAAAAGAGGAGGAGGTTGGAGAAGAAGAAAAGAGGAGGAAGAGAAGGAGAGAAGAAAAAGAAAAGAGGAGGAGGTTGGAGAAGAAGAAAAAGAAGAAGGGAAAGAAGAAGAGAATAGGAAGGAAGAAAAAGAATAAAAAACAAGAAGGGGAGGGGAAGGAAGAAGAAGAAGAGAGGAGGAGGGTGGAGAAGAAGAAAAGAGGAGGAAGAGAAGGAGGGAAGAAAAAGAAAAGAGGAGGAGGTTGGAGAAGAAGAAAAGAGGAGGAAGAGAAGGAGGGAAGAAAAAGAAAAGAGGAGGAGGTTGGAGAAGAAGAAAAAGAAGAAGGGAAAGAAGAAGAGAATAGGAAGGAAGAAAAAGAATAAAAAAACAAGAAGAGGAGGGGAAGGAAGAAGAAGAAGAGAGGAGGAGGGTGGAGAAGAAGAAAAGAGGAGGAAGAGAAGGAGGGAAGAAAAAGAAAAGAGGAGGAGGTTGGAGAAGAAGAAAAAGAAGAAGGGAAAGAAGAAGAGAATAGGAAGGAAGAAAAAGAATAAAAAAACAAGAAGGGGAGGGGAAGGAAGAAGAAGAAGAAGAAGAGAGGAGGAGGTTGGAGAAGAAGAGAAGAGGAGGAAGAGAAGGAGGGAAGAAAAAGAAAAGAGGAGGAGGTTGGAGAAGAAGAAAAAGAATAAAAAAAACAAGAAGGGGTGGGGAAGGAAGAAAAGAAAAGAAGAAGGAAAAAAGAAGAGAAATAAGAAGAGGAGAAGAAAGAAGAAAAAGATGAGAAGAGAAGAAGGGGAAGGAAGAAGAAGAAAAAGAAGAGGAGAAAGAAGAGAAAGAAGAAGAGCTGATGATGGAAGAAACGGAGAAAGGGACAGGAAGAAAAAGAAAAGAAGAGGAGGTTGGAGAAAAAGAAAAAGAAGAGACAGAAGAAGAGCTGATGAGGGAAGAAAAGAAGAGAAAAGGAGAAGGGGCAGGAAGAAAATGAAAAGAAGAGGAGGTTGGAGAAGAAGAAGAAAAAGTAGAAAATAAAGAGGAAAGGAGAAAAAGGAAGGGAAAGAAGTGGAGGAGGAATAAGAATAAGAAGAGGGAAGAAAAAGAGGAGGGAAAAAAGGAAAAGAAGAAGAAGAAGAGAAAGGAGCAAAAGAGGATGAAGAAGAGAAAGAAGGAAAAGAAGAGAAATTGGAAAAAGAAGAGAAAGAAGAAAAAGAAGAAAAAAAAGAAGGAAATGAAAGAAAAACCAAATAAAAAAAATTCTGAATAGAGACATTTTTATCAAGATGCTCCGCAATGCGAGTAAAGAAAAAAAAAGATTATACAGACTCCGAGGCGTCAGGAATGATCCTTGGGGTCCGTATGCAAAGAGTTCTTCATAATTCGAATATCAGCGCTGGAAACCTGCCCTTTATCAGGAATCATACACGAACGGTGGACGCAAACGAATTAATGCTTCACCTCAGGAAAGAGAAGCGAGAAAAGAATTATGACGAGGTTGAAAAAGATGTTTCTTGGGAAGAAACACAGTATTTTCTTGTCAGAATAAAAAAATTCATTTATGCTTCAAAAGGCAAAACAGGATAAATACAAAAGGAAAACTTACCTTAGCCGACATTTTTCATCCTTTGACAGACTAAAGTCCGCCAGAGGACCACACACGTCGCCTAAGATAAGGTTTTCTTTTGACTTTTTTCCTATTGACCTTTTCCGTATATATCGTAGTTATATATATATATATATATATATATATATATATATATATATATATATATATATATATATATATATATAAGCCCACAGATAATTTGGAAGATTATAGCTTCCACACGTACTCCTAATAGTCTTAGGAATAGGTGTGACTTATATTTAGAAGAAAAAATTAGAATAATAAAATACAATAATCAAAGCAAATTATTAATTCAGAGGAATGAATTAGTGCTAAAGTGTCCACATAAAAACAAATTCAATTTTCTATAGTACAGGTTTAACTTAATTAGCTACTATATTTGCATAATATTCACTCCCATCTAACTCTTCAATTGTCGAATGTATAGCTTATTCTAATTTCTATATTTCCCCCCTCTATAACCTCTTTATCTATATTAATTATAATTTATAAAATGTCCCTTACTCTAAGATCTCCCCAACCTCTTTCCATTAATCCCTATATTTTTTTAATTATTTTTAAACCCCTTTTATTACTCTCTTAATTTTAAATTAGTATTTCATTCTTCATATATACCCAAATGAATGTGATAAGGTTAATATTCGGGTTTAATTTTATAAAACTTCTTCCCTTTTAGACAAATACCTTTCACCCTCCTCTGACCCCTGACTCGTGCCTTTCGTCTGAGTGAAACATTGAAATGAATAGATGTCGTGATGTGTGGTAACCAAACGAAAAAGCAATTTACTAAGACGAAAATGTAGAGAAAGATCCCTACATCACTATAAATTTTATTTTCATTCTTACAATACTTCGCCTTTCTCAGCGGATATATTATCATCAGTTAATAACAAAAGTGATAAGAATATAAACAAATAGAAACTAAATTAAATTAGCTAGGCTATATATACAAATACATTAAAAAAAACAATAAATTTAAAATTTTTAAATTTCATTGTTCCGGCTCCTTCGTGCGCATGTGCAGTTACATCAACGTGAACGTCACTTTAGTCCGATGATGCCCTCAAGGACGAAATGTGTCATACGAATTTTTTTTTTTTTCCAAATTCGTTCTTAGCTGTCCATGTTCAATAATTAGTTTGGAGACGGTCGATTTCTTTTCTACACAAACTCATTCATTCATTTAAATTCATTCATTCATCATTCACGGACAGTCTTACTATCAATCCATTCATTTACCTTATTATCAATTAAACTCTCTTACGATTTATCCTGCGAGCAATTCACCCATCTGAAAATCATTCATCTTCATGTTAACTCCTTTATTTATCTTAAGTTCATTAATCTTAAGATCAATTAACTAATTTATTATAACGATCAATTAATTTGCCTTACGATTTATCTTACGATCAATTCATGTATCTTACTATCATTCATCTTATTCTACGATTCATTTTACGGACGATCAATTCATTCATCTTACGATCCCTGATGTTATGACCAGTTCAGTCAATTAGCTTACACTCATTAATCTGACTATCAATTCATTTATTTATCAAACTGTCAGTTCATTCAAACATCGTAGTATCAATTCACTCATCTTGTAATCATGTATTTAACGATCAAATCCTTCAGTTATACTACGATCAATTCATTCATTTATATTACTTTCATTAAACTTGGGATCAGTTTATTGAATTATCTTAAGACCACTTATGATCAATTCATTCATTTCTCTTACGATCATTCGTTTTACGATCAATTCATTCATTTATCTTACTTCCATCGAATAGTTTATTTTACGATTAATCTTTACAATCATTAATTTCAGGATCAATTCATTCATTTATATTACTTTCATTAAACTTGGGATCAGTTTATTGAATTATCTTAAGACCACTTATGATCAATTCATTCATTTCTCTTACGATCATTCGTTTTACGATCAATTCATTCATTTATCTTACTTCCATCGAATAGTTTATTTTACGATTAATCTTTACAATCATTAATTTCAAGATCAATTCATTCATTTATTTCAGGATGTAATAGTCACTGTTTACAAACCCACACTTCTTCCCCTGAGAGCTCAACCGAAATAAATTTTTCAGAAGGATATATATTGTCATCCACAGACAGTCTGTTTCGCTGTATCACAGCTCATCAATGTGGCTAGACGTCCGGTTGCCTCTAGCTATGATCGAAATTAGTCAATTGTAGCTGAGAACCGTGACGCCTGACGCTGTCTCATTCTTTGAAAATACCTGCAGGGCCTCTCCCAGGGACAAGAGGGAGAGGAGGAAGTACTGCGTCGCAATACCGTCGAACCCAGGCCGGACTTTCAGCTGCAACTGCTGCGAACTTATATGTTTGTCGCGGATTAAGCTTATCAGTCACAAACGTGCCTGTAATTGAGGTGTACAGTTTAGTCAATTAGCTTACAATCAATAATCTTACTATCAATTCATTTATTTATCTAACAGTCAATTCATTTAAAAATCTAAGGATCAATTCACTCATCTTGTAATCATGTATTTAACGATCAAATCCTTCAGTTATACTACGATCAATTCATTCATTTATATTACTTTCATTGAACTTGGGATCAGTTTATTGAATTATCTTAAGACCGCTTATGATCAATTCATTCATATCTCTTACGATCATTCGTTTTACGATCAATTCATTCATTTACCTTACGTCCATCGAATCGTTTATTTTACGATTAATCTTTACAATCATTAATTTCAGGATCAATTCATTCATTTATTTCAGGATGAGTCCATTCATTCATCATACGATTCTAACTGTTTATCTTATTGCCAGTTCTTTTATATCTGATTGTCTATTCGCTTAAGCGTAAGAAATCAATTTGTGAGTCATTCTTGTAAGACCAAAAAGCATTGCAATCTGCGATAAAAATATACTTTGGCGTCATGTCTACAGGTGCAATTAATAATTCTTCGTACTTCATCCGAATGCATTGCTTTTCAATCAAGGCCGTAAGCAATGCTTACAAAAGAAAACGTTTTCTTTTGATGGGTTGAGATGATAATTAAAATGGCAGTAAATGCGGAATGGAACGCTAAATGCAAAGAGACAGAAATATAATAGCAATTGTGAAACGTCTGGAGTGGCTGGGGAAAAGGATTCGAGAAAAAAAGGAAAAAGTAGTATTCGTTAAGGTTCGCCGAAAGGAAGGAAGGAAGGAAGGAAGGAAGGAAGGAAGGAAGGAAGGAAGGAAGGAAAGAGAGAAAGAAAGAAAGAAAGAAAGAAAGAAAGAAAGAAAGAAAGAAAGAAAGAAAGAAAGAAACTACGAATGAAATAAATAAATAAAGAAAGAAAGAAAGAAAGAAAGAAAGAAAGAAAGAAAGAAAGAATGGGAGAAGAAAGAAAGAAAGAAAGAAAGAAAGAAAGAAAGAAAGAAAGAAAGAAAGAAAGAAAGGGAGAAGAAAGAAAAAAAGAAAGAAAGAAAGAATGGGAGAAGAAAGAAACTACGAAAGAAAGAAAGAAAGAAAGAAAGAAAGAAAGAAAGAAAGAAAGAAAGAAACTACGAAAGAAAGAAAGAAAGAAACTACGAAAGAAAGAAAGAAAGAAAGAAAGAAAGAAAGAATGGGAGAAGAAAGAAACTACGAAAGAAAGAAAGAAAGAAAGAAAGAAAGAAAGAAAAAAAGAAAGAAACTACGAAAGAAAGAAAGAAAGAAGGAAAGAAACTACGAAAGAAAGAAAGAAAGAAAGAAAGAAAGAAAGAAACTACGAAAGAAAGAAAGAAAGAAAGAAAGAAAGAATGGGAGAAGAAAGAAACTACGAAAGAAAGAAAGAAAGAAAGAAAGAAAGAAAGAAAGAAAGAAAGAAAGAAAGAAAGAAAGAATGAATGGGAGAAGAAAGAAAGAAAGAAAGAAAGAAAGAAAGAAAGAAAGAAAGAAAGAAAGAATGGGAGAAGAAAGAAAGAAAGAAAGAAAGAAAGAAAGAAAGAAAGAAAGAAAGAAACTACGAAAGAAAGAAAGAAAGAAAGAAAGAAAGAAAGAAAGAAAGAAAGAAAGAATGGGAGAAAGAATGGGAGAAGAAAGAAACTACGAAAGAAAGAAAGAAAGAAAGAAAGAAAGAAAGAAAGAAAGAAAGAAACTACGAAAGAAAGAAAGAAAGAAAGAAACTACGAAAGAAAGAAATAAAGAAAGAAAGAAAGAATGGGAGAAGAAAGAAAGAAAGAAAGTTAGAAAGAAAGAATAAGGAAAGATCCAAGAAAAAAACAATCAGTAAAATGTAGAAAGAAGTTTTATTATACTGAATAAATAAACAGAATAAGTGAAAGAATACAAGGAGGAAAAGGTGTTAAAAATCATCGATAGAAATAGGGAAGAAAGACATTTGCGGCTAGAAATTTGCGTAAAGTTAGAAAGAAAGAAAGAAAGAAGCCATACAAATAAAAAAGAAAGAAAAATAATGAAGAGAAGAAGAAAACTGAAAAAATGAAAACAGATAGATAGATCTTGAAGAGAATGTGATAGATAGATAGATAGATAGATAGATAGATAGATAGATAGATAGATAGATAGATAGATATGAATAAACTGAAAAAGATTATTTATAAAAAAAGTAAACATAATAAAAATAGAATATATGTGAGAAAAGTGAGAAAAAGAATATATATATATATATATATATATATATATATATATATATATATATATAGAGAGAGAGAGAGAGAGAGAGAGAGAGAGAGAGAGAATGTGGAGGGAGAGAAAAAATGAAAGTGATAAAACGACTACAAATTTGCTTAAAGATTAAACGAAAGAAAGAAGTATTAAAGAAATATGACACATAATGAAAAATAAAGAAAATATCTAAGAAAGAAAGAAAGAAAGTAAGAAAGAAATACGGAAAGAAATATACAAAGAGTCACGTTATACAAAAAGAAAGAAAGAATTAAAGAAAAAAGAAAGAAAGAATAAAAATGAAGCCGTATGTAGAAAGAAAGAAAGAAACAAAGAAAGAAAGAAACAAACAAACAAACAAACAAACAAACAAACAAACAAACAAACAAAGCGCTAAAAATTTAGGTGACAAAAGTATGGAAATATATATGGTAAAAAGGAAAGAAAGCAAAGAGGACTTTGAGCAACATTTAAAACAGTAAGAAAGAGAGAATGAATGATTTTGAAAGAAAGAAAGAAAGAATGAATGAAAGAAAGAAAGAAAGAAAGAAAGAAAAAGACAGAATTAATGATTTTTACGGACAGAAAAACAGAATTAATAATTTTTACAGAGATAAAGAAAGAAAGAATGAATGATTCTGAAAGAAAGAAAGAAAGAATGATTGAATGAATGAATGATTCTGAAAGAAAGAAAGAAAGAAAGAAAGAAAGAAAGAATGAATGAATCTGAAAGAAAGAAAGAAAGAAAGAATGATTCTGAAAGAAAGAAAGAACGATTCTGAAAGAAAGAAAAAAAGAAAGATTCTGAAAGAAATAATGAATGATTCTGAAAGAAAGAAATAATGATTCTGAAAGAAAGAAAGAAAGAATGATTCTGAAATAAAGAAAGAAAGAAATAATGATTCCGAAATAAAGAAAGAAAGATTCTGAAAGAAAGAATGATTCTGAAAGAAAGAAAGAATGATTCTTAAAGAAAGAAATAATGATTCTGAAAGAAAGAAAGAAAGAAAGAATGAATGATTCTGAAAGAAAAAAGAAAGAAAGAAAGAAAGAAAGAATGATTCTTAAAGAAAGAAATAATGATTCTGAAAGAAAGAAAGAAAGAAAGAAAGAATGATTCTTAAAGAAAGAAATAATGATTCTGAAAGAAAGAAAGAAAGAATGAATGATTCTGAAAGAAAGAAAGAAAGAAGGAAATAATGATTCTGAAAGAAAGAAAGAAAGAAAGAATGATTCTGAAAGAAAGAAAGAAAGAAAGAAAGAAAGAATGATTGTGAAAGAAAGAAAACAACTAATGAAAAACAAAAGAACAACTTAAATAAAGAGCTAAGAGAAAAAAAAGGAAGAAAGGCTGATTTTTAACAAAAAGTGGGAGGGTTGCTGAAAAGTGAAATGCCTGAAAATTTCCCAGATCCTGACTAAATGACCAAACATCAATTTTTTTTATTCCTTTTTATTTATTTAAGTCTTTCTTAGTTAGGCACAGAAGATCTCAGCACCTCCACATGGAAACGAAGAAATAATTGGAAAGAAAACGAAAAGACGCGATGTATACAAAAAAAAATGAATTACGAAAATAAAACGAATGCCAGGGGAAAAAAATGAAGAAATAAAATAAAAAAATATATTTTTGCTTCTTTTCCGCTTAAAGTCAAAGAATTTATCTTCGTTTCCGATTCTTCTTCTATTATTTACACATCACATTGCTCGCATCTTCTCTCTTAATGTCTACTTAACCTTATTCGATTATTATTATTATTAGTAGTAGTAGTAGTAGTAGTAGTAGTAGTAGTAGTAGTTAACTCTGTCCGTAGAAAACAGGCTGATGTAGACAGACCCTGTACCCATCAGTGGCTATGGAGAGCAGGGTGAAAAGGTGAAACCGTAAGTTTTCTATTTACTGCACAGCACCAATGCTAGCTAACTAGAAATTACCAAGCGCACATATTGAAAATTTATGTTGACCCCACAAATGCAGATTCTGTGATAAATATCCAGAAAGCAATTGACCAACTTGTATCAAGCTGCACATTGTTAGCACCAATTGATTGTAAAACTTGGCATCATGGAGCAGGCCATTATTATTATTATTATTATTATTATTATTATTATTATTATTATTATTTGTGTATGTAATTTTTCCTGCTTTGTGTCCTGTAGAGCCGGGTCCAAACTATTGACCTTCCTTAGGCCATATAGGAGAATTGATCATTTAATTGATAGCACTTTTCTTAGTAGATGGGATGTTCCTAGTAGGGCGATCATTTAGGTAACTCGTATGTTGTTGTTACCTCGGATACTGTTACTAAAATTATCCATTCCTTTTCTCACGAGGCTCTGAGCTGCGATTTCTATTGTTACAGTCTCAGTCTTCATTCCCACATCCTGTTAATCTTGATCTCCCGGTCCTTGCATTTGGACAATTTCTCGATATTTTTCATGGAGATGTTTCTCTCAAATGGTACTGCTATGTCAATAAACATACACTTCCTGAATTTCTTGTCTTTTATGATAATATCAGGTCTGTTGGCTTTTATTTCCCTGTCAGTTTGAATTGGCATGTCCCAGAGGATAGTTACATCGTTATTATGGTTAACTGCGTCGGGTTGGGGTTCATATCATCTCTCAGTGGTTTCGATTTTGTGCTTCTTGCATATATTCCAGTGCACATATGTCGCTACCTTGTTATGTTTGTGGGTATATTAATTTTTGCTAGTTCCTTATTATTATTATTATTATTATTATTATTATTATTATTATTATTATTATTATTATTATTATTATTTCCTTTGATTTCTGTTGTATATTCATTTCCTTCCGAGTTCCAACCTAAGGTCAGAAATGGCTTCGTGGTATTTTCTACTTAGCATTTTTGTAAAAAATAAAAATAAAACGACCTAAAAGCACATATATTATATAGATAAATACCATCGTGGGGTGTACTTGTGAGAAAATGTTTTTGTATTTCTTTAAGGCACTGAGTCAATCGTAACCCGTTCCAGTCAATCCGAGGGCTCCAACTACTACTGGAATTATTAATGTCCTCGTGGGCCACATTGAGATTTCCACTACAAGATCTTTGTATTTGGATAGTTTTTTGAAGATCTTCAGAGATACATTACAATCTGAAGAAAGTGTCATATCAAATCTTCTTTTCGGTCATGCTACACTATGCTTTTAGTGATCTTGACATGAGTGTGAAATTTGAATTCCGCACAAGTGGCGGGCTCTGTAACCTTCAACGTTTTAAATCAAAATCGCTGTCTCAAGCAGGCATTATTCGTGATATTTTATTTGCTGATGACGCTGCAATCATGGCCACCTCATTCGAAGAAGCTCAAGCAATTGTCAATCGTTTTTTCCACTACTTGCAACACATTGGGATTAACTATAAGCATAAAGAAAACTGAAGTTTCCCATCAACAAAAGCCTACACCTAAGCAGGTTAGGGGATCTTAAGCTTTTGGAGGGTAGAGTATATGTTCAGGTCGGGAAACCATTGATATAATTTTTCACGTCAGTTTGCTGAGAAAGTTCGCGAGAAGAACCATGAACTCTATACCATGAACCATGAACTCTATACCATGAACCATGAACTCTATATCTTGAACCATGAACTCTATACCGTTTTTATCGATCAAATCGTTTGACACTGTAAACAAGAGTGTCCTGTGGAAAGTAATAAAAAATTGCATACCTGAAAGTAAAGTGAATGTCATCAACTCGTTTCACGAAGGGATTAAATCTTCTCTGCTATCTAATGGAGAGTTTTCAGAAATCTTTGATGTAACAAATGGCACAAAACAATGTTGTGTCATGGCTCCTGTACTTTTCGTTCTGTTCTTTTCGGTCATGCTACACCATGATTTTAGTGATCTTGACATTGGTGTGAAATTTGAATTCCGCGTCAACGTTTTAAAGCAAAATCGTTGACTCCAGCAAGTATTATTCGTTATCTTTTGTTTGCTGATGACGCTGCAATCATGGCCACCTCAATCGAAGAAGCTCAAGCACTTGTCAATCGTTTTTTTCATCGCTTGCAACACATTCGGATTAACTATAAGCATAAAGAAAACTGAAGTTGCCCATCAACCAACGCATACACCTTTGAAGGTCAAAGGTGCAAAACAAAAACCTCCTGCCCATACGTTTTCACTCGTTCCCATTATTGTTGGCAGCAACAACCTGAAGTATGTGAAATCATTCTCGTACTTAGGGAGGAAAGTCAATTCAAGTGCCTCTATCGATGATGAAATAGTTAATCGAATATCAAAGGCAACCAATTACTTTGGGAACCTTAAGCATCACTTATGGGATGTTCATGGGATTTCACTGAAAACGAAAATCAGTGTCTATCGAACAATCATTCTCACCACACTTCTTTATGGGTCAGAATCGTGGACGCCATACAGGACACACATTAATCAACTTGATGCTTTTCATAGACGCTGTCTTCGTTCAATATGCGGTTATACACGGCAGGACAAAATCTCCTACCCTGATCTTTTCTTCAAATGTGGTGTCGGTGATATTGAATCCTTCCTGATGCAATCAGAGTTCAGATGGGCTGGTCATGTCATCAGAATGAGTGATGATCGGATGCCGAAAATCCTCATGTATAGCCAACTTTTTCATGGCAAGCGTAACGTAGGCCGTCCTTGGTTACGCTTCAAGGACAAACTTAAATATAATTTAAATGCTGCAAACATCCCTATAGAGGAGTTCGAACTCGCTGTTGAAAACCTAAAAAACTGGAGAAACACCTTCTACCGAGGTATAACTAACTTTGAACAGAATCGTCTCAACCATCTGAGAGAATTAAGAGCCAACACTAAATCTCGGGCTAATACATCAGCCCTATGACGGTCAACCCTTCAGTATGCCCTTCGTGTGGATTTGTTTGCAAATCCTGTGCAGGATTGTTGCCTCATACGAGACATAAACATAAAGACTGAACTGAAAGACACTCATACGTCGAAAACGACGGGAGAGTCCATCATCATCATCATGATGTATATATATATACATATATATATATATATATGTGTGTGTGTGTGTGTGTGTGTGTGTGTCTATGTGTCTGTGCGTGTGCGTGTGTGTGTGTTTCTGTGTCTGTGTGTGTCTGTGTCTGTGTAAGTGTGTGTAATTTCTCTATATATTATTTATATATTATATATGAGCCGTACTTATTGGACGGCGTTCAATATCAGTGATAGAGCTAACATACTTAGTTGTATTATATATATATATATATATATATATATATATATATATATATATATATATATATATATGTATGTATATATATAGTTGTATTTATGTGTGTGTGTGTGTGTGTGTGTGTGTGTGTGTAATTTGGCAGCAACTTTTCTTTTAAACATGTAGTATTGAATATGCAAGACTATGTTGTCTTTAACATTCAATACTACATGTTTAAAATATATATATATATATATATATATATATATATATATATGTATGTATGTATGTATGTATGTATATATATTAAATAAAACCACTTTAAGGCTCCATGTAATAATAATTTATTTCACCATAGCCCTTTTAAAGGACGTTGGATCATCAGACTACACTTCCAAAAGATGAAACGAAAAATGAAAAATGAAATGAACATTTCCACTTTCGACGGGTAGTATTAAGTTTATGTAATTTAACAGAGAGGGTAATGAGGGATGGTGTGAGAGACATGATCGAGTTTAGAGAGCGTTTATTTTAATATTTCTATCTATCATACTTATTATTAGGGGAGGAGGGACAAGACATTGACCTATTTAATCGGTTAACTTATTGAAAGGGAAGGGGGAGAAGAGAGGAAAAAATAAAAAGAAAGAAGGAGAAGTAAAGAGAAAGAAGCTGTCATATATATATATATATATATATATATATATATATATATATGCTTAGGAATTATACACAGTGTGAACAACAAAGTTAATGCTTCTCCTCATGAAAGAGAAGCGAGAAAAGAAAAATCATGACGCTAAAAAAGTATTTTGTTGTCAGAATCAAAAAAATCATTGATGCCCCAAAAGATAAAAATAAAATAAATACAAAATGAAAACTTATCTTAGCCGACGTGTTTGGTCCTCCGGCGGACTTTAGCGCGTCACCGGACGAAACATATTGTCTAAGTTTTCCTTTTGTCTTTATTCATATTGTTCTTTACTGTATATATTTTACTTACATCTTAAATTATGAATATATATATATATATATATATATATATATAGAAAGAGAGAGGATTTTTGTTCTTTTGCCAGGCTTGTTTAAATCCGAATGAATATACACTTTCGTCTTTCAACTCGTATAACCCTTTGTGATTAATTTTCTTCAAAACTTACAACCTCTGACTTCGTCTGCATCCAGCCCAAAGCGACTCAACCAGGAAAGGTCTCGCACAAACGAGATTACTGTTAACGCGATGTGAACACACCAATAAAATACCACGATAAGGTTCCTGTTGCCCGTGGGTCGTGCGTCAGCAATGATAAGTATGAACTGAGGTTATTGCTAAAGCTTAGATTGAAGTTAATGCGGATAATCGGAAAGTCTCAAAACGAATTTAGCTACGAGCAGATAAAAAGAGTTTACATTCGATAGATTCATTTTGGTACATCCTGTGCGTAAAATGTTTGCCTTTTTTCCCTTTATTCGTTTTCGCTAATATGAAACCTAAAAAGGGACGGAAATAAAGATGGCTGCTTCAAGGAATTATAAAGAGAACTTATATTTAGATGGGTTCCTACTGTAGCTTAATGGTTAACAAACACGTCCCGCAGAATAATTCTCTATTCTATTCTCTCTTATCAGCTTGTTGCTTACTAGATACAACGACTTTACCTTTCTTCCAAACTAAACTTATCTAAGAATTTATTTAAATTTACAAGTTTGTTAAAAGGCAGTTCAGTCCTCACTAGTTGACCCACGCATGTCACCATTTGTCGTACTGCACAAAATTTACAAAGTATTAGTGTACAGAAAGCCCCGGCGTTTAACCAGAGAATATACAAAGACAAATGCAAGTTAAATTTCTTAAAATATAGAGGCCTTCGTAAAGTAATGACGTTTTACCAAGATATTGTTGGTGAATAGTTTTTTGTTTTTCTTATCCATGTCGGTGGTCAGCATAATGTTGTGTGGTCTTTCACACACATCAAAGCAGCAGAAATTAACCTTGTGTTCCCGGAGATAAAAGCATACTTTACAAGAAATAAAACGTACACAAATAACAGGAAAACATGGTAAATTGTATGATATTTCATATGATTTATTTATATTTTTGCGTGTATAGGTACGTGTATTTTTAAGGTTATAATTTTTTAATGCTATATGTTATAAAAGGGATTATTTACTCCGTAGTATTACAAGCCATATCAAAGAGAGAGGTTGGATACGTGTTGCCCGTACCAAGGCTTGTGGTGAAGAGATTGAATTTAACGTTTTTTTTTTTGTGGTGGGTGAATTATCCGTATTTCCAGCACGAACAGTTTTTGTTGCATGCTAGGAGTATTTTATTATTTTTATTTAATTTTTTTATACAACGTTTTATGTTATTGTTTTATTTTATTTTGTTTATAATTTTCATTATTATTATTAATATATATTTTTTATTTATTTATTATAATAATAATATACCTACAATACAGGTATAGCTCACCCTAAATCGTTAATTGATTCCAGAGGTCACGACTTAGGTCGAAAAATGACTTAAGCCAAAATAACAACACTATAAACCCCAAATAAGCACTCCCCATTGCATATTACAGTATTTATGACATGCAGATACATTATTCTGAATACAATAAATTATCAGAGATATAGCCTTACGCATAGCATTAGCAATGAAAGAACAGTCTGACAATTTATTTTTCTAGAAAATCCAGTTTTGTCAACGTTAAATATCTGTTCAGGAAGAAACCCGTTTTTCTTCGATGATCTTAGCTAATACTTTAGGAAAATTAGCTGCTGCTTGTTCATCAGCTGATGCATTTTCACCTTGCTTCTTAATAGTGATAACTGCTTCGTTCTTTAAATCTCATAAACAAACCCTGGCTCGCTTTAAACTCTACATCTTTCTCATCTGGCTATTTTTTGTTCAGGTCCTCAAAGACAACGCTTTCGCTTGAATGATTTCTTGACTAATCGCAGCGCGCCGAGGATTCAACGTATCAATCTACCTACCGTGGAAAACGCCAATATTGAGCTCTTAATGACCGGTAAATAAGACGACAACACAGAGTCACAGATGTTTTCATATTTAGTTCTCTAGGATTTATGATTATTATATTAACATTTACTGTAAATGTACGTATTTTAACGTGATTTTATATACGTTAATTCTTAATTAGTGTACAGTAACATGATATTATGCACTTTTAACGCTTTTCTAGTGATATTACGACTTCAATATATGTGGCGGGCAGACGTAAAGTCGAATAAAACGACTTAAATTTGATTTTTATTTCTTTATATATATTTTTGAGAAACAACGTTTAATCGAGAACGACTTAACTCGAAACGACGTAACTCGAGGTATACCTGTATAAATTTCTAGAAATACGGAGTGGGGCCGAAATACCACCTATATGTACCACCCAGTAATACCTCCCAAATGATAAGACAGTAGCTAGATGAAGGTACCACTGCCAGTTAATGCCTTACCATTATATGTGAGGTATAAACATATTATAGACACAAATGTGCCGCAGCGAGAGTCTGAATTAGGGATTGACTAGCCGCCCGGATACGATTGGCCAGCTATATATATATATATATATATATATATATATATATATATATATATATATATATATATACAATATATATTCTGTATTCTGCATCGTCACTTGATAAGACACTAGAAGTGTTGAAACAAAATGGCTACTTTTGTCGTGATTTTATAACATATTTATGTTGTAATATTCAAATAAATAATTATATATATATATATATATATTGTCATCCACAGACAGAATGTTTCGCCGTATCACAGCTCATCAGTGTACCTAGATGTCCGGTTGGATCGAAACCCGACTGAATTGGCGTCAGTCGGAGATTCTACCACTAATCCGTTGGCGCACGACAGGGATGAAGGCGAATTTAAGCGTATTTATTTTTTAGATAAACACACAGTGATTGAGAGAACTCGATTTAACGAAGAGTCTTGCATTATTAGCCGTAATAGTCAATGTTTAGAAACCCACACTTCCTCCCCTGAGAGCTCAACCGAGATAAATTTTTCAGGAGCATAGATATCTTTAATCTTTTCTAAGATACAACTGCTCAAAGCTTAATGTAACAATTGGACAATTTTACTGTTACATGATTTGGACGATTTTTCTATTTCACCCGATATATATATATATATATATATATATATATATATATATATATATATATATATATACAGAGGCGACTGTTTTGCTGTATCACAGCTCATCAGTGTGGCTAGACGTCCGGTTGCCTCTAGCTAGGATCGAAATTGGTCAATCGTAGCTGAGAACTGTGACGCCTGACGCTGTCTCCGTCTTTGAAAATACCTGTAGGGCCTCTGCCAGGGACAAGAGGGACAGGAGGAAATACTGCATCGCAATGCCGTCGATCCCAGGCCGGACTTTCAGCTACAACTGCTGCGAACTTGTATGTTTGTCTCGGATTGAACTTATCAATCAGAAACGTGCCTGCAATTGACGTGTACAGACTCCCTCTTGATCTTCGTTTTGCGAAACCAACCATGAATGAAGCAAAATTGTATAAATCGTGTTACATTATAATTGGCCATCCTACAAAATGTTTAATATCTAAACGACCACTAAACTAATTGTGTTCCTTTTTTTCCAGGTTTTCAGATATGACGTTTAGACATTTTGACGCCATTTATCGTAAGAATCTCTGAAATATCCTTTTGAGTTATTCAGCTAGAAAGAGAACAGATTAAAATCATTTTCTGCCAACCCTAATGTCTTCCCAAATGTGAAATAATGAGAGGAAAAAGGTCATTCAGGCCTTCAGTAATGGTACCAACATTCATACAGTGATTTCCATCTTCAAAGTTCGTTCAAGAACCATCAAGAGAACGCTGAATAAGTTTTAAAAAGATGTAACACTAGAGAGGAATAGGTATCATCATTTCAACTTAGAGTTAAATACGTTCTTATTGTTCAAAGTATAGAACAATAGTTTTATAAAAGAAACAAAGGAGAATTCCAGTAAGATATCTTTAATGAAAGGAAGAGAAAGAGATATGATTAATATCAAAGCCTTATCTAAGAAATTCGAGTAATCACGAATTATTTTTAATTATTTCAATTTCTGTGTCAATTTCGCTCTAAAATTTGATGCCTACGATAAAAGTGCTTAAAATGTTAAAATGCCACCGTAATACGCTTACTTAATGCAAAATATAGTATTAGTGTATTCGTATATATATATATATATATATATATATATATATATATATATATATATATATATATGTGTGTGTGTGTGTGTGTGTGTGTGTGTGTGTGTGTGTGTGTGTGTGTTTAAATTGGCATTCAGGTCAACACCCAGCGGAGACTGCCTGTTTCATGCTTAAACACAATCTTCAGGCTATGTGCATTTTTTTTCTACCATGATCCCGGTGCAACTGTAGCTGATTAAAAAAAAATTCACCGGAAAAATCAGCTACACCGAGAACATGATAGAAATTATAATAAAACACAAGAAAACATCCAAAAATTCACCCGCTCAAATCAAGCAAGCCCACGTGTAACTTTAGAAGAAAAAACGAATGCCCCTTAAACTGAGATTTCTTACAGAAATCTATAATATACCAAGCCGCTGTAAAATCAGTAGATAACGAAGAATGACCGTTAAAATAATACAACAGACCTACTATGGACCAGCATTGTAAAATCAGGAGATAATGAATAAAAAAAATATACGAGGGTCATTCAATAAATAAGGTGAATTTTTTCTTCGAGGCGACATGCGAGTTACCTTCTTCTAGCCTCTGCTAAAAAAAGCAGGACCTAAAAGGCAATAATAGGCTATCGCGAACTTTCTGTCCAGCTCTTTACCCACAGTTGGTGGAAAGAAAAGATGGATGGAGACATCGCGGATTTAAATGATTACGGCTCGGATTTTGGCGTTGGAGATCCGAGTTCGAATTCCAGTCGAGTTCTTTACATTCACTTACACGCTAATACCCTTGGGAAAGGTA